>LPNX010120398.1:4632-31966 GCA_001517045.1 Pseudotsuga menziesii
CCCTAGCTACAATTGCAGAAGAAGAGAAAGAAAAGGGAGATGTAGGATTGCAACCATATTGTGATTACTTTTGTGTAGCAGGAGGGGAATTACTCCTCCTCTACATTGTACTATCACAAGGAGCTTTTTTTTTGGCCAAGTATCATCTAACTATTGGCTTGCATCAGCAATACTAAATCCAAATATTGACAGTGGTCTTTTGGTGGGAGTATATGCAAGCATTTCATTATGTAATGGAGCTTTTGTCTATGGAAGGGATCGACTTGTTGTGTTGTAGAGCTTGCGAGCTTCAAAGGCCTTTTTCTCTAGAATGATCAATTCAATATTCAAGGCACCCATGGCATTTTTTGATACCACACCTGTGGGAAGAGTTCTAATCCAGGTAAGAAATATTTCCCTAGTTCAAACAATTTCAAATTTTGGCCTTGAAACCTTTTGCTTGATTCTAACCAAAAGCCTTTATGTCTTTGTAGGCATCTTCAGATATGAGTTTGTTAGATGTAAACATAGCTTGGTCCTATAGCCTTGTTTTATCTTTGGGCTCTGATCTCATAGGAATGATATTTATCATATCATTAGTCACATGGCAATTTTCGCTGGTTTTCATTCCAGTGCTCTTTATCACAAGATGGATCCAAGTAAGGTTTCCTTCTGCTTATGTCCATCTTCCATTTGAAAGCTTTATATATATATATAGGTTAATACTATGCCTTTCTGTCTGTCAATATGAGCATATGTATTATGATATCCATGTATAATATTCAAGATTCCCAGCTAGGTTTAAGATGGATCTATTTTGGTTTTAAATTTTAATTTTATAAGATGACATGTTTTTCCTTTGTGATGTGATTTATAGTATCCATGTCAACGTTACCCACATTACGTTACAACATTTCCCCATACTGGGTTGTAGAGAAAATTCACTTTATGAAATTTCGTGGTTTCTTACAAGTTACTCTTTCTTTTGGAGTTTTGAATGTTGCGGCCTATTTCATATATCTTCACAGGTCATGGAAGATGGAGAAATCAAGCAAGACGGGGGCTATGAGAAAATATTAGTCACAGGACAAACATTTGAGCAACTTGTAAATGCACATGTGGAAGCCATGACTTCTACTGACCCAATGAATTATCCTGCTTCATTTGGATCTCAACAAACTAACATAATCCCATTAGAACTTCCGAAGATGCAGAGCGCAAGTGCACTGGTTAGAGAAGAAAGTGTAGCAGATATTTATATTAACACAGGGAAATTGATTGCAGAAGGAGAGAAATAGAAGGGAGATGTCGGATTGAAACCATATTGTGGTTACTTTCGTGTAGCAGGAGGGGCATTACTCCTCCTCCAAATTGTACTATCATAAGGAGCTTTTGTTGTTGGACAAGTATCATCTAACTATTGGCTTGCATCAGCAATACTAAATCCAAATATTGACAGTGGTCTTTTGGTAGGAGTATATGCAAGCATTGCATTATGTAGTGGAGCTTTTGTCTATGGAAGGGATCGACTTATTGTGTTGTAGAGCTTGTGTGCTTCGAAGGCCTTTTTCCTTGGAATGATCAATTCAATATTCAGGGCACCCATGGCCTTTTTTGATACCACACTTGTGGGAAGAGTTCTAATCCAAGTAAGAAAATATTTCCCTAGATTTTTCTGTTCAAACAATTTCAAATTTTGGGCTTGAAACCTTTTACTTGATTCTAACCAAAAGCCTTTATTTCTTTGCAGGCATCTTCAGATATGAGTTTGTTAGATGTAGACATAGCTTGGGCCTATAGCCTTGTTTTATCTTCGGGCTCTGATCTCATAGGAATGATATTTATCATATCATTAGTCACATGGCATGTTTTGCTGGTTTTCATTCCAGTGCTCTTTATCACTAGATGGATCCAAGTAAGGTTTCCTTCTGCTTATGTCCATCTTCCATTTGAAAGCTTTTTATCTATATATATACTCTATCTTTCTGTATGTCAATATGAGCATATGCATTATGATATCCATGTATAATATTCAAGATTCTTAGCTAGGTTTAAGATGGATCTATTTTGGTTTTAAATTTTAATTTTATAAGATGACATGTTTTTCCTTTGTGATGTGATTTATAGTATCTATGTCAACATTACCCACATTACGTTACAACATTTCCCCATACTGGGTTGTAGAGAACCTTGATACTCTTGTTGCAGTTGCAGATATCCGTGTTTTTAGCAACTTCACAAAACCTTATTCCATTAACAAGATTTTACAATCTCAACAAATGACAAATGGTTCCAATAGGAGCAACACATTTCAGTTACTAGACTCCATAATCGATATGAATACCATCACATGCTTGAATCCCTTTGATTAATGTACAAATTCTTACAACTGAATAACCCAGGTAAATACCCAATGTTAACAACAATACATAGCCAACTCAAATGCAGTCATTCAACTTTCTTCTCAACTTGTTCCTTAATCTATTTCTGGAGTTGTAAATGCTCCCATTCTATCAAGCTATTAGAGCTCTCAAGATAAGTGTTTAGCTTCATAAGCAGAATACTTGTAATAATCTAATCGCTTCCCACACCTGATTTCTCCTACGATTTGAGCAAAATTTCATCTAACATATTAACCCTTTTCCACTAAAATAAAGTAGCAAGGAAAACTCCTACGAAAATATGATTAGTGTGAAACATGAGAATCCATACATGGTGAATAATAGTACTAATAACTAAAATTGCTGCTTTAATGGTCCAATAATAAATAAAATACCTCATACAACATGTTAATGGAACCACAGAGTTTCTAAATATGAATTTATACTCAATAGATGGATACCAAATAAAGGAATCTAAGCTTGGTACAACGGTTTGAGAAATGGCTCATTATAATTTTGTATATGAATTTGGGTGACAATTTGTTGAGTAAATTTGTTTGTATGAAATCAAATCTCTTGCCAACAGAGTGCTCACTACTAATTACACCAAGGTTGTAATGCAATGGCTCATAAATGGCTCATTATAATTTTGTATATGAATTTGGGTGACAATTTGTTGAGTAAATTTGTTTGTATGAAATCAAATCTCTTGCCAACAGAGTGTTCACTACTAATTACGCCAATGTTGTGATACAATGGCTTTACCACAACATAAACTTCAACAATTCATTAGGAACAATCATCAAAACACAAAACTTAGACATTTACCATATGTATATATTGCACAGGGATTATGGGCATACAGAGTACAGACCTGCAATAATGATTGTATCATTTAAGATGGACTAGTGATTGTTATCAATGCCAGATAATCAATCCTATTTTTCCTATCATGACAATTAGATGAGAGATCATTTTCATGTAATGAGTATCAAATTTAGCTTTTAGCTTTTACCTTTGTTACATGTATATAATGAATAGGATTAATGAAAAAGATAAAAGCATACAGGGATGCTCTCTTCATTAATCAAAACAAAGTACTATTTCCTTCAATCAAATGTCTAAATTTATTGACCGTCAATAATACTCAGGTTTGATTGATGGTTATAGATTACTAATGGAGAAAAGAGTTCTCTGAGTCTGATCTACAGTAATTATACAGTAAAATAAAGTGATCTCCAAGATTTTATGAGGAATTCCAAAATAACATGGGCCTGTAGCTTAAGGACTTGAAGTTGATGATCACTTTTCTAAATTTTAAAGCTGAGTGTAGGGTTCCCAAAAACTTGAGGTTGAAATACAATATTTTGACCACTATTTCATATATCAATTTTGATATTTAAGCTTGGCTGACAATCCTATTAGATTACAGATCTGAACCACTAAATAAAACCTTAATTTGAGTGAAAAAACAACGTTTTTAAAACATTTCCTTGATCATGATCCAATAAAGCCTAAAGGGTCATATCCCTGATCAAAATACTAGAAGAAGGAGAAAAAATGAAAGCGTTGGGGCTTTAGAAGCCTTCTTCAACATAAACCAAAATTTACCAATATGTTAAACCCTCGAATAGAAACTAGGCCAATCTTTGAGCCTAAGTTAGAAGTAAGGATGAATGGCCTTAGTGATGCCAACATATATGCTTTGTAATGTGCACAAATAAGAGGAAAGTCTGAAATTGTTGAACCTTATTTATCCTTTACAAGTGTAATCAATCATAAAACAAGTTACAAACCCCCTAGTTAATCATACGCTTCATACAAAATATGAGTTGTTTGTAATAATTTAACATTTTGTTTGATTTGCTGCCAAAATCTGAGTTATTTCTTTGCTTGGATGGTTGCTCCCTCAAGAAAAAGGTGTCATTTCAGACTCAGGATTAAGAACACTTGTTAATCAGGGTTGTTTAAATACCTAAACATGCCTAGATTTGTCCTACTTATGCCCATAATTGCTTAGAATCAATCTGTCCTTGGATATAAACCTCGTTGTTCCAAATGCACCCAAAGTGAGTCTCATAGATCCTCTATCTCATGTTTTATAACATGGTATTAGAGCGAGTGTGGATTTTTCTTCCTCTATCCAAAGCTCTTTAAGTTTTTTAATATTTGAAATTATAGATCTCAGCATCCTATTTCTTGTACAACAGCTGAGTTTTAGGGGTTTTTACCCTTATCCTCACCAGCACACCCCGTACTTGGTAGTTTTTTCTTAGGGTTTTGGAAAATATAAGGAAGTTGTGATTTTGACCCCTTTATAAGGGCAGGTCTAAAGGCTGCCAAAGATGTAAGAAGACTTGAGCAGCAAAATTCAGCAGCCATGTTGTAAGTGCATTTGAAAATAATGTTGTAGACAAGGGTATTTGCAAGCCTAGATTCTTCCATTAATAATTAAGCTAAACCTCTCCCAAGACGGATGGATTCTCCAAAAGCATGAACAAGTGCACCAACAACCTGAAATGATGGAGTGCTCCTCTAAATTTGACAAGAAATGGGGTCAAGAAGGTGATCACTCCATCAAAATAGCATTTGCATACCCTTGATCTAGGGTTAGATTCTCTAACTAGTAACGTCTCGCCAAAACGAGTCTAGACATGAGTTCGCCAAAACGAGCCTAGAAATGAGTACAAAGTTACAAACCCTCCTCCATGTGGATCGTTGGCCTTTGATGAATCTGGAATACTGTTTTGCTGCAGGATGATTTAGGTGAATCATAGGGAGTTAAACCTCCTTTACTGCCAAGTTGCCATAGGTCTACAGGCTGCCAAAGATGTAAGAAGACTTGAGAAGCAAAATTCAGCAGTCATGCTATAAACTTGCATTTGAAAATAATGTTGTAGACAGGGGTATTTGCAGACCTAGATTCTTCCATTAACCGTGGCACACAAAGTACTCCTTTAACTGCTGATGAGGAACAATTTCACTCAGGAAGGTGTCCATCAAATCTCAAGCACCAAAGTGTGGACTAAAACCATGACAACCTACTAAAGTGCAAGTCATTGTAGGGTTCTGAATAAATCCAATTTCCTTTTATGTTGGTTGAGATTGCTTCAAGCCTACAAATAATGCAACATTTCTTTAGGTCAAAACCATCTAGTAACCTTTCTGATGTGTCCTAAAGGACTGGTTTGCTACTGCAAGTTTTCACACCCTTCTAAAGGTTGGATTACTTCTATCTTCATCATACATAGGCTAGAGAGAGGGCGCCCATAGAGAAGTAATCACCTATCATGAAATCATCACATGGGCAAGAGCGTTATAAAAGAAAAGGGGCCCCACCACAAAGCCCAATCGAGCAATCCATAGGAAAAGTGTACTTCATATGATCAAGATTTTATATCAATCATAGATGCCAAACTGGCAAACTAGCACGAGAAAACCTTTAGCTCCAAATCAACTACAATGCAACTAAAATTGAAGGGCAGCATGGCCTAAGCAATAAGATGCCAAGCCCTTCAAGTGGCCTACAACCAAGATTCTCATAGAAACTTGAGCCACCAGATGCTCTTCATGAGCGGATATGCAGTATTAAAGGATTTTTTCTGGCCCTTTATTGCTCATTTAATTAAAGACAACCATTTTTTGGAATCCACCATAATTGGGATTTGATTGTTAGATTAGTTATTTTTCCAAGTAAAAACCTCATAGTAAAGCAGTGTACAACTTCACTAAGCCCACGGGTAGATTTCCTCTAGCACTTATTCTGCATAGGCCAACTGATCCAGAGAAAAGATGGATATAACTGGAAGCCCTGATGAAAGGTAAATATTTCCCTACCTTTCTCACTGATGTCGACATTGTGGCATTGGACAAGTTTCCATGCTACTGGAAATAACACCCTACACATAAGCATCCAAAAACATACCACAAAGGCTAGGTTTTGATAGTGTCTTGATAAGTGAATCTACACATAACAAGGTTGAAAACTTGAAACAGATGACATTCAACAGGCAGAGCATGTTCAGTTTGCAGATGATCTGTTGCTTAAGGCAATACTGTAGTTAGCATCAACCATGTACTGGATTTTGTTGTTATTTTGTTCAATGTTCCATTGTTAACACCTATCTAGCAAAGCAACACACCAACACGGTAATCATAAAAAGAACCTGGATTCTGAAATGTATGTTCCCTATAGTATTTAAGAATGAGTTTCAGTGACACGCAGAACAGGACATGCAAATGCATATTAGATTGTGGAATGGTCAGCTGCTGAACAAGTTGTATTAGGGTACAGGCACAGTGTTTGATGAAATGAGCAAACAAAATTAGTTAATGCTAGGAAAAGAGCCTCTAAGATTTATCTATTATTTTAGTTGTGGATTTTAATATTCCTGTAGGTGTATTTCATGATGTATAAAAAGAAGAAATACAGTTGGCATGCAATGTGTGACAAGATTCACAAAAATTGCCAAGGAAGTATCCTTCCTGTTAATTTTCAGACCATGGTAAGCATATTCTGCACTCGTATAAACTAACTTAAACCCAGGTAGATTAAATACTGAAAACCTCAATCAAAATAACAATCTTTGAATACAGTAATCTACAAATAGATACTGCTGGAAATTACAAACAGCAAACAAACAATGTGGAACTCTCAATATGCATCTATCTTCTAATTGCTGAAAGACAAAAGAATTACACGGTTTTAGCTTAAAACTCAAACTTTCCAACCAACACAATGGTGCACCCTTCATCTCCTATATAGAATAGGAAGTTGAGGGAAAATACAATGAATTTAGACCAATGAAAAAACCTAATCCTAATTTGCTCACCTAGTGCACCCTCCTTGCAAGGATTGGAGTTCAAAATGAAGAGCAACTCAACTTGAGGATATGCTGATGCATGCCCTCCTTAGGATTGGAACAAGTGCTCCCTTTGCTCCTCTATGGTTTCTCTGAAATCCTAGCTTCCATTGTCTTCTTAGGGAAAACCCCAACCCTAATTCCTTGCTTGCATCAACACAAGATCCCTAACTAAGATACCATTTGACTAGGAACATTAGCAGAGGTTTCCACAACATTTTTATTTTGACAAACAGGTTCTGTGGGAGTTAACTGCATGCTATGAGAGATATTGAAGCTAACCTCTTGAGTGAATGGATGACCGCCAATTCCATCCATGCATTCTTTAGCATCCATCAAGTCACTCCCAACTGTTCACTCAACACCTGACTTAGAATTGTGAAGACCATCTTCAATATGTGCAACCTTAACTGTTTTATTCAAAGCTTGTTTCCCAATCTCTTGAAATTGCATGCATGCTTTTCCCAAGCAAAAATATTCACTTTATACTGACGTGGCCTGCAAATTTCTAATATCAGCCTTTTGTTCAAAACCTTCAACTGAATTGTTTCATAGTTGCTTCACTTCTATTTTGCGGTGTGTTATCCATAGCATAGATATTTTTTAAAACTAAAATTCTTACCCCTTGTTTAGGCAGTATAATTCTATTGGCTTTCTTATACAAGGGTGTTGAATGTTGTTGGGTAACTCCATATCTCATCCTTGTTTTATATGCTGGTTTGAAAGTGATTACTTTATTGGTATTATCTGATAGATATGTTGTATTGCAGTCACTAGAAGTGTTTCATAGTTGCTTCACTTCTGTTTTGCGGAGTGTTATACATAGCATAGATATTTTTTAAAACTAAAATTCTTACCAAAGTGTTGAATCAACATGTATGTGATAACAATTCCTTTTTCCTTTTGCACATTTATAATTATATTGCATGTACTGTTGTTATTAATTGTCATTGGATGCTTCAGCTTTAACACAGGGACCTTTGGGAGTGTTAAATTGAAAGAAATAAAAATTATGTTCTATATGTTACCACGTTGTTTCCTCCTTTACGTATGCTAGTTTAACTTGTTCATTAATTTATTACTACTATTGTTATTGATTTCCCTTGGATGCTTCAACTTTAACACAGGGACCTTTGGGAGTGTTAAGTTGAAAGAAATGAAAATTATGTTTTTACTTTATCTTGCATTGTCACAGCTGTACCTATGTGTTTCTGGTATTACTATTGTTGTTATTTACTGTCCTTGGATGCTTCAACATTAACACAGGGACCTTTGGGAGTGTTAAGTTGAAAGAAATGAAAATTATGCTATATATGTTCCCACGTTCTTTTCTCCTTTACGTATGCTAGTTTAAATTGTTCATTAATTTATTACTACTACTGTTATTGATTGTCCTTGGATGCTTCAACTTTAACACAGGGACCTTTGGGAGTGTTAAGTTGAAATAAATGAAAATTATGTTATATATGTTACCGCGTTGTTTTTTCCTTTACGTATGCTAGTTTAACTTGTTCGTTAATTTATTATTACTGCGGTTATTGATTGTCCTTGGATGCTTCAACTTTAACATAGGGACATCTAGGAGTGTTAAGTTGAAAGAAATGACCTTCCTTATATGATGATGATCTTAGAATTATTGTATATAACACATATGGACTATACCTTGAGAGAGAAGATAAAAAAATTACCCTTCGTCTTGTGGGTAAAATGGTTGTTTCCCCACCTTGATTATACACATCGGTCTTGTGGGTATTGTGTGTGGGTCTTGTGGGTCTTGTCTATCAAACAAGATTTCTTATCCCTTGGATTTAGGCATGTCTACAGTGAGCACAATATGAGTGCATACCGCTTATCCAAGGAAGCACTTAATATGAAGGTTGGTCTTCTCTCCTTCTCAGAACTCTGGGAAGGAGAAATTATTGAGGAAGGCTTGATACAGCTCTTTTAAGATTTTTTTTCAGTATTTGTGGCATACTCATGTTTTTTTCCCTTTTCGAGTATGGGACTCTTTATCCTGTCCTATTGTATTAGCTAGGGATATATTCTTGTTTTGATTCCCCTGGGGTGTGTTTGTTCCACCCAAGAGGCCTCCTAGATAAGTTGTCTGGGCTCATTCTGTTCTCCCTGTGGTAATGCTTTTTTTGTCTTTCTTTGAGATTTTGAGTCTTGTGGGTGGAGAGCTGTTGGGTCGAGAGTTGGGTTGACAGCTACTACAAATGCAAATAGATTTTTTTGTTTTTTTATATATATTTTTTAGGTTGACAGTATTGATCTCCATTACCTTGTGGACTGTATTTGTCTCACTCTGCCCTAAATGGGTCATAGCATCAACTGAATGGATATTTAGTTTTGACATTGAGGAATTATGCACATTGTTTCCCATAAGGTGTTCACTTAATTTTTCATGAGGGTTTATGGGTTGGTTTTTGAGTTTTTTGGGCAAGTCTAAAGTATGATGTTGTCTTTTTCTTAGTTGTAAAACAAATTCTGGGAAATCCATGCCACCTGTGGACAATGAAAGGAAATGAACAGCCCGTGCACCTCATATCTACGTAGTTTTGGGCCCTATAACTGCAATTTACAACAATAATTAAGCCAATATGGGTATTGTTTAGAACATTATTGGGTGTGTTTCACCTTCTAGCAGCCTCGGCAATCAATTTGGGCCATTTTTGTGGATGTGAGGCAGTTATGAGCACAAGTTAGGACTATCCATGATGTCCTCCTAGAGCAGACAATGACAATACCTAAGGTATGGAAAAGCTAAGAGAAGAAATCCTAGCTGCGCTAAGTGGAGTTTGGACCTCAAGCCCCAAGCCATGAGGCAATAAGTGTAGCTGTTAAAAATTTAGTCCAGTTAGGTGCAGTTGTTTGTGGCCAGAAAGGCCTAAAAAAATTAACTGAATCTGGTTTGAATCTCATTAAGCTGGGTGTAGAACGTCCATTAGGGATTTTGAGTTTTGTGGGTGGAGAGTTGTTGGGTCGACAGCTACTGCAAATGCAAATAGATTTTTTTGTTTTTTATATATGTTTTGAGGTTGACATTATTAATCCATGACCTTGTGGTATGTATTTGTCTCACTCTGCCCTACAACTACCTATCTATCTCTCTCTCGGGTATGTCCATTGTTTCATTAGTGACTTGTCTCCTAAGAGACAAAGTGTGATCGTATTATATATCTAAGTATAGAAATTAAGGAAGGTCTAAACCACATTTTTTTCTTCTATTTGTCCATTTATAATATTTTTGCATGTGCTTGACTAATTTTGTTCATACATATCCTAGGTAACTGTAATTGATGGATGTACATAGCGTTGATATGTAGTAATCCTGGCTTGGTTTGGAGCAAAATGGGTCATAGCATCAACTGAATGGATATTTAGTTTTCACATTAAGGAATCATGCCAAAAAGAGTAAACAAAGCTCTGTCAAGAGCAAGACTTTAAATGATGTAGGTCAACAGTCTCTAGAAAAAATTCAAGTAGGCAGAAGCATATTACATCAAGCAATGAAGGGGAATGATGTTGTAGCGGGAATACACAAGTCCAAACAGCAAGAAAAATGGAAGCCAAAACTGAATACTTCTGATAAAGGTATGTCCCTACAAATCCTTTTGATTTTCTATTTGTCTATAATATGTTGCACTTGTTATATTTTCATTCAAACTTTTGTTCTTTTATGTGTCCTACATTTCCATCAAGAGCATAAATCATTATGCTTAATTCTTAAATCACTGGATTTGTTTCTTCATTTTCCATAACACTGTTAGACTGGTTTAATTTTGAACCTGTCCATGTTTATCCTTCTTTCAAAACTTCCTAGCTATGTTTTAAACTGTTGTTTTACTGGACTTAGTAGATGGGAGTGTTAGAAATTGCAGTATTATTTTAGAATGTTGTGCTGCGAGAAATTGAATTGTGTTTACTGTATGTTGCTGTAGTGATTTCCAGCAATATGTGTAGTAGCATTATTTGTATTTAAGTTCTAGCAGTATGTGTATCAGTATTTGTATTTAAGTTCCAACACTATGTGTAGCAGTATTTGTATCTAAGTTAGGTTAAATATTTAATGTTCCCCCACCCCAAAGGGCAGTTTAGAAGAGTAAATAATGGAAAATTAAAATAGAGGACATTGGCATGTAGAGGTAATTGATGGTTTGGTTTAAAATATGTCAAATTCTATGTTTAATTTCCTCATTTTCTTTAATACTTTCCCAAACTACGTCGATCCTAGTGTTCATGTCTTTTCTATATTATTGTAGGAGCCAAACATCTAGATGAATGGCTACATTATTGATACTCGTATTAAATGGTGGGAACATGATCAAAATTAGGATAGGAACTTCAAGAAAGCTTCAGCAAAAGTTAATTTTGATCAATCTTAACAGAAAACAATTGTGGCAGGGATTATTCAAGTAAAGGCATTCCTAATACTTGATCATAATTGGTATGTTGTATCTATTGGGTATTCCTTGAAAAGGAACCATTCTTGGACTTGACTGAATGAGCCAATTTGTGTTCTTGTTGTAAGTTGCTTCTTAGTATGGAACATTTTTAAAATATTGATCCCACTCTTAGACATGAATGGGATTGTACATTCGACAAGGAACCTGTTTTTGCACGAAACCTATCTAAGATCAAATCTCATTCTTTATCGATGTAGTAGCCAAGAGGCTGATAGCCCGAAACTGTGTTGCTGGGTCAGCATCCCACCATCGTTAGGACCCTAGAAGTTTGCAAAAATTATGCAATGTGATCTCTAAGTAATTTGGAAAGAAATCAATCCATAGTAATGAATTTAATAAGGAAAAGGCCTTTCCACAAAAGGAAAGTACTGAACTCAGTTCAGGTCAAGGCTTTGCTTACCTTGGAAAAATGAAAATAAAACCAACAAGTTAAGGAGGTGAGGCACTCTCGTTGTACATGCAGAGCCTGATGGTTGTGGATTCCTAGCGTTAATATTAGTTCCCACACTTACTTAGTGGAATGCATATGGATATCCAAGCATTTACATGCATATCTGGCATTTTTCTCCTGAGTTAGGGTTTGGGATCCTTTATTGTGCATACCATAAAATGAAGTGATTTTACGTTGTTGATGGCCAAAGTGTGACCAGGCTTACGAGTAGATACCAATGTCATGAGAGAAATCACCCCATGCACAACTAATAAATGGATGGTCATACCCATTAATTCGATACTCAACAAAAGCAAATCTTGTTGGTTTGCTTAGCTCAGAACGACCCTGAGTTATTATAGCTCCAAACCAAGACAGGGGATGTAAGACACAATGCTTGTATATATATTTTACACTACCAAAGATGAAATCCACAGATCCCTTACTGGTGCAATTGTAAAAATAATAACGGCCTGCATTGGCCAAGAGAGTATCCTAGTGACCAAAAACCCCACAGCTTATGAACATAGGCTTGTCTCCTGTTATTGTCAGTGCTACAACTTGTCTATCTTTAAAAAAAAACAATTGGGAGAAGCCACATTGTTATAAAATGTGTGCAACAACAAAATAATCCGACCTTATAGCAACAGTTGCAGTGAATAAAATGCCCAAGGGTCTCACCTGACCAGCCCAATCCGCGGAGAGAGGAATTCATGTGCTGATTTTATGTGTTGATTTGGGGCGCTAGATCAAATCTTTGAAATTTTCCAGCCCTTTCTATCTAACCAAGTTGTTACATAAAACGTGGAATTTTATCCATGATTCGTGGTGAATGGATTCCTAAATATCTGTGAAGATAACAATAGATCCCGGAAGTTAGCATAAGATGGAATGATGTGTACCCAATTTGTTTGGTATAATAGTTTTTGTTTATTGTGGGATTCAACTGTTTAGGATTTTCACGATCAAACTGTTGTGAAAAAGGGTATGTGTTTTCCAATAGGTGTTTTGGGATTTTTTGTTTTTCTTCATTAATTTCTTTAACATGTGCACCTTCTGTTAACTTAGAAAATGTTGGACTGACAGAATTTTACCCTTTGCTACTCATAGTTGTTGAATCTACAATACCAGCTATATGGAATGTTCCACTTGGAATTGATCTTGTATCCTGTCCCTTTCCTGATCGAATATGCCTCTAGAGCTTCAATTCATTATCTTTTGTTTCAATTTGCTTTCTCAATTTCTCCAAGTAAGTGCCACTAGGTTTAGTTACAGATGAGATGGGCTTGAAAGCATGTTTTTGGCCAATTGAACTATTGTAGCCAATAATAGGCTTTTTATTACAGGATGACTGTCGAGGTGGACCCTCTCCAGACCCCAGAAGTCACCCCACGGACTTGCACTACACTTGACATGGTTGCGGGAAATGCAGCTAACTACTTCTGCACCATAGCCATTTGCTTCCGCATCCATGGGGTTTGTTGTGATGTTGTTGTAGCCATCTGTGAAAAATATGCAAGTGATTGGCTTGCAGAAGTCCCACTTGTATTTCCCCTTGATGATCCATCTTTCTCACTTCGATCCACTCTCCAGCTTTGTTCTTCACCCTCACTGTCACTATCTCCATCAGAGAATCTAATCACAAGGTTATCATCTTTCTCTTCTGTTGCAGGAGATCTAATAGAAGGATGTGGATCTTGTAAACTGGATAAGAAGACATCATTTTCCTTACGGCCACATAATGGAACTGATAGTGCACTAGAAACTTGTAGTTGTGTCCCATTTTTGTCGAACAAATTATTTGTGGAAATAAATTTCCCTGATGAGAGTGGGTGCGGCAGCGGCTTCTTTCTCTTCCTCTTCTTGTTGGGAATGGAATCCATATCCCTTGCTCTGAGTTCTTCAATGTCCATAGTGCCGAAGTTGACTTATGCACTGAACTTCTTTGACTTGGCAAGTAAAAAACGTAATTGGGGAGGTCAGACCCTCTCTTACTCTTACCGCCTGCTCTGCCATGCCTCTATCCTCCCGCAGAAACATAACCTATGTTATAATGTTGTACTAATGGTAGGTTTTGAACAATTCTTCATGAACCTTGAACTTTGTACTTGTAAATATAACTCCACACCAAAATACGAGACCCAAGTCTTAGTGAGGCTCTTATATTCCATTGAAGAAGCAACGCATCCCACGTGAGGAGTCAGAGTGGAAGGCGTAAACATGCCATAGGGCCTAAAGGGAATTGGAACTTAAAACTAATTCATAATCAGATAATCAGGGCAGGGCATTTTCACATTCCACTCAAGCAGGATGGAGACATGTTTTATTACCCTTACGAAGAAATAGTTTCTTGTAGGCAATTCAAATGGGGGATAAGAACCTCGTCATGATTTTCTCTATCCTTTGCTTCATCATAAATGTGATTTTCATGGTCAGGTAAATTCCTTCATTTTGAAAGTCATAAATCTTGATAAGAATATGCCTTTATGCAACTGTGCATTATAAGAACATTGTAGAATACCGTTTTCTCCAACCTTTTCGATAGGTTTAGTCAATCTCAAAAGATTGCTAGAATCTAAATTTTAGTGTAGTCTTATTTTAGGTGACCATACATTCTAAGGAAAGTTCAGTTCTTATCAATGGTTATTTCTCTCTGTGAATTGTTGTCCAATCATCATGGAAGTTGTTTCAGATCCTGTACATCTCAACACATAGCTGATATATATTTTGTTATACCTAATAGTTTACAAGTTTTTCAAGTTTAATTCATGCTTAACCAGTTGTCCTGCCTTTCAAATAACTGGTATCATCACCTAGAAGCCAAATATACAACCCTTTAAAGGATTCTCTAAAAACGCAATGTTGTAGGAGCAGGGTATTTCTCTTTATATTTGCAACATGACTCTTTAATTATTGAATCCACTATTAGGTGCCCTTATAGCCAAGGAATAATGATTCACAAAGCATAACTCCTCCATACAATTTGGAACCTTCGAAACAGTAAATGATTCAATGCTAAATACTTGCAATACTCGCAATTCCCCAAGTCAAAATACTTGCAATCCTTTGAATTCTAGGTCTAGAGATCATTTTTGCAAGACATTACAGTGCATAGGGAGTCAAGTCTCTAATTTTGCAAATGATAATCATCGAGTCTCCATTAGCAATAAGTTTCTGAATCTGCCTGGCTCTTAGAATGTTGATCACTTGATTTAAAGCTAAAATAGTCTTCACAATAAGAGAAGAAACCTTTTGCAGTTTGATCACAACCATAGACCTGCTTATTATGGAACCTTCTCAAAGAAAAGGTGAATATACTTTGCATAATTTTAAGTTTATTAATTATGAAAGCAACAGGTTGTGTTTTAATTTTGATAGCCCATGATGAGGAACATCTGAAACACCTTGAAGCTCATGGATTCTTAATATTGCAGTAGACAAGAGGGAATGTTTTGTTTCTGACTCTTTATTTTTTATGCAGTGATGGCATCGGGATTCGAAATCCTTTCAGGAAGGACTCTTCTTTGGACTATGAAAATGATAGTGATGAAGAATGGGAAGAGGTACTCATCACTAAATCTCTTTGGTAAGAGTATTTGTAGTATTTTTATTAGCTTTAGTTACAGGGAAAATTGTACATAGCTCTCAGGAATTAGTTTATCATAAATATTAGTTACTGGTAAGTTGTAATAGTAATAATTATGTAGTTTGTAGATTGATATCTATCGTAAATTTGTTTGAATATCATCATTGTCAAGCAATAACAACTTCTTAAAGGGTGCTAGCTCAATGGTAGAGCACCTGCCTAATTATAGGCAGGAGGTTGGTGGTTCGATTCCTCCGTGCCCTATCATAAATTTGTGACTACAAAAACAACTAAATTCACATATATACGACTATTAGTAGTTAATTTCCTGTATCTTAGTCGTATTTAGCTTAGTCATTAATATGTTAACATATAATAGTTTATTTAGTCGTATATTTGGTCATTAATGGTTGCAATCAGTGACTAAATTAATAACTAACTCGGTGACTAAATCATTAACCATCAATGACTAAAACAATGACTAAATCATTCACTATCAATGACTAAATCATTGTCTATCAATGACTAAATCAATGACTACTAAGTCAAGCTATTAATGACTAGTGAAATACGACCAGCTATAAGATAGTGGAAATTAGCTACTATTAGTCACAGACTCAAAAATAGTCATTTATAGCCTAATTTTAGTCATTTTTTTAGTCATTAATTTCTCATTTTCTACTAGTGTCACCCAAGTGTTGGATGAAGTTCCTCCAACATCAAATGGACTAAGCAAGGAGCAAGGAAAATCGTGAGTCTTTAAGTGACTCAAGTGAACATCATAGGTGCACCCATGTAGATGTGTCTTATCATAATGTAAGAAAAGATGTTGTTGCAAATGTAAAGAATCTGGTGCTCTAATCATGTCATCATCAAAAGGAGAGATAGAAGTTTCATACTCCTCATGTGGCACCATAAAAATGAAACCTTTCACCTAATTTTCATCACCAATTGATGTGGTCGAAATTGAAGTAGGGAGTGAAGAATTGTGAACCAACCTTACCTCTTTGCAACTCTTACCCATCAAAATTTTGAATACATCTTCTCCATCATTGGTTGGTCCACTTATTATGAGATCATGTGCATCCTCCAAGGCTCTATGACTCTCACCAAGAGGAAACTCATAATCCCTCTAAACAAGAACAAGTTCTTGGTTTCCTTCTTGTTTGAATGTAGCCTCTTCAAGCACCTACATATAAACATGTACCTCATGTTCCACCATCACATGATTTTCCTCCTTTGTAACATAAATGCTTCCATCCATTGAATGATTGTTTGATGTGTAGAAGGGTGTAAACGACCCTTGCAACCTCTCTTGAAGTTGCTCAATATGCACCATAGATTTTTGGAGTGCATTTCAGGTGGACCCCAACTCATTTGAGATCTTGTCATTATCTTCTACATTCTTCGAGGTTAGTCCATTATACAAACCAACAAGCTCATTTAAATAATCTCTATCAGAAAGCAAACTCAAAATATTACCTTTGATGTTGGATATTGCCTTCTGAATTTTCTCGACATCCTCCATGGGATATTTCTCCTCCATGCTCCAACAAATTTTCGAGACCAAAGCAATTTTTCCATGGAAAGTATTTAGGGCCTCTTTAATCTTATTTTCATCCATCCCCAATGACCCTTCAAGAAAAATAAGTTCTTGTTGAGGAACCTCCTCTTCTACTTTCTTCTTGATTTGATCAACTTCTTGAAGCTCAAGTGGTGATGGGGAAGTTGATCTTGGTTCTTTATTATCTACCACAAGGTCTTCATATTCATGCTCATAAGAAATTTGGCTTACAGCAACATCTTCAAAAGTGTTCTCTATGTCACTGACATAAAGGTGTGAACACCCATCAATATGTACTCCTTCATAGTTCAATCATCCATCAATAGATACTCTTCGGTCCATGTCCACAGTAGAATGTGTCTCGGAATGATATTCCATAGTTTCAAGGGACTCTTATTCATTCTCATGTGATGTTTCCTCATCTTTTTTAGAGTCTCTTAGGAATGAATTTCGATCCTCTTGATGTAATGCTTCTTCTGCTTCACCACCCACAGAACTAGGTGTTTCCTTGGTCTCCTCCATACTTGTCGTTTGTTGATTGTTCCTTAATGATTTCACATCTGCACTATTAGGCCTATATCCAAACACCCAATCAACAAAGTTTTCGAAAAAATGGTCTTATGTGTCTCTCCCATCAAAGCAAGATATGATTGAGATTGTTGGGGCAAATTTTTACATGTTTCTCTCAAGATTTCTAATTCATTCATAGGAGTAGCTCGTGGTGGTTTGGCACATACATATTCACTTAGTTGTTTCCACACATCTATTGCTTCCTCCATGCCATAAGGAGTGTCATGGTTATCTTTAGACTCTACAAACTTATGATTTCTAGGTCTACTCTTATTCTTGAATTCATGGGGTCGATTGTGAGGTCCATTCTTCAAGAAAATATTTTCCCCATGGGTCTTCTTCTCTTCATGATGGGAACTAGTACTACCCCTATTTCCAGCTGACCCCCAAGTTGGATAGCCATAAATTCGAACCCTTGCATAAGTTGCTTGGTCATATCATCAAAATATGACTTTATGAATGTTTTAAATTCCTCCTTATCATCCATAAATTCTACTCCTAGTTTATCCCTAAATACCACTAAAGCAGAATTGACTTCTTCACCTTATTCTCTTCCACTGAAAATGTCTTCAATTTCAGTCTCTAATCGAGGGAGATAAGCATCAAGAAACATGAATAGAGAACTTCAATAGTTCCAATACCATGCTCTAATACCACTGTAGTGTCCCTACTTGAATTTTTGGGAAAAAAGTGCAATTTTGGCAAATTCAAGCTTAACTAGTCATGACTCTAAGGGCTCTAACTGACACCAAATGGCCCCAAATTTGAAATGAAATGGTATAGTGAGTCTTAGTACATCCCAAGAAGAGAGAAAGTGCAAATTTTATAGGAAAATGACACCAAAGGGGCTCTAACTGACACCAAATGGCCCCAAATTTGAAATGAAATGGTATAGTGAGTCTTAGTACATCCCAACATGAGAGAAAGTGAAAAATTTATAGGAAAATGAGGTTGAATTCCCCCCAGGGGTGGAGGCCAAATGGACTTCCCAACTCAAGTACAACCCTCCCAACTTTCAGAACAGAGTATGGGGATGAATATCAGACATCGAGGGTTGTCATTAATCGTGATTATTATCTCTCCAGACTCATTATAATGTGCAACATTCACGTGACAACTTTCAGGGAAATTGCTTATGGAAAAATGGCATTACTAACTCAATTTTGACTAATAAAAAGTATATTGAATAATTAAGACGATGGCATGATAAATAGAGATCATATGCATCATACAAATTGCTTCCCCAATAGCATAAAAAATTAGATAAATTCCTTCATACATATCTGATATACAACTCCTTCAAAATGGAAGCCAAATACATGAAAACTAGTGGTTTAATAGCATGGAAATTCAAGCTTTTCACATATGGATTACTAAGATTTCGAGTTACATAGTACATGGACATGATATTACATCATTAGAGGAATTTTGGGGTCTAAAATGGGCCTCCTAAGGAAAATAATAAAATAATAGTTAAAATAATAAAATAATATTGATTAATTTTGGAGGAAGAAAGAAAAAAACTACTTTTTGTGTTCGTATTTTCGACATATCTCCCTGTGTTTTTACTCAAATTTCGATCAGGAGAGCTCGTATTCCGCATCCAACGAGTACCCACACTTCATACTTTTGACGGACCCCGCTACCCCAAAAACAAGAAATACCTGAAAAAACGTGATGATGATGTATGCATCCAAAGAGCTCTCCCGATCAAAATTTAAGTAAAAACACAATGAGATATGTCGAAAATACGAACAAAAAAAGTAGTTTTTTTTAATGACAAATATGTCAATTCAACCATTATGGTTGACTTATTTTATTGAAATTCTATTGGTTCTTGAATTCCAACTCACAAAAACTTATTTTGGCACGTTTTCTTATAAGGCCCATTTTAGACCCCAAATTTCCTCTAATGTAGCCATACAATGCATACCCAATCTTAGGCATCAAATAGATTCAGCTAAGTGCAAGCACCACTCCAACAAGTGTGCCATCACATGAAAGTATGGGGAATGGTGAAGTATGAATGAGAAAAGGGGGAGATAGATGGGATCTCGAACTGTATGGACCTTCAACCTGAAACTAAAACACCTTCATTCAACTCCAATGAGAGGTCTGAATGGCATCTCCATCAACTAACTTGAAAAGGATTCCAACTCCCTCGAAATTGGTTCAGAAGCAGGGAGAGTGAACACTCACCGTGCAATGGACAAGCAAAGTTATCCAAAATGCTAAAGGCCAATTAACAAATGATCAAGAATTATTTTCCTTCCTCATGAAATCATTTTATTAACTTTATGAGGCCTCCTAAAGTCGAAACCCAGTCCATGGGCTTCCTCCAACTAATCTTAGTGGTTTAGTAACTCATATGACACGTCTTCTTCTTCATGCTCCAATTCTTTCCCCAATTCAAATGGTTGCCTCTAACTCCCTAATGCGCCCTCTTGGTGGCTATTTCTATCCCTGTCATGTCATATTTTTCATAGGTTTGCAATCAGGTCTGAATTTGTCATATTTTTCATATAATCTTCCATCATTAGTTGTCATAGAGTGCATGGATTCTCCTTCCAAGCGGCACACATTGTCTTCTTAGTCTCTTCCTCTTCCATGGGAGTTACTCTCATCTCCTAATTTGATTTCCTTGGCTCATGATAGGCTATGTGACACCACATCACCTTCCAAGAACGTTACATTCCTCATGGGTTTGAATTTGGATGAAGGTCATGTCAAGTGTGCGGGGGAATCTAGTCACCCAAAGACTCCACAAGCTTCCAATTGTCTCCATGAACCAATGTCACCTTATTTTCTTAACATTTATTATTTATGTGACCCATTTTAAATTTGAATATGGTAAACTAAGGTCCTTTTGGGTCCTATATCTCTCTTATTACAAAATTTATGTCTCCAACTCAACCTAGGGAACTGGTAGGTTGGTGAAACATTATTTGCAAGTAGTCTTATTTGGATGGGGACATGACAATAAAGTACTAGCCAAAGAATAGTTATCTTGACTAAGAAGATGTCTACGACTTGACTTCGATGTTCCATCCAACCATTTGGCTCGGACTTCACTTCGATGTTCCATCCAACCATTTGACTCTCTGCCTAGCATGCATTCCGTCCGTCGAAAGGCCACCCCTGAGCTAAGCATAAATCCACTCAAGCTTAAGAAGACTAAAAAAATTCTCAAGATTCTATGAATTTTACAATAACTAGCAATTTTCTCAACTACCCAGAAAACCATTGGACTAAAGATTATTCCTGACCTTTATAGCCATTTAGCTTAAATTACCATACATATGTGTGAACATCAACCTACTTCGACTGTGTTCTTACTTTAAAACAAGGTTTGAGTTCTTTTCATAATTTCAAGCAATTGTTCTTACTTTGAACAAGGTTTGAGTTCTTTTAATAATTTCAAGCAATTGTTCTAACTTTGAACAAGGTTTGAGTTCTTTTAATAATTCGAAGAATTGCTTGATCAAAGGTTTTAATTCAGGCAAATGAACGTTTCCAGATCAAACGTCTTCTTTTTAGTATTTAAAAATCAAATCAAAACGTTTTTTATTCAAAACCAGACAAATGTTTCCAGATCAAACAATTTAAAAAAATCAGGCAAATATTTCTTGATCAAAACGTTTTAAAAAAAAATAGGCAAACGTTTGTAGATCAAATGTTTCCAAATCAAAACGATTTTAAAAATCAGGCAAACAAACGTTTCCAATCAAATGTTTTTATTCAAAAACCAGGCAAACCTTTTCAGATCAAACGTGTTTCTCACTGTGGAGACGCCAAACAGCCAACAATTCTCCAAAGGGAATTGCCTCCGTTCATGCTTCGTCTTTTTCTCCTTTTTGCTGCGAGGTTTCTCTTACCATAACGCCCTTTCCTGGTTCCCTCTCTCTCTTTCTTGCAGGACGCATACCCAGGAAGCTCCCCCTTATTCACGCCTGGGTTTATTTTAAATAAAACCCTAAATTTGCCATTTTTCCTAAGTTTATTTTAAATAAAACCCTAAATTTGCCATTTTTCTTAAGTTATAGGAAACTTTTACTTTTAATATATATAAGCTAATTTTTAACTTAATTAACCTAAGTGGTTAGCTTGACTTAGTTAAAAATTTTAAACTAATTTAGAAAATTTAACTTATTTTAACTTTAATTAAACTAGTTAATCTTTTAAGTAATTAACTCTAAGATGTTTAATCTTTAACTTATTTTTAGCTTAACCTTAATTAATTATTCTTTAACTAATTAGTTAACTTAATCTTTTAACAAATTAATTTAATTTTAAACCAATTTTTTTTCAGAAGAAAAAAGCATATCCTTGATATTCCATGGAATCAAAGGTAACATTTACAAGACCAGGATACATCGTATCCAAGTGTAACATGTAGCTACAAAATAAACAAACCACGACAATCTCTCGGTGTTATAACTCGTATAGAGCATCCAAAGCACCAAACTGTGATAAGCAATCAAAGAGAACCAGACATTTCTCTCAAAACAATCTGCATTGTCCATAAGGGGCACATAAGGAGCACTGAAAGCATATCCAAGGAAGCACCTAAGGGGGATGAATTTCCCCTCAAAGGGTCAATGACTGATATACAGTAATAAAACTAAACACCAAAGGAGCCATGTTAGAGGGTCTAGATCTAAAAAAGAAGCTCAGCTCGCAACTCAAATCATCCAAAAAAATCAAAGGGCTCACAACAACTTTAGAAGAGTTGTAAAGTGTCACCCCTAATTTTTTCTCCTTCCAAAATTTCAACGAAGGAGAGTAGACCCGGCTCAAGAACAAGTACTTCCTTTGATAAACCAGCAACACTCCTATTGTTCTCCCTGTAGACATGCTGAAAGTTTATAGAGAGGAAAGACTCCATGGCTTCAATAATGCGGGAAAACCAATGTTCTAGGTCCAAGACTGTCAGTCTAGTCATCGATTTTGCCTAGTTTATGACAACCAAGGAGTCCCCAAAAACAGAAAGAGCAGGGAGACCAATGAGAGTTGCAAAAGTCAACAGAGCCCAGAGAGCCATCGGTTCAGCTCTAGTATTGGTTCTATCACGACAACCCATCTTTACCTTGAAGAGATGTGTCTAACTAATCTGAATAATAAAACCGGCACCCCCAATACCTAAAGCAGTCACTCCATCGAAGAAACCAGAAGGATACAGAAGAAGAGGAGTAGGTCTGATGACTTTGTGGTTCACCTTTGTACAATCGACCCGATAAGAATTGAAGAGGTGAATGATCCAAAGACAGATAGTACCTAAATTTGTCTTGCAGTCAATAGAAAATACAAAGGTTGCGCATTCTCCAAATAATCCAAATGTAGAAAAAAGGCAAGTATAATTGCTTATGAGCTTGCTCTACCCAACAATTCAAATTTTCTAATAAAGAAGCATGTCTCCACGACATGTTCAGCTTTACCGAGTGGACAAAGAATCTCTTACAGCTTGCGCAAATAAACAGTTAACAAATAAATGATCCACGGATTCATTATCTCCTTTGCATAAACAGCACCGATCTAGGCCAATACAGACCCTTCTTTTCAAGTTTCCCCAGATGCTAATGTAATTACCAATACATAACCAGCTAAAACATTTAAGCTTGAGTGGTATATGCCACCGACATAGCTCTTTATATTGCCAACCAATTAAAGTCTCGAAGTGAGTTGAGGCAATAACCTCATACGCCAATTTTTTGTGACTTCTCAATTCTCTGAATTATGCAGCCAGAGTACACAATTAGTTTTTGTTAAGAGTCGGATGCCTCCCTAAGATAGAACACGGATATAACGTGTCCATTCCACCTTCCATAACCCGTCGAGATTCAGATCCTCTGCATTCAGCCAATAAGAAGAAAAAACAAGATCCTTACCATAGTTGTGGGCCCGATTTAGAGTAAATATACCAAAATCTTGAAGATAATCGAGGAGATCACGTGAGAAAATATATGAAGTTTTCAAAACTGTGATAGGGTCAATGCCCAGTTTGATTGAGCCACCATCGCTAGCTCTCCAACCCAAGAAGCCACTGATCCAAGAGAGAACCCGAATGAAACCATTCCATACAAGTGATGTATTCTACACAAATAAGGAATGCTGATGAAGCCAGTTATCAATGGAGGTGTTTTTAAGATACTTTGTCTGAATCACTTGGTTCCAAAGCCCCTTACTCCTAGTAACCGACCACAAGCTCTTGAGTCTCAGCGCGATGCTGAACTACTCCAAATTCTTTGAATTCCATCCCCCAAGGGAAAAGGGTCTAGAGAGGGAGCTCCATTTTACCAATTGTAGCCTGTGCTTTTTTTCTGTGTCGCCCCAAAGGAAGGTAAATATATCTTGCCTCAATCTTCTCATGATAGATTTAGGAATCCTTGTTAAAGCAAACCAGTAAACTGGGATCCCACATAATACTGCTCTAATGAGAATTAATCTGCCCCCTAAGGATAAGAACATGTAAGACCAAGAACTCAGTTGTTTCTCGAACTTTTTAATGATCCAACGCCAATCATTCGACCCATATCTCAGGGGTTTCAGCCAATAGCCCAAGTATTTAAATCCAGAGCCAATAAGATCCATTTTGAAGGGGAATATAGCCCTAATGCATCTTTTATTTGATTTTAGCTAACTTTAGCTAATTAATTTTAAGATAAATAACGTATTGTAGCTTTAACTCACTAGTTTTAACTTTAGCTTTGTTTCACTTAGCTAAATAATCACAAGATAATTAACTTATCTTATCTTTAACTTTAACTAATTATCTTAACTTAACTAAAGATAATTAACTCTCAATCAATTTAAATTATCTCGATAAAATCAATCTCACTTTAATTCATTGACTTCCAATGTTTTCTCGGTTTCCTTTGACGAGACCAAGATATTAATGACGTCTCGACTAATTTCTTTATTTTATTTATCAGCACTTAGTACTAATTAGCCTCCTACTAATCGTTAAGTCTTAGGTGTTTGTTAGTTCCTTATGGTGACTACAAGTTTATTTGGCGTCCCCACCTAGGACTAGCCTTTTAAGTCATAATTTATGTGTCATTTATAAACTTAAGTGTCGTCGTCGTTCATTTTCCTTGTTAAGTGCCCGCGGCACCAAGATGACACCTATCATCATCTCATGGCTACCTAGCTATTCAATTTGTCAGTGGATTCCATGCCCCTATCATTTTAGTCGTGTAAGTCTTCAGTCCCCTAAGTATACAACTTAGAAAATTCATAATCATGCTAACATAGTTTTACTTGTGGAGCCTCTGCTTGAGCTCCTTGCCATGAGCAGATACACAATTTCACTTCCTGTCATAAGTATAGAGTCAAAGAAGTGGGATATTACAGAGTGGTGGTGTGAAATGGCATGAAGGTGTGAATCTATATGAGTTGTTTTGTGGTAAAGTTGATGGGTAAGGGTTCCATCAAGTTATCAATGGATGAGAACACCTTAAAAGGGAAGAGAGTTGTCATTTTCCGTGGTGAATTGAATGTCAAGGGAAATGCTATTTAGGTGGTTGAGGAAAAAATCTGAGGAGGAATGACCATGGAGTCGAACAACAAAGTTGTTATCGACAAAGCAGAACCAACATTTAGGTTTTAGAAATAAATTGTTTAAAGTTGAGGCTACAAAATGTTCCATAAAGATGTTGGCTACAACACGAGATAAAGATGAACCCATCATTGTTCCTTCTATTTGTTCATAGGCTTGTTGTTTAAAGGTGAAAAAGGTAGAGTTGAGGAAAAATTTTACGAGGTTTGGGTTTCATGGTCAACTTAGCTTAGAGATGAGATTGATAGCCTCCGAAATGGGGATCTTGGCGAATAAGTAAACTATATTAAATTTGACCATAAGGTTTTGTTCTTCAAGGATTATATTATGGGTTACTTGGGTGGACTCAGAGGAATTTTTAACAAAAGAGGGGCTATGACCTATGAAAGGTTGGAGTTTATTTACTAGAAAACGAGCTAAGGCATAGGTGGGGGCTCCAATAACACTGAATATCGACCTGAGAGGATTGTCTTTTACCACAAAAAGACTCATACATACCAATACCTCCATGCCCTTTCCCACCACCACCTAGCCCAGAAATATCTTGTCCCAAAGACCCATATCACTCAAGCCATTAGAATCTATACTCCTAACCTCTTTAAAAAGGAAAGAACCCACTTTACAAAAGACCTCATAACCAATCATTATTCTACCTCTCAAATCAATAAAATCTTTCATGCAACCCTCCATTCAAAATCAAAAAATCGCCATTCCTCCAACCCTCCTCGAGCACTTATCTCGCTCTCTTACATTCATGGTCACTACTGATCACATCTCCAAGATTTTATTTAAAAATAATATTAAAACTCTTTTCAAACCACATAAAACCCTAAAACAAATTTTCAAAAGTGTCAAAGATAATCATGACTCAATGCTTAGTCAATAAGTTTACCAAATTCCCTATGCATGTGGTAAGTCCTACATAGGCCAAACTGGTCAATTAGTCAAAAACCATATTAAGAAGCATACAGCAGACACTTTCCATAATCGTCTTACAAAATCAACTATTACCAAAGCTTCCCACAAATCTAAGCACCTCGTATGTTTTAACCAAACCAAAATCCTTACTTCAACACCCCATTATTTATCTCGTATTATCAAAGAAGACCTGAAAATCGCAAAACATCTTGACAACTTTACCCGTAAAGATGTTATAAATTGAGTCATTCAATAAAGCTTATTGTCCATAATTTATGTCAATAATAATGTTTTTGCCTTACCTCCCTCCCCCAAATCTTTCTCACATTACCCTTACCTCCCTCCCCCAAGTCTTTCTCACATTACCCTCCTTATTTCCTTAATTACTTAATTTCACCCTTAGACCTGGACCCTCATTTTATTCTAATCAACCTCTTATTATTCCAAGATTATTCTCCTCCCATTCTATTTTACTCCTATTATATTATTATGAACTTTATCTTAATTTATTTCTATCTTAATAATTTTAATTATTGTTTTGGTTATCTCATTAATTGTCAACATATTTTTCTAATCGAGTCTTATTTAATTTCATCCTAACCAATATAGACTTGAATCCCTTCATATTCTCGCTATATTTTAATATTAATTTAGTAATTATCTCACAACTCTTTTTGTTCAAAACCTTTATAATCCTAACCAAGATATCTCTTTTCTTATTTTCAAAAAGTTTTTAATGATTCCCTTACAACAATTGAAAAACTTTTGGCGATTTAATTATAAAAACTGAAAATATTATATTCAATTATTTAATATGACATGACTTTATTATATCATTATAGTTAAATTAGATATTCCTCTTACTAAATATAAAATTTTATTTTTTCTTATTTTCAAAAAGTTTTTAATGATTCCCTTACAACCATTGAAAAACTTTTGGCGATTTAATTATAAAAACTGAAAATATTATATTCAATTATTTAATATGACATGACTTTATTATATCATTATAGTTAAATTAGA
>LPNX010120398.1:32057-75967 GCA_001517045.1 Pseudotsuga menziesii
TTTTTTCTTATTTTCAAAAAGTTTTTAATGATTCCCTTACAACAATTGAAAAACTTTTGGCGATTTAATTATAAAAACTGAAAATATTATATTCAATTATTTAATATGACATGACTTTATTATATCATTATAGTTAAATTAGATATTCCTCTTAATAAATATAAAATTTTATTTTGATATGACTTAATAAAAATGGTTAAATATAAAATTTTATTTAAAAATCCATCTCATATAAAAGAGAGGTATATCTTCAATTATATACTAAACTTAATTAATATAATCTCACTTTATTACATTATATTTTATTATTTTGTAAATAGTTTTATTATATTGTATTTTATTAATATTAGAATATGCAACCAACCCAACTCTACTTTACTTTTTTAAGTAGAGTAATTTTTTTTAATATAAGTCATTTTACAAATGAACTACAAGTGTTCTACATCATCTCATGACACCCTATTTCACTTCTTCATAACTCCATATTTATTTATATATAACTATAAATGAATACAACTAACTTGAAAGTTAATTTTCTCTTAACTAATATAATCATAATCATTTTCCTTTATTTACTAATTATGATTCTAGCCTTTAAAAAAAAAACCTTAGTCCATGCTTCTCCATCTATACAATAACACTAGAGTAATACTTTACATTAATCCAAATATTTCCCCACAAACTATTAATCCTTTCTCTCTAAAACAAAATATGAAACAAAAAAATATAATACCACATACACATCCTAGATAAGGTCCCTCATATTATAAGTTAAATATATACTTATTGAGATAGAATATTTCATGGATGTACAAACGTTCACCATTATATAAAGTATATCGTTTATAATTCACCATTCATTAATGAAAACACAATACTATTATTTTAGTTTCTCTTATAATATGAACAATCGTATGCTTCTTGTGTGCAGAGTCTTAAACTCTATATTTAAATCATATGATCCATATTCAATTTATTATGTGTAAATAAAGAAGTGAGCATTCTTTTAATCAAATCAGAATCACGGAACATTAACCTAGGTCAATTTGTAAAAGTAAAGCTCCTAAATATAATTGCAAGGAGATGTAGTTCACCCCTAACCAGGGGCTACGTCCACCAAAGATTGTTAATATTTCTATTAATTATTCAAGAAAATGTTACAAATTTGCACTGCTACTAGTGCAATCCATCTTCCTTATCATCAAATCTCTCACATAGAGGATAATATGAACTTACTAATTAGCCTTATTGCTAGGCCTTATTTTTAAACATAGACAATTCCATCTAATATAATTTAGAACCTTCTCACTAAATTATAACAATAAAAATTATCGTTTAAATATTAAAGTTTACACCCTTGAATACGAAAGCCAAGCTTTCTTCTATCCTTCCATGTCCTTGAATCCAACATGTCGTGGAATGTGAGGAATGGCAGAGAGTTAAGGGTTGGTGAGGACCCGTGGGCAGGAAGTACTCAACATCACATACTCCTAGGCCACACAGTAGAGGCTCTAAGACAAAGAGGGTTCTTTTACCTCTTTCAACTAGATGCACCTGTTCAGGAGAATCCCTGGTTCCAGTCATGGAGGTCGGAGTCTTTTTATGGGTTATCAGAGCCAAATGAAAGGGAGTTGGCAAGATTCATTGGAGAACTAATTAGAGCACAAATCCAGTTAAGCAACAAGGAGGATGAACTTATCTGGGATATAGACCCGCTCGGCATCTATACCCCCAAGGCTGGTTATATAAAACTTAGTGCAGATGGCTTACAAAGGGATCCAGTCTGGTGGTGGAAGAAACTGTGGAAAATCAAAATTCCACCAAAAACTAGGCTCTTTATGTGGTGTGTTTTGGAGAACAAGGCTCTAACTTTCGACAATTTGCAGAAAAGGAGCTTTCAGGGGCCTAGATGGTGTATGCTATGCAAGTCTGATGGAGAGTTAGTTTCCCATCTTTTTTGCAATGTCCTTATATCAAAGAAGTCTGGAAAGACTATTCGAGGTCTCTAGGCTTGCCTTGCGGATGGCCGGGAAATACAATTCTCCAAGCTTGGGAGAGTTGGAGGACAATGGCAACTCAGGAAAATTTGAAAGCTCTGTCTCTATTAGTAATTTGGGGAGTTTGGATTGCTATAAACAATTTAATTTTTGTTGATAAAGCTTGCACACCTGAAATTACAGCAGGCCTCTCTTGTGGCATTCTTTCTGCCTTCCCCCAACATATCAGAGCATCAAGACAGAGGGAGGCTCTAGAAGTGGAACTTGTCAAGTCGGTGCCCTGAGGATTTTTTGATGGAGCAATTCAAGATAAATCTTGTGGGGGAGGGGAACTTATTTTTCTTTCATAGACCCATTTCTTTGAGCTGGTAGTGGGCTTAGGGGAAGGCAGTGACAAGTTTGTTGAACTTATGAGCCTCAAACTCCTCCTTATCTTTGCAGCAAAGAAAGGGTGTAGAAACCTAAAAAAATTTGTAGACTCAATCAATGTTATAAATTGGACAAAAGGGACTCAACACTGCACAAATCTAAGACTTGCCAACATCTTAACATCTTTAAAAGATGTTCTAAACTCTTTTGTTTCTTTTTCATGCCGACATGTTTACAGGGATAACAACAACGAAGCAGACAAAGCCTCGAAGGAGGGGATGCAGATGGCCTTGGAGATTTGGAAGATAAGAGAACATCGAGAGGGAAGCACTCAGGAATATTACCACAGGCCATTTATAGAATGAGCAGCATTCTATATTTTATTTCAACTCTACAAAAAAAAACACTTCCTTATATTTTATGTACTCAAAACAGGATATATTTTGCACAGAGGACTGTTTTAGAATAGTTTGCAGATCTCTATATTTTAAACAAGATGCTAAAGGTTGTCAAAGGCAATACCTTATTTTGAACATGACAGCATACTTATAATATCAATGTAACCGGTCTTTCTGTTATTTTTGTTATTTTGTGGGACTTACAGAAGACTTACAAAGTCTTTTACTAAATGACCTATCAACTGAACAGAAATACACATTTATGTGTATCTACATAATGCAATTTTTTTCTCGTCGGATGAAATAAAATTACGTATTTTTTCCGAGGAAAGAAAAAACAAAGAAAACCAAGCTTCCAAAGAACTCATCAAAACTCAGTCTCTACTATTAAAAGAAGATAAATGTGTTGGTTCACTTAATAATTGAACCACCATTGTATTAATCAAAACTACTACCTTTATCTAAATCAAGAATTACATAATATATGATGGAGTGACTTTCTTATAATAATTCATTCTCTATTCTTCTAAATAAATATTCTTATTATTTAAAAAATAATATTATATAATTCATTCGAAACTTTTCCATAATAAGATTAACAAGACGAGTACTTTACAAATTAAATGAATCAATGGTTAGGATCTTTAAGGAGTTTGTGTCCCTCAAAATAAAGAATCTACTTCCTTTTTTCACTTTATGCTTTCAACAAAAGGCAAATGACAATCTACCAAAAATGTAAAATTGAATAAAGCTATAAACACGATCTACAAACTGAGATGATCAAGTGTAGTGTAAATCTTCGATAATAAAAATCTAGTGAAATACCAGAAGGAAACCAAAAGTAAAACTTCCTGCACACCCTTCATCGCCTTCAATGACATAATAGAAGAAAATATCGAGTGGCCAAACCAGAAGACCACTACAAACTTCTCCCTTCTAGATTTGGCCTGAGCTTTAAAAACATGTACGTTCGGTCCATCCAACGGACCAACAGCGAAGTCAACCATTGACTTCTGTTGGTCCATTGGATGGACCAAATGTACATGTTTGTTAAGGATGGCCCTAGATTTGCATTAATCAACTTCTTTATAAATGTTAGAGAAAATAACACTTATGCCTATTCATTTTCTTTTCATCTTTCGACCAACTCTAATGTTTAAGTAAATTCTTTGTTATTTTCTGGCACATGAGGCATTTATAGTTAGAATATTTTAATGTACAACTTGGCATAAACTACAATATATCTATCCTTCCTTGCAAGGGTTTATAGATATGAAGAATGGTTGAAGTTTGAACATGTACTCCATGTTAAAGAGTGATACTTCTTTGCTAAGGTTTTATTTACCCATACAGTAATAAATCAATCAATCAATTCTCCAAATACAGGTTATCTTCTTTGGAAATAGAATACTTGCCTCGTCCTTGCTGGATTGAATGTGTGTTATTACGGCATTTTCATGTTCCCATTGTTATGTAATTTTGTTTTGTTCTTCCTTCAAGGGACCATACCCACAGATGTATTTCCTTCAACAACAATAATAAAAAGGTGTATCTCCTTCCTATCGCCACCCAACGAGAATGAAATTGAGTGCCGAAGATAGAAGTAGAAACCCTAACTAACTAGAGAAGTGGTTGAGTTGATACATATTTTATAATAATAATAAAAACATAATTAAATATTTAATTACAAATATAATCTTCGTATAAAATTTCTTTTTTTGCTTTTTAAAACCTTTAAGGATATTTCTTGGCATTTTATCTTGGAAAGTTGTACATTTACCTTTATATAGAGATAGTTATTAATAACTGTCATAGTGAGGATATTTTACATCCTCCCCCTCTTAAAGGTACATTGTCCTCGGTGTTGGTATATTTTAATCTTTTATTTTCAAAATATGTTTTCCCTTGCAAATATCAAGCTTTACCATTCTTTTCTTGCTTTGGCATTTTTTCAAAATGTCTCTAATATGCTTTTCCTTTCATAACCTGTATTTTAAGCACAAACACTACAAGCTAATTCCACAATTTATTATAAAATATATGCATAAATATGATTATTTAAAAATCAAGAGGAACATACTAAGAGGAAATGCTTTTTCAAGATACTAGTGGTGTTGTCCAAGATTAGATTTAACCTCAAAGATGTACCTGCAACATCTTTCAATCTTACATAACATATGTAACATTCATAATCTAAAACAAACCATTTGTGTGTTTCCATTTTGTTATTTTTCTATAACAACCTTGTAGAATTTAGTTTTGCTTATAGCATGGTATCCCTGCAAATAGACATTTGTCAATCATCATAATAATACAAAATTTATGAGTTTTAAGTGGAATGGTCCATACATTAACATTTCATGGTCACACAGTTTGGCTACTTTTAAGAACAAAGTCCATACACTTCATAGGGTAGTATCTTCTCTCAAGTACTTTTAACCACTTTCACTTGTTTCCAACTTAAGAAATCATATTAAATTAACACCACATGTGCATAGTCATAATTTTTCTATAAATTATGAAACATATACTAATGCATGTAGCGACAACCCTTTTCACATTTATCACACAAAGGTTCACCACATATATAACTTTGTAGCCAATATTTAATCATATCACAATGCATAAAATACCAAGCATAAGATTCACACACATACCTCTTGTATAGCTTTAATGTTCTAAGCACTTCTTGGCTGAAATATTCCTACATAAATTCTCTCATATATATATACATGAGGTTCATCTCCTCATTGAACTAATAGTTCATGTGCAGGCCTCCTCAACCTGTATATATTATATTCATCCAATATAAGGACGATACCCTTCATCAACTTTTTACAGCTCTCAGGCGTATCTCCTACACAGAACCTAGAAACCCACATATCTTTGATACTGAAATATTAACATCACAAAATATATCACTACATAACCTAACACCTCACCTCAGTGCTCTCTGACAGTTCTGCTTAATATCATAACACCTCCTCTAGGTGCTAACTTGTAGCTCTTTTCCTAGGCCTAGGACTTAATATCATAGAGCGCTCAACAGAGTCTAACACCTCACAAGAGTGTTCACTGGAAACTCTATACTAACTTATCAAAAAAATTAGAGCCTAACACCTCTCCATGGTGCTCCATAGCAACTCTGCTTAATTCATAAATATTTTGTGTTTAACCATTTTGATATTTCAGTATGTTTATTCTGAAAGTTAAGTCTCAAGACTGAATACTTCAGGTACTGTAGAGCCCAACAAGCTCAACACCAAACCAATTTTCTACTTCATTTTCATTAATCAGTTCTATTTAGTGTAGAAAAGTTTCTTATAAGTTTAAGAGCCTTACAACCCAGGGTGTCCCCCGTGGTCAGCTCAAAATTTTCATGACTCTTTATTTAATTAGGAATAATGACATACTCAACGTTCCAGAGCTTATCATCTCCATCTCAACCATACTTTTAATAACTCTGAACATTCTCGATGTTCTAGAGCTTAGTCGCTCAACATCAAAACATGTTTACCTAAGTTTTTTTAAGACTTAATTAACAACATTATACTTCCAATATGTTTAAGCAACACATTATCACTTGGCATAGATTGATACTTCTAGTATCTACGCATGTACAAACTATTTCAACAAATTCTATGATTCAATTGCCTTATTATAGTTGTGTCGTTTGCAAAACTGATGATTCTCATTTAATTAATATAATTATCATATTCAAGTGCTTCAATAGAAATTTCCAAATTTATTGACTTTATTTTTCACAAATTATATCCTTGGCATATCAAGTTATCTAAACTATGTTTTTCCATAAATGTATTTGCTTGATCATATGACAACATCTTACTAATCTCTCATAATAATCAAGGAATGATATTACGTTTTTCTGTTACGAAATTTAATCTTCTGTTTTCAATTAATTTAACAATTCCCATACGAGAATGCCTCTTGTGACCATGCGCACCTGCTTTCTCTGCTCACAATTTCTTGCTAAAAATAAGTTGCATCATAATCTCGTAAAACAACTATATAATAACAAGACCCTATTTTGATGCTCATAAACTCTTGATGCAACAAAATATCAATGGATTATTTCCTCAACAACTTAATCATAACTACACTTTGCATAAACCTTTTACTGATATGCACCTTAAGCAAAACTCATTCCTTACTTTCTAATAACTTGGATTTACATTAAACTTTTAGTATTGCCACTACTTTACTTAACATGCCTCTCCTCAGCACCATGCAATTAACCTTTCTATTACTTTCTAATGTAATTGTAAGTAGGACATACAATTAGATATACCAAAAAGTTTATGCTCAGATGCATTTAAACATTCAAGAAGTATAGAGTGCACAATCTAACGTAATGATTTATCTTTATGCTTAATCCTTGTATATATGTCATACTTATTCTTAATAAAATCATAATAGAGTCAGTATACTCTTGCAATGTATCACTCATTGACTTACTTTATCAACATACTAAACATATTGTTGACAAGTTATACATAAATTACCGTAAACATATATTTTGCATAGGTTTGCTAATCAAGCTAGTTTAAGTACTTTGGTGAAAAAAAAAATCCAACAATATCTTTTTCATAACACCCATGCCAATAGGTAAACATAAAGCCTTGTTTTCAAATAAGTAACTTTTCACAAAATACACACATACATGTATATAGGCGAGTCCATTATGTCCAGGTGTTGTGAACCTGCTCTGCTACCATTTGTAACGAACCCAAACTCCACTTTACTTTTTCTTTAGGTGGGGTAGGTTTTTCTCTTTCTTTTTTCTTTTTTTTGAACACAAGTCAATCTTACAAGTAAACTACAAGTAAGGTTTCACATCATCTCATCACACCCCATTTCACTTCTTCATAACTCCATATTGATTTAGATATAACCATAAATGAATACAACTAATTTGAAAGCTAATTTTCTCTTAACTAATATAATCATAATCATTTTCCTCTATTTATAATTATGATTCTAGCCTTAAAAAAATTTGAAAGCCTTAGTCCATGCTTCTCCATCTATACAACGCTATAGTAATACTTTACATTAATCCAAATATTTTCCTACAAACTATTAATCCTTTCCCTCTAAAACAAAATATGAAACAAAATAATATAATATCACATACATATATATAAGTTAAATGTATACTTATTGAGACATAATATTTTCATGGATGTACAAACGTTCACAATTAAATAAAGTATATCATCTATAATTCATCATTCATAAATGAAAACACAATACTATGATTTTAGTTTCTCTTATAATATGAAGAATTTTATGCTTCTTGTGTGCAAAGTCTTAAACTCTACAATTTATTATGTGTAAATAAAGAAGTGAGTATTTTTTTAATCAAATCAGAATTGCAGAACATTAACCTAGTTCAATTTGTAAAAATAAAGCTCCTAAATATGATTGCAAGGAGACACCAATATACATTATTCACCACTAATCTAAGGGCTACGTGGACCAAAGATTGTTATTATATTTCCACGTGGTTCACATGGTTGCCCATATCTACACTCTCATTCTAGAATTTTCCACGCATTTTTCCAAAATTTGCAAAGGGGTCTTCCCCTCTGTATGCAAGGTTAAAATGCAAAGGGTGTAATAACCCATTCCAACCTCCATAACCGATATGCCCTTCTCCCAATTCATGCAGTACTTCAATTGGAGTGAGTCGTTCCTCCTCGGAGGCCACTTCCCCTCTTCCTTTGTAAGACTGGTGGATATCATTACCTAAAGATTGAATCCATCATATAGTAAAACCCTAACTAACTTGAGAAGCGATTGAGTTGATACATGTTTTATAAAATAAAACATAGTTAAATATTTAATTATAAATATAATCTTTGTATAAAATTTCTTCTTATATTTCTTGGCATTTTCTTCTGGGAAGTTGTACATTTACCTTCGTACGTCAACCTGTTTACAGAGACAGTCATATTGAGAAGGTGTTACAGAATCATTTTACAATCATACTAAAATTATTTAATATAATTGTACTATTATATTGTCTTTCATTATTATATAATATAATATGATTTTCCACAAAAAAATCTTTCTTTAATCATACTAAAAATTTAATATAATTGGACCTTATTTTATTTTATTATATTGTATTTTAATATTAAATTATTTATCATTATTATTTAATTAATTATTTAATATAATATGCTTTGCAACAAAATCATTCTTTAATCATACTAAAAATTTAATATAATTGGACCTTATTTTATTTTATTACATTGTATTTTAATATTAATTATTTAATATAAGTAGATTTTTAATTTAATATAATTGGGCTTTTGTTTTATTATATTATATTTTAATATTAATTAATTAATATAATTAGATTTTTAATTTAATATAATTGAACTTCATTTTAATTTATTAAATATTATGTTAATATTAAATTATCATATTTTTAAGATAAATAGATTTATAATTCGATTTCATTTTTTTATAATTACATTGTATTTTAATATTAAATTATTTAATATAATTTGATTTTATTTAATTTAATATAGTTGGACTTCATTTTAATTTATTAATTTTATTTTAATATTAAATTATAATATAATTAGATTTTTAATTCTACTTCATTTTATTTTATTATTACATTGTATTTTAATATTAAATTGCTCGAATGTGGGTGCCACATGTTCTGTTGTAGGAGATTATGGCCTCGGGCAGTGGGTTGACAAGGTGGCGAGGATGCCACCTCGCATTAAGGGCCCTAGTCATCCCCCCAGGCGGCAGTTTAAAGTGCACCGATGACGAGGTCAAGGGAATTTGCGCTGGCGCAGAAGGAAGTCTTGGGCATTTACACTTGGCGTCCAGCGATGGCCCTGCGATCACGTCAAGGGTTGGAAGCCCCAGTTTTACGTCGTGTCGAGTGTGGGAAGGGGCATCGTCACCTTGACTCTCCATTAATGGCTTCTCGGCTCAATCATGTTATCGACTTGTTTATGGCTCTTGCGAGGGAAGTCGTGTTATCAACTGCTTTATGGCCTCATTTGTTGGTATCATGCTTGGCTCTGTCTCATATCCTCTCCTCCTAGTTCGGCTATGATATTCCCTATTGCTCTTTCCCATCGTATTGCTCCCACGGGCACTACCATCATCGGCCTGTATTTCAAAACTATTGCTACGTCTTTGGTTCGTCCACGCGCACTGATTTGCACACCAGTTTTTGTCTGGCCCATCACTTGATACAGGCGTTGAGCAAAAATATTGGCCTCAGGGTTAGCCTACATTACTGTACAACCATGTCCCCGTGGGGGTAGCAATGCCCGAGGACGCGCTCAACAGGGTTCGCATCTGATGCAAGAAGATGGCTACGACATTGGTGTTTCCATGTCGATGCGCACTTTGATTGATGAGTGGGAAATGAGGTTGATCAACGAACACTTGGCCAGAGGCATTGGAGGGGTATATCTCAATCATTACTGGATTGGTAAGAACATGATGGGTTCCCTCATGGAAGATATGGTTGGCACTTGGAACTACACTCGAAGTTCGATTCTCCAAGCAAAAAACAAGTTGATTGAACTCGACACTCAGCTTAACAAGCGAGATGCGATGGCAGCATGGACACGCCTGGCTCTGGGTCTCTACGCGCCAAGCCATAATGAAGGTGGTAGTGGTAGCATCACGGGGGCACCCACGACTTCCGTGAACATGAGCTCTGTACCAATTACGCCTCTCTTGTCGTGTGTTCTGTTTCTAGTACCTTCCACCATCACTTAGCTGAGCAACAAACGCGTCTGTGACATTGATGTATCGGTTCGCAAATCCTCTCATCTTCCTGTTAAGCAACCTGAAATAACGATTGATGAGGATTTCCAAGAGGGTTGTCATGTCATTGAAGAGAACCCAGTCCCTTAAGCTTAGAGCTGATGAAGAACCTGCAACCTGATTGGATTACCTCTATTTTACTTGTTCGTTTTGTTATTTTTGTTTTCATTCAATATATTTCCATATTATTGTTTATATATCTATGAAACTCATATGTATTTTGAAGTTTAGTATTCGGCCCCATCTTCTGTATGAGTTATTGGGCCTTATTTTGTAATGGAACTGATTTGCTCTCTACTTTGACGGGTTGGGGTGGAAGGTTTAAACCAACCAACAATTTGTCTAGGATCTTTTTGTTTCGGTTATTTAATACAAATGCAAACTTAAAAAAATATTAAATTATTTAATATAATTTTATTTTATTTTGTCATTATTAGCTAATATAACATGATGTATTTTTGAATTTTTGAATTAGATATCCCTAACTTTAATATCATTACCATGACTTTAATCATATAACATGATTTTATAATTCGATTTTATTTTATAATATAATTCGATTTTATTTTATTGTCATTATGAGTCCCTGCTCGGCTAATAGGGACTCTTGTAATCGGCTTGCCGTCATTTGCATTAATCTGCATGGCAACCGAAACCAGTTTTAAAAACTTAGCCTAGGTTATCAACTTTATGTTCCAGCTGTTTTGGGTCCATTTCCAGATGGCATTTCATGGACAAGTTGCATTTTCATCCACCAATCAAGCATTTTGATCTCTTATTTGGCCTCTTCCCAAGGCAAAGCAATATTGCTGATAAGTTTTTGGCCTATGTTTTGTTTTGGCCTCTATATAAAGTGAAGTACATTTCTTTCCATTAATTTCCAGGTTGATTAATGCTAGGATGACTTTATCATTAGTTCATGGCATTTAATGTTTGATTGCATAACTTAGACTAAACATTCATTTTGGTAATGTAGCAGTTAACTACATCTAGTCCAAAAGATGTTGGTGGCAATTTGCATGTTACATCACGTTGGTGGCAATTTGCATGTAAGTGAGTTGTCACTGTATTGGAGCCAAATCTATGTCTTCTCCAGCCCTGACAATCTCTAGGCTATACCTATCAGAAAAACACCATAGGAGCCGAGGACGATCTTGCTCTTAGTCTTTTCCAGCCCAAGCAATCTCTTTAAGCGGCTATCAAACAAACACCATAGGAAGGCAAGTGAGGCTTAGGTAATCTCAATCAACTTTGCATTTGGACATTTCTAAATCGGCTTTGCCTTTGGACATTGCTGCATGGTAACTCACATATTCAAAATAGGGACATGAATGTACTTACCTAGTTGTTGTTGTAACAGTTTCTAGTTTATTGGTATCCATTGTGAGGAGATGGCTGAGGGGATTGTCTTTCAAGCCACTGCACACACGATCTAATTCATAGAGAAGAGCAGAGCAGGTCACTCTGTCCTTATCAATTTATTCTTTCACTTTGTTATGCATTCTGAACATTGAAGAAGCTCGTTGCTTGTTAGATGCTTGACCTTTTGTGTTTAACCAACAAGGAAGCCACGACAAACCCTACTTTTATATATATATTGCTTAACCGAACCCATTTCTACATGTACTCGACATTGATTGGCATAAACTTTAAAGAAGCACACACTAAAATCATGTACCTTGGCTTTCTAATATGCATCAAGAAGAAGACCATCGCCAAAAAGAAGCATAGGCATCCAACACTCGGGTAAGCTTTCCCATGAAAATTGTTCTTCCCACCAAGAAAATTTGTGGTAGAAAGTACCAGCTTCTTATTGCCATTAAAAGTATAAGTATTATAATTATTTAACAAATTCACTGTAATGGTATCATTTTCTTGCAGGTCGTCCTCAATCTTTCCATACAGCTTCTTGAAGGTTGGAAATGTTGTTGTTCGCATCCACACCATAAGATCCTCTTGCTCACTTAACTGCCAAGCTCGTCCAAACAAAGCAGTAAGCAATGGTATGACTGATTCTACGCTCTTGTTTACCAAGAACAACGATATATATAGAATATTAAAACAACATTAACATCAACATATGTATATTTATATCAAGACAAATATAAATAGTTATTGAAGGATTATTATTAGATCTAGCACAGATATAATTCATAGAGAACATAAATTACACCTAGTTGTTGAAGGATTATTATTAGGTCAGACCAACATAGATCGGATTCATGCATTCTTTAACCAATTATCATATTCATGTAATTGCAGAATTGAATACAGACAAAAAGGATTAGAGGTTTATCTCTGAAAGAAGAGTATCTCCCCGGTATGACGAGGGAAATCCTGATCCACCCAACTGTAAGCTCAATCAAAGAATACACTACCACTATTATCTGTCAGCTACCCCGAACCAAGCCACAATGCCAATTGTTACTTGTCTAAAAGACATATTTTCTACCGTAATTCTTAAGAGAAATCTATGTTTTACCTGCTGATATTTTCGTTCTGGTCGGCCCTCATAATGGTGCATGCTTAGGCAAAGAGGTAGAGAAGACCCCTCCCATAACAAACTATCTACAAGGGAAATCCATCACATTCTAAAGGGGGCATCAACGATTACAGGTTTTTCATATGAACAAAAAAATGATTTCTTCTACCGTGTATAGGCCATATTTCTATTAATTCTTTGTTGCTTAGTCAAATTTGTTTGCACATATATTGTGCTTCAAGTTGCAACATTAGTTGCTATGGTGCTTTTTCACTTGGTGGGTTCCTCGTATTATTTCAATAGAATAGCCAAAAACAAAGACAGAACACTCTACAGCTACAAATAAATAGATAGAAGTTAGAACTCTCTAACCATGAAATAATCATTCTCTTCAGCGAGCTCCATGTCTCTAGGTAACGGCAACAGAAAACAAAGGATTTTATATTTTTTTAATAGCTTTAATCCAAAGCTATGAGGACAGTACAAGAATGAATAGGTCTCTGGGATCGAAGTCGAGCTGCACATACGACAGAAACTATTCCTCTAATTCAAAGCCTAAGCAAACCCCATGCTTCTCGTCGTCTGCAACTGCATATTCCAGCAACAATGGGAATCCGCCCTGCAGCGGAATGCTTCAAATGAATATTGGAAGCCTCTCATCGTGCTCACATCGATTTTTTGATAATTTTAGCTCTCTTGACATCATACTGAATGGCAGATTGCAGCCTTTACCATCACGCTTACAATGGAGCAAGGTAGCATAGTTCAGCTTTTCTTCATGACCATCGCCAGCTTATTCAATATTGAGACAGTTTATACGTGTGTTTAGATCACATGCATGCATGGGATATGTGTCTAAAAACACCAACCCATCCTGTTCGTCCCATCCTGTCAAAACTTCCCCTTTACAAGTAGTTGTGATGATTGTAGTTAAGGGTTATGTTCTAGAAACATTCACCTTTATCGTTGTTGTGGCAACCGTTTTTAGCCTTAGTATTTGAAAATTTGTGTTGTTTAACAAATCTTAGCCTAACCTCAAACATAGGATGTCCCAAAAGTTATTGTATTGACAAAAATATTCCATTCATAAATTATTGTAGCCTCATAGGTATAATAATTCTAGAAAGTCTGGTTTGCTTTCAAGCACCCAACCACAAAAAATACAATAATGTTGAGCACAACAATAACGTGAAGCCAATTTCATATCATTGTGAGACATCACAAAAAAGTTTCACGACACCCTCTGATAAACATTAGACACCCTCGGATTTATTTAGAGATGAAATCAGCATCGACGTGTAGTGGATGTAACAGTTTGTGAAATACTTTAATCATTTACATCCTGTAGATTGGACGACTCAGGGTTTGTGTCAGCCCAAAGTTGCAAATCTGAAGAATATATTGTGTGCCCAACCAATATCATCGTTTTTTGAGAAAGTTGTGTCGGATGAAAATATTCGGTGGCCATGTAACATAATTTTTTTCGAATAGCATCAGAGTTTTTCTAATGTTCAGCACCATCAGAGCTAATATTTGTTACTCGCCGATATGGATATAAATGGAGATCTCTCCAGCACTTTGCAATGCTATCAGGAGTATCTACAATCAAAACCTCTGAAAAGAATTAAGGTGTGAGAGATTTAACATTATGAGAAATATTATTGCTTCTCATAATACTGGCACGCCTTTAGTATGGAGCTCGCCAGTACCATATCTGTTGGGTGGAGTGAGTTCCATGATGGCACTGATAGCTTTTCAGTTCAGCCACTAAACTATTTCATTATGTCAAAAACATGGATATATTTCATTATGTCAAAAACATGGATACACATTTAGATTATGAGCATTTAAAAAAAAACTCTAGATTATTAGTTTATATTTTAACTACGGTGCCATTTTCAATCTCTTCATTCCGGATTTCATCGTAGATTCGAGATTTCAGTGCGAGGAGTGCGTCGTATAATAATAGATATGCTTATTTCCCGACTGAACCGAGGTTGATTGAAAGCTGCAACTATGGGGGACCAACATAAGCAAGAGCTGGTGGATCACGACTACCTAGCGGCTATCAGCACCACCAATTGCAGAGCCTATAGTAGATCCGACATTAACAGCAGCAGTCGTTACATAGGCATCATTGACAAGAGCACCGGCATAAATACCCATTGCAAAGGCTGAGTCGGTAGCAGGAGAGGTAGGTGACATCATGAGGCAGTGCTTTAGAGTCAAAATTGACCTGTCATTTGGCATCCTATGGGTGGAAATTGGTTGGCTTTATAAAGTGTATTAGCAGCTGTAACCATATACTATTATTATATTATGGTGTCTTCGTATCCACCAAGGCTAGGAGGTGTTTTAGAAGGTGTTTAATGTTGTCCAACACTATGATAAAATATTCTATGAAGCTCGGGGATGCTTGATTACTGCCTCCAATCTGGATGGTTTAATGACATTTTTGGTTTAGCTTTCGACTCCTCTGCAAACCTCCGGAAGTTCCCTCTACTATCTACTATGTTCTCCATCTTTGTCTCCAAGTGTCCCTGCGGTGGCTCGTCAATGTGAGGAGGGTCGATTCTGGACCGTCTGTTTCCATAGTATAATCTCATGCCTTGTAGGTTAAACAAACCGTCTACCTTGATTAACATAAACAAACACAAAATTTATATGAACGTGCACATTAATCAAAAGCTACATATGGGTTTGGAAGCATACATAGCATTTAGTCTATATATGTTTTGACTAAGTGCTCTACAATCAAGCTTTACATTTAACGATACAAGATCTAAGTGCGCTATGATCAAGCATACAAGAATCAATGATATGGTTTCAAATTGAGCAATACTGGTTTATTTACAAATTACATAAGGCAGGGACTTGCTACCTTTAGCAGCTCCCCTTGTTAGTTAATATAATATGACTTTATTATATAGAATTTTAGTATTTTTTAGTTAAATATCCCTAACTTTAGCATCATTGCCATGACTGTAATATAATTTTAATTCATTCATTCTAATACATTACAATGTTAAATATTTTTGGTTTAGACGTCCTTACTTTAATATCCATGGCTTTAATGGCTTTAATAATATAATATGATTTCATATTTCTATTTTATTTTATTATGTTATTATTAGTTAATATAATGACTTTATTTTAGCATTTAGTATTTTTGAGTTAGATATCCCTAACTTTAATATCATTACCTGATGTAATATAATTTCAATTCATTTATTTTAATAGAATGTTAAATATTTTTGTCTTTAATATAATTCCAATTTAGTATAATTAAATATTACTCAATATTATGTAAAATATTTCCATTTTAGTATTGTTGAATTAAATATTAGATTATTTTCATTTTAACATTTCATTGAATTAAATATTTCTTAATATTATGAAAAATATTTCCATTTTAGTATTATTGAATTTAATATTATGTAAAATATTGTTTAAGTAAATATTAATAGATTAATTCAATTGAAAATTTTAATATTGTTGAATTAAATATTCTTAATGTTATTAAATTAAATATTCTTAATATAATGTAGAATATTTTCATTTTAATTTTATTTTATTATGTTATTATTAATTAATATAATGACTTTATTCTAGCATTTTAGTATTTTAATTTTATTTTATTATGTTACTATTAGTTAATATATTGACTTTATTCTAGTATTTTAGTATTTTTGAATTAGATATCCCTAACTTTAATATCATTACCATGATGTAATATAATTTCATTTTAGTATTTTTAAATTAGATATCCCTAACTTTAAAATCATTAATATGATGTGATATAATTTCAATTCATTCATTTTAATAGAATGTTAAATATTTTTGCCATTAATATAATTCTAATTTAGTATAATTAAATATTAAGTAAAATATTTTCATTTTAGTATCGTTCAATTAAATATTCGAATATTTTCATTTTAACATCGTTATATGTCCTTTGGTTAAATCATAAGCACTTAATTCAACCTTGACCCTATCTCCTGGTAGTATTCGTACGAAATTACATCGAATCCTACCTGAAATATGAGTCAGAATCTGACACCCAATATTTGTCAGAACTCAGTATTCGTACGAAATTACATCGAATCCTACCTGAAATATGAGTCAGAATCTGACACCCAATATTTGTCAGAACTCGAAACATTCCGTTGGGGAGTGATTCAGTAACCAAACCTTCCGCATGGATCAAATTCTGTTTGTTCATCGAATCTCCTCCTCTTTTGATAAAAAAAATTAACTAACGTACTTGAATAAATATGAATGGAGTCTCGAACCAAACTTGCTCCAATTTGAATACCATGGAGATATCTTACAGAATCAATATTTTTGGACAAAATTGAGATCACTTACCATACATAACATAATATTTCTCCTCCAATTTGAATTAAATATTTCTTAATATTACGGAGAATATTTCTACTTTAGTATTATTGAATTTAGTATTATTGAATTTAATATTATGTAAAATATTGTTTAATTAGATATTAATACATTAATTCAATTGTACATTTTAATATTGTTGAATTAAATATTCTTAATGTTATTGAATTAAATATTCTTAATATAATGTAGAATATTTTCATTTTAATATTGTTAAATTAAATATTCCTTAATATAATGTATAATGTAGAATATTTCCAGTGTAGTATTATTGAATTAAATATTACAATATTAAAATATTGTTTAATTAGATATTAATATATTAATTCAATTGTAATCGTATATTATATATGTTAAATTTTCACATGTATTCCTGTTCGGAATGTTCTTGATATCGGATGATGGCGTAACTGGCGTTGGTTGGTGTCTTCAATTCTGCCTCACATTGGTGTCTTAATAGACGTCAATGTGTTAATAGACGTCCGGTCTTTGATAACTAGCTCTTTACATTTTACATTTTCACATGGAAATATGCACGGAAAACCCAACAATACTTCCCCACATTAGTGGACGGTAGAGGTGGTAAACCGCCGACCATCCTAACAGAAGGCCTAACCCCAAAGGACTCGAGGCTCGAACCCGTGACCTCTCCTCGAACCAAGAGAGTGTGCACACGTCTTAAATGTTTACATTTTACATATTCTGTACTTGAATTTGAATACTTGAATTTGAATTCGCTGTTAGATGGTTGTATCAAATGTTAAGGTTTACCTTAAAAGGTTATAGAAATAGGTATCAATGTGAACCGTTTTCAAAAAATACTAACAGGTATCAATGTGAACAGTTTTCAAAAAAAGCTAAGAGAACAAGTCTCAATATAATACCAAACATAAAAACTAGCAAAATTCCCATATGGTTCGTGAGCAGTGTTATCAAAACATGTCCGCTTTTTGGCAAAACTGGCTGGTCCAACAGGTTTATAGGCTTTGCCGGTCCAGTTTGGGGCCTGGACCGCTTGAACCAGAAAATGAGCTCGAGCCGCAGAACCAAACGTTTTGAACACTTTGGTACGGAACCAATCCGGTCCAATAGTGTCTGGGGACCCACTGAATTCAATTTTTATTTTAAACACAAAAATCCTTACTCTAATGCATCTAACCTAACCCTAAGCCCCTTTGTTGATGTATTTTGGTTCGGAACTTCAATGATGTATTGCACTCGTGCTATTTTGGTTTATTTGAACCTGTACTTGCTATATATATATGAGAGAGTTTGCATATTTGTGTATTAATGATTTGGATTCTTATGTATGGAAATTTTTAACAAAATATTTTATGTATTTTTTAGCCTACAGGTTTTTTTCCTGTTGTTTTTTTTCTGGTTCTAGTCCGGTTCACATTTTGGGCTCTGCCAGTTCGATGACTGGTCCTGTTCTGATAACATTTGTTCATGAGTAGACTCGGAGTTTCATCTAAAGTTGAGTTCTCTTTTCTCTAGACTTGGATTAGTCCTCTTGCCTGGGAAATTAAGATAATATTTAAGGAATTTACTCTTTTATCAACCATGGTATATATTAGTCCATAAACAGTGTGAAATCCACCCTTTTTCACACTTGGTCACTTCAATCAATGCCATTGCCAACTACAAATCAAATTTGAGTACCATTTAATTTTCATTATCAGATCCCATTATAACTCCGTCCCGGTATTTTTTTAAATGAGCATAGCCATCCCATCTTGAGAGATAAGCTATCACCATTTAGTCGTTTTGTATAGCCATGTATATTGCATTATTTTTCATCACTTGATTCAATAATACTCTTCTCTCAAAATCATTTTTGTTTTATCTATGCATTATTGTGTTATTTCATTTCATTCTCCATCCAATTATTCTTGTTTTTCTATGCATTATTGTGTTATTTCATTTCATTCTCAATCCAATCTGAGTGAGCGATTTTCTCTTTGTTTTTCCATGTGTGTCCCTTACAGGGGTCAGGATACACGGAGTTCAGCCTCAAACTAGCTCAGCATGTTGTGCATATGGGCCCAACCAAGATCTAAGTCATTTGGTACTAACCAGCCACAAAAAACACAAAGATAAAATGAGAGAAGATAATTTTATTAATGTCCAACAAATGACCACAAAAAAAGTAGGTAGTACCAAGAAACAATACAAAGTGAGAGCGTAAAAGTAGCTCCTATAAAAATAGAACTCAACCACAATAACCCATTGGTAACTTTAAGAAACTTGATCAAAATTGAACATAACCTATGACCTCTTTATTGAAGAAAGATAGCTTGTGAGGATGGTTCACCAGATTGAATTAATTGAACTAACCATTGAAAAAATATATATACAGATCATAAAGACAATTAGCTATAAGCATATAACGATATAAAATATATTCTTCTATGTAGGGATATTTGTAGATAAACTGAAAATAGGTTGTTTCTTTGCGTGATCATTTATCTTGTCTTTCTTCTATTTTTTCCCGTAGATAAACTGAAAATAGGCTGCTTACTTGCGTGATCATTTATCTTGCGTCTTTCTTCACTTTTTTCCATCTTTTCTTTTTTCCATCGTATACAACTGGGATTCTGATCTAGGATCTCTCTTAGGAACCCTGTATGGATCCTTCTCATTTCCAAGATGAGTACATCCTACAGACCCCGACAACCCCAGGTAGTATTGAATATTCAAGCCATATGCATTCAGTACCGATCCAGGGGTTTGTGGCACCTGATATAGTAATAAAGCGTTTGACAGTGGCATAGTGAAACTATGTTACAAAAGTATCCATAAACGGGAACAGCAGAAAATGAGTTTCTGGAAATGGGAACGGCCAGGGGCCGAAATCTAGGAAATGGTGGGGGTAGCCTCAATAGGAAACTATGAGAAACATAGGAAACAGTTTACGAAAACAGGTAGAAGATTCTTTCAATGCATTATTCAGGATAAGAAATCAGAAAATTCTCAGCCATGGATGGACTCTAACCTTTTCCACTCTTTCCCCAACTTTACTGGTTAAATATCTGCATTGAGTAGTGCATAACTTAAAGAATTTTGGACTGAGGATATTGAGGAAACTCTATATCTCATGGCCCAAGTTCTTACCTAATCTGAATAGCCAAACCAGAAGCTAAAGGCTGCACAACCAAATCATCTGCCATACATTTAAGTTTGTACTTGGTAACTGGCTGTCGAACTATTTTCCAAACATTTGCTATGGAATCCATACCTGTCCATCATTCTTCACAGGGACAAAAAAAAACTCAACCCAGAAATTACTTATAGTCCGGATTGCATAAGCAATGGATTTTGTTGGTTTCATGCGATTATCTTAAAGTTGATGCTTGCAATATTCAATATCGCGGACTGCAATGGCATATTTCCATCCATGGCAACTTCATCATGCAAATACCATGGAACAGAGAGGCAATAAAAGCAGACTACTGGACTTCTCATGCAAATTCATACACAGCACATAGAATATCAACACGCTTCTTTGCACACCACGTTTGTTCTAGGGCCTTGCAAATCTAGATAAAGAGACTTTCACTGTGGCTGACACCCAAAGAAGAAGGATTCTCTGCAACAGTGCAGGAGATCAACAGTTCAATCAAGGCACTTGTCATATTTTCCCTCTTTTCTCATTTGACGGTTTGGAGGCAAGCAGGACCACCGTACAACCTTTTTGTTTCTGATTTGAAAAAAAAGAGCATCAGCGTGCGGTGCCAGAGACTTCAAGGAAGTCTAAGTTTCCACTGCCAAGAAGCAGCTGAACATTTCTGGAGACTGCCAGAAACGTTTCAGCAGTGTTCAGAAGTTTTTGAAATGTTTCTGTGCTGGTTTTGGGCACCCAGAAACACATGTGACCAGGAACAGTTTCCAGGTATCACTGAGTGAAACTCTTCATTAGAAGACTCTCTCTCAGTGATACCCGGAAACCATTTCTGGTTGTTTATGTGATGTAATTTTTTCTGTTCCATCTATGAAGTAATCTCTGCAGTATTTCTGAAAAAAAAATATTCTACCCTATGAATACTCACTGCAATTAAAATAGAACTTGGAGTCCTGTATTTAGAACGTTGCTTCAGGTTGAAAACCTCATCTGAGCACACAAACAACGGTGACTCTTATCACCTAAAGGACTCAAAAGCGAACTCTACAAAGGGTAAACTAAATACTCCTAAAACTTGTCCAACCAAAGAGTGCCTAAGCAACCGTCATCAGTATTTTACCATTTTCATGTTTGCTTTACCTGTTGTTTGTCTTCCAGAAACAGAGAGTTTCGTAACATAATTAAAAAGGAAGAAACACATTTTAAATATTGCAAAACTAGTTTGTTGGATACTGACACTGTATAGATAACCGTTAATGTAGACACAATATTTTGACATTGTAGCTTTGCCCTTCATCCAAATTGACGGCAACCTGCACAAAAAATATGCTTCTGTTCTTCCTGCAAAAAACACTTACCAAGTATTTGTTCTTTCAGCAATAAATTAATAGAAGTGTTCGGCCATATGCGATGCAGATAATGAGATTGCAGTTCACCAACTGCAACTTCAGTTGCAAAGAGATTATAAGTGCAAACAAATAGAACACAAAATCAATGATACATATTTAAGTTACAAAAGAACGGGGAAATACCAAAGTATGTTTTAGTACACAATCCTTTCCAATGGTGACAAGCACCTCTCGATGAATAAACTGATCTCTCTAGCTGAACACCTCAAAGTGAAGGGTCATTAAAATATTCCAACACTTTTCCCCAGTTGAGGGATGAAAAATATAGGCTCCCATGATCTAAGCTTCTACTTCTGCTGGTCTGAGGACTTCAGGTTCTAAACCATGAACCCTCAAGCGATAAATGCAAGTATGTGAAGAACTTCCATGATTTGATAACACATCCAACTTGATCAGGTTGACAAGCTTCCCTGTTGAGGCAAGTGGCAGATTGAATGTCTGTGCACTGCTCTTCTCAAGATCGTAAATGAATTCTCCCAGCAGGAACATTTGCTGGGTTTCCTCACTTATTTCCTCCTTTTTCTGATGAAGCCATCCAAAAATACGAAATTCCTTTGGTGCACTTGATCTATCATAAGCAACACTCTGCAAAGGCAGAAAACATTTCAAACAAAAATTAGCAAAACTGCAATCCATTCAAAATAGCAAATACATAACATATGCATCAAGAAGTTGATCAACTCAAAACATCAGCTTGACGAAAGCTAAAAATAGTACTAAGAACAAACTGTATAGGCATGAGGAAGGCACCATAGAACATGTCACTTGACATAAACACAAACTGAGTTTTGGCAGCCTAATTTGCAGTGGTAAAACCTATAAGAAAGGTGGGTCATATGTGATCAAATTAACTCTATTATGTCCTCCAAGTGAAAAAAATAAAAAGCAGTCATACTAGCAAACTGCATACCAAAAACATCCTTGCATACTACAAAGACCCTAAAAGTATTGAAATCCGTAAATATAAATAGCACTTTTATTTTGTAACATCTGCTGATATTTTAAACCATGGTGTAGAGATAAATTGGCAAAAACATGCATTTCACTGTTAAATATTACAACTCACAGCCACCAAACTAAGAAATTTGAGAAACATTCCAGGCAGACTGCTAGCATGGATTACCCCTTAATGAACCCAAATAACTCACACATTGACAACCAAATTTGTGCTGTCAGAAATCCACAATGCCTTTGTCTTTATAGGTATTTAGAGTGATTGTATTCTAAAGATTACATCACAGACAAAAATTCCATTAAAGATTCTGTACTACTATTTGTCCGACAAATGGATTGACAATGTTAAGATATCCAAACCCTAGGTGAGTACTGTCCTTGTGTTCTCAACTAAACACAAATTCGCTATTTAATTGTGGAAATTAAATTCTTTCAAATAGCAGTAGTCACACATATAGCTGGAAAGTAAACATTGGAAACAAAACACAATACACAAATAATTTACTCCTTCAAATCATCATTGCATTAATAATTCAAAGCTTACAAAGAAACCTGCACAGACTGTCAAACTAAAAGCTGTACAGTACGCTCAAACATAAAACTTACTGAGGAAAACTGCCAACCAATAATTGAGAAAACAGCCTGCTGTACAGGCTGTCCGTACGATTGTATGGACCTGCTCGTATGGAACTGAAAGACTGTACAATTCTATCATGTACACACCTGCATGCTGCTCTTTACCTGGTAGCTATACTTGGCTCCTCTCCAATGCTCTAACTCTGATCCACAAATGAAATTAATCACCTCCCGACCAAATTGTCTTTAAGTGAATAATGAATGCATCTTCGCCCTCTACCTTGACTTGCTTTTATATTCGAATTGAAACCCTAATCTCAGAGTGAGATGTACAGTTAGAATACAAATACACTTTATTAGACTCAACAACTAAATATAATACTTTCACTGTATTACTGAAGTGAATTACAAAATAGAATTGACTTGAATGACTTCCAACACGTTTAACACTAAACCTATGTGGAGGTTCCTGTCCGAGCTACAACTTTCAACACTCCCTCTTAGCGAGGAAGAAATTATGCACTAATCCAAGTTTGTCTCTGAATGCTTCAAACTCCGATTTGCTAAGGGCATGGTCAGAATTATCAGCAGCCTGCTGATTTGTGAATACAAACTAGAGCTTCACTGCTCCCTTCTAAATCATGTCTCCAATGAAGTGATATATGATCTCAATGTGCTTGGACCTGTCATGAAAAGCTGTATTCTCAGAGAGTTTAATAGAACATTGATTACCACAGTAAATCACCATGGGATCCAACTCTTGATCAACTAAACCTACAACTTGTGAATCCCAATGGCCTAACAACTCGTTGTGTTGGCTGCCATATATTCTGCCTCTGTTGAACTACCACAAAAGTTTGCTTCTAACTAAACCAGAATATCATTATTTGATCCTAAGCTAAAGCAGCATCCCAAGGTGACCTTCCTGTCTGATGCACTGCCTACCCAATCTGACTTTGTATACCCCTACAACTTCACTTCACCATCTCCCAGATATCTCAACCGATACTCAACTGTGCCCCTCGAGTATTTGAGCACATGTTTTGCTGCTACCCAATGCTCATACCTTGGCTCCACAATGAACTAACTCCAGGTGTACATTGCAAAACATATATCTGGCCTAGTGTTGAATAGATATAACAAAGAACCTATCAGTTGCTTGTATAACATCAGATCCAACCAAATCTAAATCTGAAGCTGTTACCTTCTTTGGAATAGTGATCATAGGTATGACCATAGGTTTGCAGTCCTCCATCTGAAATCTCTTCAAGATATCAATTGCATACTCACCCTACTCGAGAAAAACCTCCCCTAATCTCTGCCGAACCTCCAACACCAAGAAGTAATGCATCATGCCAATGTCCTTTATCTTGAACTCAGTTGTGCCATATTTGGCTTGCACCCTACAATGAGCTTCTTTGTACCTATAAGAAACAGGTCATCTACATATAGCACCAAAATAAGTAGATCAACCTCAACAAATGCCAATGTCCTTTTGGTGAAGCCCATACCCAGTAGGTATCCATCGATCCTTGAATGCCACATTCTCGATGCCTACTAAAGTCCATACAATGCCTTTTTCAGCTTGTATACATGGGAGTCCTTTCCACTGATCTTAAAGCCTTGAGGCTTCTCTATGTGCACTTCTTCCTCAATTATCGCAATGAGAAAAGTTGTCTTCACATCCATCTAATGTATCCTCCAACCCATATTGAAGACTAAAAACATTACTACAATAATGGAAGTGTACCTAGGGATTGGATCAAAAGTCTCCTAGTAGTCCACTCCCTCTTTCTATGAGAACCCTCTCGCCACAAACCTCGCTTTGTACTTCTCTTGTTGTTATCTACCAAATGCTTGCTCTTGTAGAGCCACCTAGAAGTCACTACTTATTTCCCCTTAGTCAAGGCACAATGTCCCATGCATAATTCTTCATAATGGAGGTGTACCCCTCCACCATGGAATCCCTCCAACCCTACTAGTCTATTGCCTCTTGAAAACTTAAAGGCTCAGAATATATGATGTTGCTCATCAACACCATGTAGTCTGGAAACTTCTTAGGAAGTCTACTCTCCTTGGTTAAACTCCTAGGAGCCTCAACATGCTCTTGGGCATCCCTCAATTAATATGTGAACCATTGAGGTCTCTTGACAGAACCGGTAGGAATTGGTGTCTCCTTCTCTGAACCTAAAGGATGTGGCCCCGAAATGGAAGTCATTGGTGACCCTAGCTCAACCTTCGAAGCTTTCTGCTCCTCATCCTCTGTCATTGAAATACGCTCATTAGACTTCCTGGATGCAAAGTCTTCCCCAAACTACATCCATGTTTACAATTGTCTTTCTCACCCCTAGAATATATATCTTGTAGGCCTTTGAAGTCTCACTACACCCAACAAACAAACCCTTCCTACTAAAGGGTTCCAACTTGTTCCTCTTCTCAACCAGTATATGGATATAAACTAGACAACCAAAGATGCGAAAATGACTCACCTCTAGCTTCACACCAATGAATGCCTCCTCTGGTGTCTTATCCTCCAAAATCCTTTGAGGACGCTACTATTTTAGATGTAGATTGTTGCATTGCTCTACCCATAGAAACATCGACAAATCCTAGTCATGTATCATGGCCTTAGCAACCCCTTTCATAGATCAATTCTTTGCTTTGCAACCCCATTCTTTTGTGGGTGATTCAGAACAATGAATTACCTCTCTTCATTCCTGCATCCTTGAATAAATCCTCGAAATCATTGAACGTATACTCATCCCCATTGTCTAGTTGTTCTTCCTTGTCTAATTCTTCGCAAGACCTTTGAACTTCTAAAACCTGCTGAAGACTTCATCCTCGGCCTTTAGGAAGTAAATCCAAGTTTTGCAAGAGAAGTCATCAATAAAAAAGACAAAGTACATGCTTCCTGTGATTTATGCTACTAACATTGGTCCACATACATCCGAATGCACCATGTCAAGAATCCCCTTAGACCTGTGCTCACTACTTGGGAATGCAACCTTGGAATGTTTGCCAAATGCACACCCTCTACATACATGGTGTTGCTTAATGATGAACTCAGGAAGACCTGTGACTATCTCCCTCGGTACAGGCAAAGCACTATGATGCATGAGCCCTTTCCTCTTGTGACATAACTCGCACAAGTTATATGTGTCATGCACTAGGCTCGAACATGCTCACCCTATAACCTATATAAATTACCTTTTCTAACCTCGATCACTTGAGTTGATCCTGGGCTAAACTCTTTTAGTCTTATAAGGACTTGTTGGCTCTAGAACTCTACCACATAGCCCTTATCTTCCATGACTGAAGCTAAAAGCAAATTCTTCTTGAGACATGAAACAAACAACACATCATCAAAGTCTAAAGAGTTACCTAATTGGAGTTGGAAGGGATGGTACCAACTCCTGCTATTAGATACATGGTATCATCACCAAGCTCAACCTGAACTCCTGATGCATGCTCCTTTAAACTTGAAAATAGCTTTTAGGTTGATGTCATAGGCATAGATGCTCCACTGTCCATGTAACAAGCATTCTTCAAAACCGTGTTATAAGAAAGGCAATATCAAGAACTTGATTTAACTCAAGTCCTTCTTCCCTGGTTGTGTGGAAGACTCTTCAATCTTTACTTTACCCTTGTTAGGCCCTTTATCTCTACACTTCTTTGTTTGACCAATTAGGGCATGATCACTCTCGCCTCCCTACTTGTTGGCCTTTGACTCCGCCAAGTCTCCTCCTAGATAGAGTCATTCCTATAGTGTTTCACATGAGGAAAAATCCTCTCGAGCACAAACACCTTGGACAAATGTTTCCCACTAAGATGGGAACCCATTCAGTGCTACAATTTTCAACATTTTTCAATATGCACCATGAGTTGAGGCAGGAAAGCTATTACTCATAGGAAAATCAAGAGGAACACTAAGAGAAAAGTAGTTGAAGAGCAATGATGTGGAAGAAAAAAGATAAACAAATTTTATAACCACTTCTTTGAGTCTCTTTTGGACAAATATGCTCATTTCACTTATGTCACATTAATACAATATTACAAGCTCAAACATCAATGACATGGGATGGTGCTAGATACTTAACCATAAGCTTTATTATGCTCTAGGAGCAATTAAATTCTTGTCACAGCTCTAACACATTTCACAATTGTCATAGCCTGGGAAGAGTTAAAATTCAACAGGAATAGAGATGGCTTAGGATATGTAACAAACATCTACTTTCATATCCCTAACTAGTCCAAACCCCTTTCGTTTGTGAGTGGATTTCTTGTCGAAGATTTGAAGGGGCCAGATTCAATTGTTGGAGCTAATGATGCCTCTAAGGATGCTGCTGATAAAGTTGGTGATACAAAGATTGATGAAATTCTCCAAAAGTCTCCTCGTTGTCATTGAGTTGGAGATATGGAGACAAAATGTTTTGGTCTTCCAACCTTTTAGTTTTCTCAATTGTGGGAAGACACGTCATCTTTTTTGAGAAATGTCGAAATACAGGGTTAAATAATAAAAACAAACAAATCACTATTGTTGGATGAGATCTTGGTGATGGAGTTTAGAAGTTGGGATATGCATACGTCTTACCATAGAGTTCAAACACACATAACAACCTATTTGATTGGACAGGTTGCAACAACAAATGGCTTTCAGTGTCTTCAGCGATTTTTTCAAATGATCCGAATGATAATTTTGGGAATCACAAAGGCCCTATTATGGATGTCTTTTTCAGTTGAAAAACGAGTCAACAACTCTAGCCTAAGACAATTCTCTCTTTCACCTTTATGGGGAGTAAATTGATGTTGAAATGAATGATTAATGTTCAAACAATAACTACTTGGTGAAATGAATGAAATGGTTACGCATAATGCACATAAAAAGCCCATGACTTCTCACCTTTCAGTGAACAAAAGGGAAGACATTGATGATAGTTGTCAGACTTATAGTTTTGAAGTCTCCTTAGGTTTTTTGAGAACTGTTGGTCAAAAAAAGAACGAGAAAGAAAGCCTATAGATGGCAAACAAAGAAAAAGAAGAAAGAAATTAAAGTCTATAGATGGCCACTTCTTGTTTTTGTGCGACATGTATGGATTATTCAAGTTTCTTTCCGAAGTGATTAAGGGATTGACAGTTCCAGCAATACACCTGCTTTATTAAGCAGTTATTTAGCAGAATTAGGGTTCAATATCTTGCAGTTTGATCATACATAGGGTTCAAGATTGAGACATTTATGGGCACTATTTTTATATCATTTGTGATGGAATTTTTGTGGACATTTTGCTCACTTGTATGATCTTTCAACCAAAGAGAGGACAACTGGATTTTTCTGCAATTTTTTCCTGGCATCTGATTGGGTTGCCAGGCATTTTCAGGTATGGGGCCTATTTGCAGCCAAATCATTTGTCAGAGTTTCCTCTCATCAAATAATAGAGTTCACAACAGTGAACCATTACAAGCTTTCTTGTTGATGTGTTTTCAAAATGGGATTTTCTTGATTCTATAAGTTATCAACATCGCAGTTTATCAAGTGGATCTTCATCAAGGCTCAAAGAATGAGTTTAAGTATGAAGACTTGGGGATGATATTAGTTCATGCACTAGTTATTGTTGCCTATCTGGTACAGTTGTTAAGACTTATGATTGAGGAGGGTATTGTTCACTTGTGGCTCCCTATACAATCACTAAGTCCTTCACCACCTACATATGTCAGACCATAGGATATAGTTTTTATCCCAACTGTATATTATATCCTATCTTGGCTCTTTCTAACCTTACCTCTTGATGAGGTGTTGATATGAAGGAAAATCTAACTCAAGAGGTGGTCACACATATGTATGACATATCTATACCATTGGTGTGAATATATAATTGAGTGGTTTATGCATTTTTTGAAGAAATTTGATAAAGAATCACAAACACTTCTTATCGGACTTTTATCAAACACTTTCACTACAAATCTGATTTATGACTTTTCTGAACTAAGAATTCATAAAATGAATATATCTGATAGTTTAAGCATAAACACCAATGCACTCAAAATTGATCTGAAGATAAGTGTGACAATACAAAAATTTAGGGCCAAGCCCAAGGCAAACCCTCACCAGAGGAAAACCCAGAGAAAGAATTTTATTTATGAGAGATAAACTCAGAAATTCAACAACTCAGAATTTCTTCTACAGCATCAAAACAATTTCAGAAACCCTACTCATCTGCGAATCTGCATTGGAAAATGTGCCAGATAATACTCAGTCAACCTACACGTGCGAACTGTACACAGCAATTTTTTGGGATTTGTGCCAGGTATGGACGGTATGTACTGTACGGATTCTGCCCAACATTAAATACAGGAGAAAAAAAAGTCTCAAAATTTGTGCCAAACTTGACCTCAACTGTCTCAAAAACTGTGCCTGCAATCTGCCTCGTTTTCTGTGCTTGTAGAGTCTGCAATGATGGCTGTACAGTCTAGCTGTGTGGTTCAATGAATGCTACAGGAATTTCTTGGGAATCATGCCCTCAAGTTGTCTTGATGATCAGTCTCTCACAAAACAGAAATCTACTTCCAAGATTTATTTTCTCTCTCTCACTTTTCTTCTTCTCTCCCTCTTAGTGTTTAATTAGTCACTTAAAACCCTCATAAACCCTAACTTCCTTCAATAACCCCAACTTCCTTAATCAATGTCTAGGATTAGAAAAGATCTAAGGGTCATCAATAATTGCACATTTAATCACTTTTTATAAATAATTAATGCACATTACAAAAGTCACCTTATTATAATTACCTTTAAAAATAATTACAAGTCACCTTATTATAATTACAAGGTAACACTAGGAAAGACAACTTTGTCCCCCCCATGTGACAACAAAATCATGGGGAAGGACCAACTGAGTTACAAAAACTAGCATTCCTTTTCCATTTCTCGTGTTCTTCATTCTTAATTGTTAGTTTTACAGTTAGCACCATTTGTTTCAACACATTCATGATTATAGTCGCAATATTTTGTTCAGCTTCTATTAGCAAACAAATAAGATAAATTACAATGCAAAATCGAGTAAATTCAAATTGCACAGGGATAGAGGTACAAGTTCTCAGAACAACTAGTGAGGCTCCACCCCAAATTTCAAGGGGAAAAATAGGGGAATTGCCAAAATAGGAGACAAGTGACGACAATACTATTGGGAGATGAAGCTAATATCCAGATACACTAGAAGGGCTCATATGCACCAACCACTAGGCCCCCGCTCTCTAGGAATTCAAGGGTGGAGCCCCCAAGGCAAAAATTCTAGACCCTTCTAGTGTATTTCAGCTTTTTCTAGAACCCTCATATGTATTTGAGGGGAGTGACACCCCGACATTGGAATATAAGAGAGATAGAAGAAAGCATTATAAGTTTTTTGTCGAGTAATAATAAAAGATCGAAGCCACCATTGCCTGTGGAACCAATCCAACACTGGGGGAACTCAGCCTTGAGCTGAGTAGACATTCTGTTGAATGGGGACATCTAGTCAAGGACCAGGATGTGGAACCAATCCAGCACTGGGGGAACTCAGCCTTGAGCTGAGTAGCCATTCTGTTGAATGGGGACATCTGGTCAAGGACCAGGATGTGGAACCAGTCCAGCACTAGGGGAACTCGGCCTTGAGCTGAGTAGCCATTCTGTTGAATGGGGACATCTGGTCAAGAACCAAGATGTGGAACCAGTCCAGAACTGGGGGAACTCAACCTAGGGCTGAGGGCCATTCTCCGGGAAAAGAGAAGCGCTTGGTCAGTTGCCAAGTATTTGACCTTCGGTCAAATTATGCAGCCTATGGCTGAGGCACCAGGTCAGTTACCAAGACATCACTATAAGTCCTAGACCAGGTCTGGGCATGTGAGGTACTCCTACCCTCGATCTATGGGCTTTGTGACCTTCTCCAAGGATTAGCTACCCTTGGTTAAGACACCTAGTACCCGATCTGTTGATTTTTCTGAGCAGCATCGAGAGCCATTCTCTTAGGAGAATGGGGCCACCTGGTCCAGGACCACGGTGAAGACTCAACCCAGTGTTGAGTAACCATTCTGTTGAATGGTAGATATCTGGTCTGGGACCATGATATAGACCCAGCACTGCCTTGGGTAGACTCAACCCAGTGTTGAGTGACCATTCTATTGAATGGTAGACATCTAGTTCGAGACCATGATGTGGACCAGTCTAGTACCGGTAGACTTAGCTTAGTTTTGAATAGCCATTCTCTTGGAGAATGGAGGCGCTTGGTTTGTTACCAAGTATTTGACCTAGGGTCAAATTATGCAGCCCATGGCTGAGGCACCTGGTCTGTTGCCAGGAAGGCACTATAAGCCCTAGACTGGGTCCAGGCATGTGTGGCACTCTGACCATTGATCTATGGGCTTTGTGTACTTCTCCAAGGCTTAGCTACCCTTGGTTAAGTTACCCTAGTACCAGATCTAAGTGTCACACTGAGTGTGGAGATAAAAGCATTAGTAACTCTCTTAGTTTATGATGATGTACTTTTGGAATCAAGAAGACCACAGGTAATGACCACAAGGGCACTTGGAAAAAGGCTAAAGTCAAAAGTCAAAAATACATAAGGACTTTTGGACCACAGGTGAGAGTCAAAATAAATAAGGACTTTTGGTAAAAGTCAAAAATAATTAAAAGACCTTTTTGGTAAGAAGGTAAAAGTGAAATTAGGAAAAGATTAAAATATTATTATTTTATCTTTCCTAATTTTGGCCCACTCATAGGTGAATGAAGAGTATTAAAGAAGATCAAGTCTTCTCATTATTACACACTCAAGTTTGCTCTCACAGGTGAAGCTGCTAATCGCTCAAGGTTCCATTGAAGACTATTTTATGTTTTTGTTCCAGCTGGGCATCCATCTCTCTCAGCTAACCCTCAGCTAGGGCTTTTTGTCATAAGGGTGTTTCTCAGCAAACCCTTCTTTTCAACATTATCTTCTTCTCTCTCCAAGATCCGGGCAACCACAGAGATTTTAAGGGCGGGGTATTTTCGGGCAGCTGGGCAGCTCCCTTTTCTCTTCACGAGCTGTTAATCTTCAAATTGGGCAGGCCACTTTGAGGGCACTGCCCTCTTGACACCCACGGGCAGCCTATTATAGGCTTACCCGTGAGGGTTCGATTCACGGCCAACCCTCGGGTAGCCGTAGGGCAGACCCACAGGGTTGTCGTGGCCCTACTGCACCTCCAAGCAGCCTAAAGGCATACCCGTGAGGGTGTTGTAGCAGCCTGAGGCTGCACAGCCCTTAGGGAAGCCCACAGGCCAACTCGTGAGGCCTCGAACAGACTACCAAGCAACAGGAAGCTGCCACAAGGCAGTCGAGCAGGCCACCAGGCAGCAGATCGGGCAGCCGTACATCATTCCGAGCATGTGAGAAGAGGTTTCGGGCAGTCGTACAACAGATCGAGCAGATCTGATATATTCCAGGCAGCTGTCATAAATTTCTAGGCAATAAATTTTGATTTTTGGGCAGGCCCTAATTTGCTTGGGCAAATCTAAAAATTGCGAGATCTAATAAATAATTTTGGGCTGATTGTTTTTTGTTCTGGGCAGTCATTTTGAATTTCTAGACAGGCCCTAATTTGTCTGGGTAGATCTGAGAAATAGTGGGCAGACTGTTTTTGACAGTCTTGGCCATTTCTGAGTAGTAAATTCTTGGTTCCCGTGCAGGCCCTAACTTTTCCGAACAGAGCTGATAATTATCCAGGCTGACTGTCGTTTGGACAGTTTTGATTATTTATGAGCAGATCTAAGAATTTGAGTATCTAGGGTTAAAACTAAAACTCTTGCTTTGATTTTTTGAAAAAATTTTACTGTAACTGTGGTTAAACCCAAATTTGGGTTTGAGGAATTTTTTGAAGAATTTCTAAGTCATCTCATTTACGAGATGAGCTACTAATACTTTTTGGGGGTTTTGTCCTTTGAAGGTTTCCCCAGTGAAAAACTCTTGTGTCTATTGTGTTGATATGATGAATGTGTTTTTAACTGCACTTGTCATTTGTTACTTAAGTTGATCTGCAAATTTTAAGTATTTATGCTAATGCTAAAAATTCAACATGGTATCAGAGCTTAGCATGTGAAAACACAGTAAAGGGACATTGTTATTGTTTTTCACTAGATCTTGGGATAAGATTTGTAGATCTAACATTTGACTAAGTGGCAGAGATGGCCACCAATGGTTTCAAACCGAAAGAGAAGCTCTATGGTTCAGCCAACTTCAACTCCTGGAAAGCTAGGTTGACAGCCATTCTAGATGAGAATGACTTGGATGGCATTGTTCTTAATGTCACAAAAGAGCCAACAACAAATGCTGGTAGGCTTGCTTACAAAAGGAAGCAAGCTAAGGCTAGAAGAATCATCTATGATCCTGTCAGAGAGTCATTGATGCCCAACATCACATCTTTAAAGACTACTAAAGAATGCTACAATACTTTGGTCAACCTCTATGAAAAGAAGGCTCCAAGTCAAAAGAGAGTCTTGAAGAAGAGGCTACAAACTTTGAAGCTGAACAAAGATGAAAGCGTTGGTTCCTTCTTCATAAAGATTGCACAGGTAAGAGAAAAACTCATTGCTATTGGTATTACTGTTGATGATGATGACCTTGTGCAAACAGTGGTTGATAGTATCCCAAGCTCTTGGGAAACTTTCATGGCATCCGTCTGTGGACGAGAGAATCAGCCAACCTTTGAAAGGCTTTGGCATGATTGCACAGAAGAAGAAGGAAGGAACTCTGGCAAGGTTATTAAGGAGGACAACCTTGCACTTGCAGCAAAGACAAAGAAATTCAAGAAGCCTTTCCCTCAGCAAAAGAAGGGAAAGAAACCTCAAGGTAAGTTTTTTGACATGTCAAAAGTGGAATGTTATAGTTGCCACAAGTTTGGACATTTTGCTAGAGACTGCAGGCAGAACAAGAAGAAACCCAAGCGAAGGTTTCAAGCATCTGCTGCAAAAGCAGAAGAAGAAGAAGAAGATGAAAAACCAAAGAAGAATAAGAAGAAAACCAAGGCTAACAAGGATGAAGAGCCTAGAAGAGAGTACTACGTGATTTCTGCTCTAACTGGTTCTCTCTCAGATTGTTCCACTTCTTGGTTGGTGGACAGTGGTGCCTCCAGGCACATGACAGGAAACTGTGGAGCTCTCACCAGTTACAGAAAGAAGAAGTTCACCACTCAGGTAAAACTTGGAGATGACTCCACTTACAAGATTGAAGGAGTTGGCTCAACTTCACTTCAACTTAACTCAGGTATGGTTCTTCATATTGATGATGTTCTTTATGTTCCTGGTTTAAAGAAGAATCTTTTATTTGTTGTTGGCTTAGAGGACAAGGGCTTCAGAGTCCTCTTTATGGACAAGAAAGTCCTTCTATGGGCAAAGGATGAAGACCTAAGCTCAGCAATACAGATTGTGGTTCAAGAGGGAAGCCTTTACAAGGTTTCCGAGGATCCCAGTCATGCAGTGGATCCATGTGAGTTGTGGCATAGAAGATTTGAACACCTTCAGTGCACAGCACTTCCAAGCTTACAGAAGATAGTCAGCAAAGATGTGGTCTTCCATGAGAAAGTTGTGTATCAAACACAAGAGCTTTCAAAAGAAGATGAAGTACCTCCACTAGAGTTTCCAGTTTCAGAAACTCAGAGGGAGGAAGAGGAATTTGAGGATCAAATTCCAGATGTTTCTGAGAACACTAAAAATCCATCAGAATAACTACTTTTCTGAGAACACTGAAAATCCATCAGAAGAAAAAATCCATCAAAAGAACTACTTAAAGTTCCTCCTTACAAAAGGAGATCAGCTTGGTATCAAGAAATGGTACAAGAATGCAAGGCATAAAGCTCCTCTCGAGATTTCCAGAGAAAGGCCACATAAGTACTCAGGCCTTATGGGTCAGCTTGACAATAGAGAACCTCCATCATACAAAGAAGCAACAAGTCAACAAGTATGGGGTGATGCCATGATTGAATAGTACAATTCAATCATGAAGAATGATGTGTGGGAAGTTGTTCCCAGACCAACAGGAAAGTCGGTAGTGACATTTGCTCTTGTTACCAGGTATACTACCTTTAGAACCATCATTTCACTTGTTGCATTATTTGAATGGAAGTTACATCAGACAGATGTAAAGACAGTTCTCATCAATGGCAAAATTGAGTAGAAGCTTATGTTGAACAACCTGAAGGCTTTGTGAAGAAAGCCTTGTATGCTCCAAGAGTTTGGTATGCGAGGATGGATGGATTGCTCCATGGCTTGGGGTTTTCTAAGATTGCAGCTAATCTAACTTGTACTTTGAGGTTGTTCATAATCATGTCTTGATACTTGTTCTATATGCAGATGACCTGTTCCTTACAGGTGTTGAACAATTGATAGAACAGTGTAAGAGGGAGCTTACCTCTGAATTCAAGATGAAAGATCTTGAATTGGTGCATTACTTCCTTGGCTTAGAAGATTGGAAAAAGCCAAGCAACATCTTCCTGACACAAGGAAAGTATGCAGGAGACATCTTGCAAAGATTTGGGATGCAAGATTGTAAGTATATGGGCGTACCCATGACCATCAACTTAACAAAATTGGGTGACTCAGCTACCAGTTCACAGAGTATGGACTCTACTCTGTATAGACAGCTTTTTGGATCATGGATGCACCTTGTGCATACGAGACCAAACATAGAGAATGCTCTAAATCGGTGCATGTCCAACACTTATGGGCTCAGGGTTACTTCCAACATTGGAGTAATGTTATCTGGATATACTGATTCAGATTGGGCTGGCAGTGCAGTTGACCAAAAAAGTACCTCTAGTTATTGCTTCAATATGGGGTCAGCAATGATCTCTTGGGCCAGCAGGAAGCAGGATTCCATAGCTCAAAGTATAGCCGAGGCAGAATATATTGCTACAATTGATGCCTACAAGGAAGCAAGTTGGCTCAAAAAACTGATATCTGATCTGTTCAGGGGAAAAGTTTAACTCAACGATCATCCAGTGCGATAATCTAAGCTGCATAAAGGTTTTGGAGAACACTGTGTTTCATGTTAGATTGAAGCACATTGAAATGAGGTATCATTTCATCAAAGACCCAATGTAGAGAGGTGCTCTGAAGTTGCAGTACATTCATATGAATGAACAGATTGCAGGTATCTTGACCAAGCCACTGTCAGCATCAAAGTTCGTGTACTTTGGTGACAAGCTTGGTATGGCAAAGAATGCCTCTCTCGCTAAGAAGGAGTGTTGATTTTTCTGAGCAGCATCGAGAGCCATTCTCTTGGGAAAATGGGGCCACCTGGTCCGGGACCACGGTGAAGACTCAACCCAGTGTTGAGTAACCATTCGATTGAATGGTAGATATCTTGTCTGAGACCATGATATAGACCCAGCTCTGCCTTGGGTAGACTTAACCCAGTGTTGAGTGACCATTCTGTTGAATGGTAGACATCTGGTCCGGGACCATCATGTGGACCAGTCTAGTACTGGTAGACTCAGCTTAGTTCTAAGTAGCCATTCTCTTGGAGAATGGAGGCGCTTGGTCTGTTACCAAGTATTTGACCTAGGGTCAAATTATGCAACCCATGGTTGAGGCACCTGGTCTGTCACCGGGAAAGCACTATAAGCCTTAGACTGGGTCTAGGCATGTGTGGCACTTTGACCCTTGATCTATGGGCTTTGTGTACTTCTCCAAGGCTCAGCTACCCTTGGCTAAGTTACCCTAGTACCAGATCTAGGTGTCACACTGAGTGTGAATATAAAAGCATTAGTAACTCTCTTGGTTTATGATGATGTACTTTTGGAATCAAGAAGACCACAAGGTAATGACCACAGGGGCACTTGGAAAAAGGCTAAAGTCAAAAGTCAAAAATACATAAGGACTTTTGGACCACAGGTAAAAGTCAAAATAAATAAGGACTTTTGGTAAAAGTCAAAAATAATTAAAACACCTTTTTAATAAAAAGGTAAAAGTGAAATTAGGAAAAGATTAAAATATTATTATTTTATCTTTCCTAATTTTGGCCCACTTACAGGTGAATGAAGACTATAAAAGAAGATCAGGTCTTCTCATTATTACACACTCAAGTTTGCTCTCATAGGTGAAGCTGCTAATTGCTCAAGGTTCCATTGAAGACTATTTTATGTTTTTGTTCCAGCTGGGCATCCATCTCTCTCAGCGAACCCTCAGCTAGGGCTTTCTGTCATAAGGGTGTTTCTCAGCAAACCCTTCTTTTCAGCAGTTATCTTCTTCTCTCTCCAAGATCCGGGCAGCCACAGAGATTTTACGGGCAGGGTATTTTCGGGCAGCTGGGTAGCTCCCTCTTCTATTCACAGGTTGTTAATCTTCAGATTGGGTAGGCCACTTTGAGGGCACTGCCCTCTTGGCACCCACGGGCAGCCTGTTACAAGCTTACCCGTGAGGGTTTGGCTCATGGCCAACCCTCGGGTAGCCCTAGGGCAGACCCACAGGGATGTTGTGCCCTACTGCACCTCCAAGAAGCCTAAAGGCATACCTGTGAGGGTGTTGTAGCAGCTTGAGGCTGCACAGCCCTCAGGGCAGCCCACAGGGCCAACCCGTGAGGCCTTGAACAGACTGCCAAGCAGCAGCATGCTGCCACAGGGCAGCTGGGCAAGCCACTAGGCAACAAATCGGGCAGCCGTACAGTAGATCAGGCAGATCTAATACATTCCGGGCAGCTGTCATAAATTTATGGGCAATAAATTTGGATTTTTGTGCAGGCCCTAATTTGCTTGGGCAGATCTGAAAATTGCCAGATCTGATAAATAATTTCGGGCTGACTGTTTTTTGTTCTGGGCAATCATTTCGAATTTCTGGACAGGCCCTAATTTGTCTGCGCAGATCTGAGAAATAGTGGGTAGACTGTTTTTGACAGTCTTGGCCATTTCTGAGCAGTAAATTCTTGGTTTCCGTGCAGGCCCTAACTTTTCTGGGCAGAGCTGATAATTATCCAGGCTGATTGTTGTTTGGACAATTTTGATTATTTCTGAGCAGATCTGAGAATTTGAGTATCTAGGGTTAAAACTTAAAAGCCCTTACTCTCATTTTTTGAGAAAATTTTACTGTAACTGTGGTTAAACCCAGATCTGGGTTTGAGGAATTTTTTGAAGAATTTCCAAGTCATCTCATTTACGAGATGAGCTACTAATGCTTTTTGGGGGTTTTGTCCATTGAAGGTTTCCCCAGTGAAAAACTCTTGTGTCTATTGTGTTGATGTGATGAATGTGTTTTTAACTACACTTGTCATTTGTTACTTAAGTTAATCTGCAAATTTTAAGTATTTATGCTAATGCTAAAAATTCAACATGATCTTGGTGGCACAAGGAGTATGAAATAAAAGCATTAGTAATTCTCTCTATTTATGATGGTGTACTTTGAGTGGGGATGAAGGGCCCCTATGACCACTTGTTTTGACCACAGGGCACTTGAAGAAGGCTAAAAGGTAAAAGTCAAAAATACATAAGGACCCTTGGACCACTAAGGAGTCAAAGTGAAAATGCAAAAAGACCTTTAGTACGACTAAAGGTAAAAGTCAAAAGATAAAAAAATAAAATGTTATTATTTTATTCTTTTGAGTTTTGGTCCACATCCAAGTGAAACAAAGGATATAAAAGAAGATCAACTCCATTTCATTTTCACACACACTTGCTCATCATTATTCAACTACTCCTAGAATATTTTCGCTGGTTCTTGAAGAGAGAGAAGATTCTTGTTTTGGTTTATGCCCTAACATGGAGGCTTTCTAGCTAGGGCATCTACTTTTGCTACAGCCAAACCCTAAGCTAGGGTTTCATCCACTTCCCTTCACAGGTGAACAACAACAGACCTAGGGTTCTCACCCTATCATACATCTTCTTCCCGGGCAGCAGCAGAATACTCACGGGCAGCAGCAGAACCCTCACAGGCAGCCTACAGCATTCCGAACAGCTCCAAACAAGCTTGGGCTGGCTACTAACCATTTCAGGCAGCCCATATCTTCACAGGCTAACCTTGGGCAGCCTGTTAGCACCCTCGGGCAGCTGCCACCATTCCTGGGCAGCATCCAGACAGGCCCAGGCAGCTACAGACTTCGGACAGCCCTCAAACAGGCTTGGGCCAATACTTGCAAGTTACGAGCAGGCAGTTGATGATCTAGGCAGGTCCAGGCAACCTCGGGCAACAAGGAAATAAATTCGGGAAGCCACTTGTTAGTCTCTGGGCAGCAGCTAAAGAAGTTTGGGCAGACATTCTGGGCAGCTGGGCAGGAAAGAGAAAGATTGGGCAGAAAGCCCTAATCTGATTTTCTTCTGTAATTTGTACTTGTGAAAAAAATTTATCAAACTATGCTAGGGTTTGGAAGTGGTCAAGCCTACTAGGGTTTGAGAATTATTGAAGAACATTCATCTCAGAATTTTGAGATTGAAAAACTCTAGTCATCCTCATTTAAGGGATGAATTACTAATGCTTTTGGGTTTTGTCCTTTAAAGGTTTCCTCGTGAAAAACATCTTGTGTTCATGTGTGTGATGTTTTAATTTGTCTACTGCACTTGTCTTATTGTTGACTTCCAGTCTGCAAAATTTTAAGAATACATGCTAATGCTAAAATTCAGCAGTAGGCCCCTTGGCAAGATTAAGTTCAACACCAAATTCAACAAACTTAGCACATCCAACGTATTGAAGGTCCTTTCCTATTATATGACGTAATAGGGAATGCTTAGGCTTTCATGATTTCAAGTTTGCCCCCCTCTTGAGGGAAAGGAAAATTATAGGGGCTAAATCCCATGGGCTAATTTTCCATGTTTTTCCATTAAAACATTTGCCAATTCCAGTCTTTTCTAAAATTATTCACCCTAATAGTCTAGGATAAAAGTCCTACAAATCGCCAAATTCTTGGAAATATCTAAGTTATCGGAAACTTCTAGGAAGGGAAGGGGAAACTTCGTTCCCCGTTTCAAAAACTTAAACGGAGGAGATACGGCTTGGAAACGCCACTGAAACGTTTCCATTCTGTTTCCAGCCGTTTCCTTAAACGTTTCCAGAGATTCCAGCCGTTTCCTTAAACGTTTCCAACAGTTTCCTAGTTTTCTGAAACGTTTCAGCTGCTACAGGGTAAGTTTTTGACTAGAAATATTGATTTTTTGACATGAAAATAAACAAATAAATAACCCCAAAGGCAAACTATAAAACCATAACCCTAAATTGAACCTCAAAACATAGATATAAAGCCTCAAAGCTTATAAATCAAGAGCAAAACCTTAATCCTAAATTGATGAATGGTAATTTGACATCTTATGTCTCACTGATTGTGTTTCATTGTAATTTTCCAAAATTGATAGAGGCCTACCGTTAGTTCAAAAAATCATTGATCTGTGGACATTTTATTGTACAAATGTTTGTCTACTATAGTGATAGTTTCACAGCCTAGTGTAGAAGTACAATGACTTTTTTTTTCTTTTCAGTTTTTTTGCCAATTCCTCACAACTTCGTTTTAAATAAACCCCTATGACTTGCATATGTGATAAATCAACTTGAATATCAAAATTGATACAATGGAAGCTTTAGCCATACAAAATAGCTTACTACATTTATGAAGGGTTACATAAACCAACACATATTTCCAATAATCTTCCAACAAACTTCAGTTTTCTTCTTTTCCTTTTTGAATTAGTATGAACCCTTGACCTATGGCCTTATTTACTCCATTGCTAGTACACTCATATCCCTATCCTTATGTTGTGGAGAGAATTATGATGGTGCGTCGTTTAGCCAGTTCTCCATAAGATGTGCATATGATATTTTAATCTTATTTCAAGCATTTTTATTACTATAAACCATAAAACATAAACAACATATCCAAGGAAACTCATTGGTGTCTAGAGATAGTATTATTGCATAGAGTGCAATATTGCATGTCATCACACTCGCACCTAAATTGCACTAAAACATGAGCTCACTTATTTATACTTGTGTGCTTAATTAATCCCCTTAAAACATGGTTGATTATGTCAAATTTGAATATCCAAGTCGGTTGCAAATCATAGACAATCCTATGAATTTAGGCTCTTTAAGAGCCAGTCAGTTAGTCATTTTTGGAACCAGTCGGTTGGTCAATTGACTCTCACTTGCCTAGTTGATTGTCTCGTCAATGAGTGGACCAACCTAAATACAACATAGTTGAGTCTGTCTTACATAAAAAATTGTGTTTAATCACAAATTTTAACACTTTTCTAGAGGTGTAAACAACGTAATATTTGTTAGATGGTAACATTTGGATACATCCATCAAGTAATTTTAGGGTTTGAAATCGATGTTTAGAAGTAGTTGACATGTCCCTATTTAAATGCTTGCCAGCGGGTGACTTATCTATGGCACTTGAGATAGAAGAATATTGTTTAAGACAATATTTGAGTTTGCTGATTTTAATTGTTATAAATGAAACAACTACCTTTAAATCTAATTGATGAATGGTAGTCTAAAGTATGTATGTCTCATGGCCTTTATATATATATAAGTCTGTTGCAGTTTCCTTGTCGTATCGTATCCCACATTTTTCAAAATTTGTGGTATCCATTTCCCTCCCCGTATTCGTATCCGTTTCAGTGCAACTTAGGGAAATATGAATATTTTTACAAGAATATCACTATATATTTTATGGTTGGCATTTTAAGAATAAGTAAGATTTGCCAAAGTCACTATGCTTTAAAATATGTATGGATCCTTAAAATTTTCCCGGCTTATGAGGGTGCACATAGCTTCGCAGGCTATGTCTAAGTTTATAGTTTCGTGGTTTGAGGGTCCTCGGATGCTTGGGATTTGACATCACAATCAACTTAGACACTATCTCTAGTGGTACCTCTCATCCAGGTTTGTTGTCAAATGATTAGTAATGAAAAGTCCCCTTTTCTTTTTCTTTTTTTGAAAATGCTTCATTATTAACTCAAAGAGAAAATAAGTATAACAAAGTGCAAGGTGTAGTTACATCATACAAACAACACGGGAACCAATAAATCTTGATCCATCAAAGCTAAAAAGGCCATCATTTGAGCCGGAACCCCCATGGGAAGGGACTCCACATCACAACAAAAGACACATTGATGAACTCACAAGAGTGCAGCTAACTCCTTAAAACTCTACAAATCCCCTAGACAAAGGGAGTGAGGAGCTTTGTAGAATGGCACCCATGCATGCTCTTAACCAAGCACAAAAGCTCACTCGTTTGAATAAATTTGTTTAGAGGACGTTGTCGCATGATTCCTAAAGAGTGTTTTGTAAAATGCAATTGCACGAGGCAAGTCCATTATAAAGGGATTGGAGAAAGAGGAATGGGAAGCCCTTATACATCTATGTGACAAAGGATCTTTATGATATGGTCTAGCACAGAGTTGCGGGGAATCGTCCCCCCCCTTCGAACCCGCTCCGGAATCGCGATTCCTCTGTCTATAAAACGCTCCCTGCCCAAAAGAGGAATCGCCAGGAATCATTTAGGGTTCGAGCTTCCGAATCACCAAAAAAACGCTTCCTAAATCGATTCCTGTTTAAAAAAAACGCTTCCTGGAACGCTTCCTTCGATTCCCGAAAAGGCTTCCTGCTGTACACGTCGATTCCGCCGATTTGGAGACTAGTAAAATCCGCGTGGTTGCTTGGGGGACCCACGGTTGGGCCTTAGGGTTTGTATAGAGGGTTTAGGAGATGTGTGTGAGGGATAAAGCCCATTTTCATTCCATTCCATTTTCATTTTCATTTTCTAATGATTGAGAGGAGAGGAGAGGAGACGAGAGGAGAGGAGGCTTGAAGAAGGCAAAGGAGGCGCCCATCAAGCTTGAAGAAGACAAAGAGGTAGGCTCTAAATTTTAAAACCCTCTCTTATTGATTTGCTTTGTGTTTGGATTTTTGAAACTTTGAAATTGTAGAATCTAGATGCTTGGAATTAGATGATTGTAGATGTTCTTCAACTTCTACTTCCTCTCCTACTCTTTCCCATGTGGCCTCCCTCATTCTATTGCAGGTAACAGGTTATAAAATCTATTCCAACTTCCAACTCTCAACAAACATGGTGATAGGTTTTGGTTTGTGGTTTATTTTGTTGGTTCCATTTGTTGTTTTGATGGTGGTGGTTGGAAACCGGAGGAGGAGGAGGAGGAGGGGGAGGAAGAAGAGGAGGAGGAGGAGGAGGAGAAGGAAGACGACCGGAACCCAAAGAAAGCCAAAGAGGAGCTAACACCCTCGTGGAAATATGTCACAAAGACACGAGGAGGCAAAGGGGGTGGAACCTCCAAATTCACTTGCCGCCATTGTAATATTACTTACACAGGTTCATATACCCGTGTGAGAAGACATCTATGTGGGAGCATGCCATCTGATGAAAAAAAATCAGGAGGAGTTTGTAT
>LPNX010120398.1:77905-95967 GCA_001517045.1 Pseudotsuga menziesii
GATTCCGCTTCCGCACCCGCTTCCACTTCCGCTTCCAAGTAACCTTGGTCTAGCACATAGTTGACAAAGTCCCTTGCTTGATCATAGGATGGGGAGTAAAGGATCATGTGGCACAATGGTTGATGAGGTGTAAATCCATTTGGAAATCACATTCTTCTCTTACATGTAGAGCTTGGGGGTGGCTTCTCCTCCAAAAGGAGTCAGTTGTCAAGCATATGCTCCATAAAGCAAGTGTAATTGGCGTTGTTTGTGGCAAGGAAAAAGCAATTGTACATGTTTTTGAAATGTTGGGTTACAAAAGTGTTCTGATTTAAAGCTAAATCTCACTTCTTTTCTACCTTGCTTTTGTGGAAAGGCCTTCTTCTAGGTGACGCTTGGATGGTTCAGACAACTTCAAATCCTTATGGTATTCAGTGTGGTTGATTGCTATTGGCTTTCTAAGGAAGCATCATTGTAAAGTTACTTTTCTGAAGGACCCCTCTCTTTTCTTTTATCCTAGAAGATTAAGGAGATTTAAGCAGGAGTTTTCTCTGCTTGTGAGAGTCCAACTCAGTTTTTTGTCGTAACATTGAGTCCCTTTATCTTGGTGTGTAGGCTCATATGCTTGCCTTCTGGCATTTCTAGGATGAGATTTTCCCAGGACCCCATTGTTCATGTGATATAATTTTTCTGTTCCAGAATGTCCTGATTTGATCTTTTAAGCAATGTAGACAGCAATTCAGAAAAGAGAGTAGGTTCAGGAAACATGCAATTGACTGGATTTGATGCATTCATGTATTCAGAGAACCGATCCAAGGAATAGGTTTATGAAATTTGCAATTAACTGGATTTGTTGCTTTTGTGTAATAAAACAACAGCAAGGCTGGTTTCTCTCACGTGACTATTAATTAGATATTTCAAGTCCTGTGTGTTCGGGTGTCAGATTTGTCAACTTTTTTAGTTTCAGAGTTGAATCAATAAAAACCTAGATCTCAGTACACTTACATTTAGTTCACATAATTCTCGAACCAACGTTATGAGAGAAAATACACCCAAGGTTTTTCCAATCTAGCTAGGAAATATTTCGCTGATAATATGGGCTGAATCACCATTCAGTATTCAATGAAGGAACTTCTCAAAAACAGAAAAAGAGATAATCTAAGCCTGGTGGATGTCATTCACACTAACATCTACACCAGATAAATTGAATTTGTCATGACTAGCTGACAATTGCTGCCCAAAATCCACTCAAGATAATGCACTTTCCCTTTCCAGACAACATAAAGGAGAAAGGAATGGGAGGGGTGTACAGAAGAGAATGAAAATTATCACAACATACCTTTGCCACATGCTCGAGAGTAACAGCATTGATAAAAATAGCAGTCCTTAAAGCAATATCCACAAACACCCTGCTCCCCTTCAAAGGCAAACACTGACCAGGTTCCCCAAAGCTCGGTTCCAATACCTTACCCGCATAAGGATGCATTGGGTTTCCTGTCTTGAATAAAGATCCAACTGCGGCAAGACCCCATTTCCTTCCATTCCCATAATAGTACCCTTCAGAATGATGCACCACCCTGCCACCACCCGTGCCCACAGCAAAATCAACCATTCCCAACCCGTCCGCAGCATGCCTCTCAATCTCCGCTTCCACCAACTGCCTCGCCACCGCCCTGATATCATCCAAGCTCAAAGCCTGCCCCTCTCCCTCACTCGCCCGCTTGTCGACGACCTGATTCAATAAAGCCAACACTTCGTCCTTCGTCAAAACCCCTGAACCCTTCAACTTCATCAGCGATTCCTCGATGTCACCAGTGTGCGCCTTTAAATTCTGAAGCTCCGTGTAAAAAGCAGTGGCGTGATCCTCTATACTCTCCTCTAACTCCTTCTTCAGCCCTTCTACTTCCTTCCCGAACTTCATATCCACCAATTCTAGCTGAAACTGCAACATCTTCGTCGTCTTCTTCAGAAACTCCTCCAGCTCTGCAATCTGGCCCTCCGATACGACATCGCCAAGGCCAACAGTATTCTTAGCAGAGGGTTTCATGGTCCAATACCACAAAGTCTGTCCAAATCCGGCCAGAATAACGAAGAGAAAGACCCACTTGGTAAAAACCCTGGCCGCTAGGTGCCACTTCGAAGTTTGTCGAGGATTTCCACCGCGGACAGGGCTTTTGCTCCTCTGCACATCCTTGACCCCTTTTTTCGCCCCCCGATCATGGACCTTGTTCACCAATTTACCATTCTGCTGATCAGGCAAAGCATTTTCTCTCCCAGAATCCCGAACATAAACTCTACCATAACTCGAATCCTTACCTTGCAACAAATTCCCGTCGGCTTCCGCGGCCAAATGTGTTGTTTCCCGGTGAATATTTTTCTCCCTGAGCACGGTCGTTTCTGTGACGTCTCGATCCGGTTCAGAGGCGTTTCGCATGCCGAGAGCAGAGGGTCGCTTCCGTGCACTTTGCCGCAGCGGTACAGTAACTCCCCCTCCTCCTGCAGACGGAGACGCCGACGTATTGGCAGACATTCTGTTAAATACGTGTCGAGAGTTCAATCAGGTTTCAATTCTTTTTCTGCCAGTAGGGTTTGTGAAGCTTTATAAAAAAAATACAGTGAGGTTTGATTCGAAAGATAAATAAATGCTTGCAGTTTTACTAATCCTTGCCCCTTCCAATGAAATTCCGGTAGTCCAGAACCCTGGAATGGTTCGGCCGGGGCAATTGTTACCACTGTGTTTCTCAAAACCCTAGAATGGCGTTAATAAGGACTTCTGAGTCAAATAATCTGCCGGAAAAACTTAAACATATAAATCTTGAAGCTCTCTACCTTTAGCCGTGGAGAAGAGCGTTGAGGCGAATACGAGACTATGAATCCGCTGTAGGCATTGCTGTTACCTATGAGTAAAGATGGTGGGATGCCTTTCGCTTTGTGAAATATGGCCCGTCTTCGGCTTTGGCTTTGCAGAAAGGCACCTGTCGAAAGCAAGAGGGAGGCGATTTCACTGGGTTTGGGATGCAGTTTGGCGGGATCCGAGGGCGAGGATGTGCGAGAAAAGAGGAGAGCTTCCTGGACGTTCGATCCGAGAGAGTTGCGAAAAGTTTAGCAGAAGCCCCTCGCTTTGAAAATCTACTCGAGAAAGATTTAGGAAGGGTGGTGCATGCAAGAAAAACGTGGTCATGTGGAGACAAGGGAGGAATATAAGCACTAACCCAAACACCCTCAATTCCCCGGAATTTGGTAAAGCAATTTATGTTGAAATGGCAATTTAGATTGGTCAAATCGCAATTTCGGCTCTCGGTAATTTTAAAATAGATCATTTAGTTTAGAAATAGCAATTTCTGCAGTGGGTATTTTTAAAATATATCATTTAGTCTAGCAAATTTGATTGTTGAAATTGCGAAATTGCATAAATAGTAGTTTCTAGGAATAATTTTAAGCAATTTTTATTTAAGGAGACAAGTGGTGCTTGGATTATAACATATTTTTAATATGGAAAAATAGTTGTGCATGAGTATAAGGTTATCATAATAGAAGTCTATTGGATGTAGCTCGGGTGGTTGGGAGGAATGATTGTTACCCTCCCCACCCAGGTTCAATTTTTGTAAGTGACATGATGTTCTCGTTAAGCATCTATGTAATGATTGAATAGCAAGTGACGTCACATAAAGAGTGATTACAAATTAAAAATAGCTCACAAGTTATGACATTGAAATAGTAAGCATGTTAATACCAAATTGAGGGAGGATGTTATAAGATCAACTCAAGAACTTCACCCAATGCCAACTTTTGAATTGGCAAAAATTTTGGTGTGAGTAATGCCTTATAAGTTATAAACCATCTTCATATAGGGATATGCCACTTTGATGGTAAGTACTAGTGTCAGATAGATAACAACCACAAACTAAACATGGCTCAGAAGGTATGAGACTAAAACTGTAGATGTGTTATTACCGGAGTGAAGTAGGATGTTATCACATCAACCCAAGGACTTGCACCCTAAAGCCAACGTTCTAATTCATAAAGCTTTTGGTGAAAGTTGTGTGTTATAAATTATCTTCTTACGGGGATATATCGGTGTAAAGATAGCTAGTACCATCGCATGGATGACACTCACAAGCCAAATATAGCTGACAAGGCATGACACCATAATTGTAGGCATGCTAGTACTGGAATGGGGGGGGTGCTATCACATCAACCCAAGACCAACGTTCAGATTGACAAAGTACAAATTTGCAATAGATCTAAGGCAGAGTACAAATAATAGTGCATATATGAAGGCTCTAAAACTAACTTTGTTGCTTGCTCTATCAAAAGGTGTTACAAATCTGCAGGTCTTTGTGGAGAGGTTATAAAGGGCTCCAAAGAACATCTTTCTTGATGGTCATCTATGAAGAATCGATTCAAATTGTAGGTTTATTCAAGAAGATCAGTTTTCAGCATATATACAAGGAGATAAATGTATAGGTAGATTGTTTGTCCAAGCAAGGGTTACAGGTGGCAGAAGGAATTTGGTTCCAATGAGAACAAAACAATGACAATCTAATGGGGATGGATCCAAGACCTTTCCCTGGATGAGTTTTGATGTTGTATATAAAATATTTGCATGAGGCTTTCCCCATATGACATAACATGACCTACAGGAATATGAAATTAGAGTTTGTCTCTTATTTTGAGTTTTTGTAAAGTGATAATAATTACAGCTCATATATTTTTTCACAGCTGTTTTAGGAGCTTTTGTGAAAAGTAGTTTTTTAGGAGCTTTTGTGGGATGTAGTTTTTTTTCAAAAAACTAGTCATTGGTGAAGACAATATAGTTCGAGTGCATATAGTGTAATATTGTACACTATGTGATGTTTATAAATAAAGGTATCTATATGTCTCCAAAAATGTGATTTATTATAATATAATGAATTGTGAATCTTTTAACGAAGAAAAAAAAGATATCGAGTGGATCTACAATTTTTTTAGATGACTTAACTTATTGTATTCTAAAACATTACGTATATTGCAAATTACAAACATTGCATACATTGAGCTATTTTGATTACAAATTCTTCAACAAAATAATTCTATATATTAGATGTTTAATGGAAGTTAAATGAATCTAATGTAATCTTTGGGATTTTGCATTGCTCTACATTAAACAAAGAGGATTCTTTCAATGCCTCGAGACTCCAACAAGTACTACACTTGAACTCTTAGATATTTGGTGATCTTGAATCTTTTCAATTACTTTATATTTCTTCAAGCAAAATCACTTAACTCTTTAACCATATACCAACGCTTTATCCTTGATCCACCTTTAGGGAGCTCAACTATTTTGGGCCTTTTATAACATAAATCCAACTTGAGATACCTCTGACCCCACAACCAATAAAAACTTGGGGTAGAGATCAAGTGGACAAGAATGATCGCTCAAGCATATGTAATAGAGTGGATAATGTGAATGTTTGTTGGAATATTAAATCCTTTTGGATGGGCCTGGAATAACAAGGGCATCCTCACATAGTGAGAATAGAGCACGTAGGAATTGACAAAGGCTGGGGATGGAAATCAATCAAGGAGGTTTGTTGGTTGATGACTTGAGCTCCGGTGACAGACCTCAGATAAACATGGAATCCGCCTTCTTAACCAAAGAGAAATGTAAGGGTTGGGTACTTTGAGGGAGTGTTGAGAAGAGAAAGAGTATGTCTTCCTTGTGTTTTTTGGGTAGTGGAAAAGAGCTCCATGGCTAGGATGGATAAATGAGATGCATGTAGTGCTCTATGATGAGCATGTTGGCTAGGCATGAGAGCAAATGGGATGCATGTAGTGCTTTAGGATGAGCATGTTGGCTAGGCATGAGAGCAAATGGGTTAGGTTGAGAGAGAGTGAATCCCATAGGTGTTTCCTTCACCTTGGTGGCCTTATAGGCCGACTTGGGGGTGGTATCTACAACTAAAACATATCGCTTGGTGGAAAATCGCTCTTACAGAACTAGTTGCCTGGATATTCTTTTTTTTAAATATAAGTATTCATTGTTGTCTATGAATGTGCAATGATTATATGATATATCTGCTTCGTGTTATGAATATGCTTGTTTATGCATGGTGTTTCCATGAATATAGTTTTAATTTTGTTTTTTGTGTATTCATGAACCTACACATGCAATAGTTAGTTTACATTGCCCATGAGAGGATGAAATTAATTTTGAATTCAAAAAATGGCCTCCACGGGGCAAATTTTGAAATATGAAATTCATAACTACCCCCTTCTGTAGTCAAAATGATGGATGGGGACACTACATTATAGATGGTCCAAAACCTTGACATTAATTGAGGGTTTATGCATGCAAAAACCCTAACCCTCACCCTATATTGTTATTAAGTTATGTTTTTTTAAGAGAAACAATTGAAGAGCTTGTTTCTATAAAAAAGAAAAGAGAATTTAAATTTTACAGTAGGCTGAACACAGACTGCTCCCAGAGGAAGACCAAGTCCATGCCTCCTTCTACTCCTTTTTTATTCTATCATTTTCATCTCCATTTCCTATACTGTGAGTGCTGATGCTTCTTACAAATTGCCCAAGTAGGAGAATACAAAACCATAACATTCAAAGAATGAAGAAGAAAGGTTCACTATAAAGTAACCCAATTTCTCTCATAAACCTGTTGATTACATAATAGGCTGTCGCAATCTAAGTCCACTCCCTTATTGGACATACTATCTGCTTGTTTTTTTTTTCTCTCAATACATGAAGGAAATTGATGACTTTGAACTCATTTACCATAAATTTTAGAAGATGATGGGTCTTATTGACTGTATTCTTTCGGTTCCTTGTTATTTTCCTTGCTTCTCTAATAACCATGCATGAGTCACCGAATACCACCAGTTCCTCGATGCCATCATTCCTTACGAGCTCCAATTATTATATTAATGCTAACCATTTCGCCCCATTATTAGTCTTCCTACTGATTCCCCAAGCATACTCTTCCAGCTTGATTCCTTCAGGACTAAAATAGACTTCCCCCGCTCCTGCCATCCCTGGATTGCCTTTCGAGGCACCATAAAAAAACAAAGAGCTACAACCCAATTTATTCCACCAGCCTTTGAACTCTTCCAGATTCATTCTTATTTTCCAATATTGCTTAATTGATTTTTTTTTTGGTTGAGTCCACTGCAGATGTGACGGGGGAGCTAGGAATTCGGAGGCCCACTCTCTTTCTTCTACTGTCAATGCTTCCTTGTTGATGTTGTGCATTCCCCTCATGAAAAGAGCTTCAACCCAAAGAGATTTTGCAGTTGCCATAACTTTGCCCAGACTGTTCTTTTTCCCCTCGAAAATATCCTTGTTTCTCGTTGTCCATATCTTCCAGCAAATATATCTTAGCAGAGCTTCCCAAGCCCTCACAAAGTTTGGTTTATTGATGAGTGATCCTTGGTAGTAATCCTTCCAGCAAGAAAATAGATCATCCCAATTAGTTGGTAAAGTCAACTCTAAGTGCAATTCCTTGTAAGCTTAATGCCAAACCTCCCTGGAAAATTTGCATTCTAAAAATAGGTGTTCTATTGATTCCTCAAACTCCTTGCAAAGAATGCATCTCAGAGGGCCTTCCATTCCTCTTTTCCTTAAATTCTCTTTTGTTGGAGTTTTTCTATGGGCTAGAATCCCAAAAAATACGTTGATTTTGGGTAAGCCATCTTTATTCCAGATCTTACCCCATTTCCTGTCTTTGTTGTAGTTATTGCCCTCCACGTCCACAGCTCTATATCCATCCTTCACCGTATATCTTCCAAATTTGCCGCAACAGCGTTCATCCTTCAACACACAGTGGACAAGAGGAGGCATCACGGTGATGAGGGCGTTGTAATCTGCGTCGAGATGACCAAGCTCCATCTCGTGCCATCCAGACCACTTCCTAGTGCTCGTCTAGTCTGATATATCGAACAATGAATGAATATTCAAACTCTCCATACGTTGTATTAATTATTGGAATGCCTGCACTAAAACGATAGGAGGAACAAAGTAATATTGATCATTCCACATTTTAATGCTTTTACCGTTGCCTGGTGTCCAAATTAACTTCTCTGTGATGATATGAGCCGCGTTTGTACACAGCTCCCAAATCAGTGATCCTTTCTTGTCCGTGTTGATATTGTCTAGACATCTCTTTCTTGTGCCTGCCAGATATTTATTTTGGATTATTTCCTTCCACCGTGGTCCTTCTCCTGTTACAATTCTCCAGAGAATTTTAGCTCCAAGAGCTAAATTCATTTTGCTTGGATCTCGTATTCCAGCTCCACCATAGATTTTTGGTTTACAGACAGTTTCCCAATTCACCAAGTGGAATTTTTTAAGACTGTCTGATTTACCTTCTTGCCACTGAAATTTTCTGATTTCACTTGTAAACTCTTTCATGATTTTTTTTGGAGCTAGTGATATCAAGCAAGAGTAAATAGGGTAAGCAGAGAGTATATAATTGATAAGGATGAGCTTTCCATCCAGATTAAGCCACCTTATCCCCCATGAATTGATTTTGTTCTTGGTCTTATCAATCATCCCCTGCCAGTCAATAGGCCTTTTCTTCCCTTTGAAGATTGGGACCCCAAGGTAGTTGAAGGAGTTCGAAGTTGCAATTCCTTCAAAGCCAAGGGTTCTTGCTATCTTTGCCAGCATTTTGTGACGAAAGTTCCAGCCATAAACCTTGGATTTTATTGAATTTATTTTACCATCAATTGCTTTAAGAAAAGTGGACAGAACTGAGTTGAATCTCCGAGAAATTATGACAGAAGCTCCTCCTAGAAAAATGGTATCATCAATGAACTGTGCATGGTTGGAAGCTCTCACTCCTTTGGTTATCTTCAGACCTTTTAGATCTCCAGAATCCTGCAGAAGTTGTATTTTTCTACTCATAGCTTCAGCCACCAAGAGGTAGAGGAAAGGGGACATCAGGCAGCCTTTCCAGAGCCCCCTGGTTGCCTGAAAGAATTTGGTGGGTCTACTATTTACTAATGGTGCTATCCATGGCCTGCTTATACAAGCTTTTACCCAGTTTACAAATCTTTTGGAAAATCCAAACTTAGGCATGATTTCAAAGAGAAAAAAGTGATTTACCCTATCAAATGCATTTGCCATGTCCAGTTTGATGGCCATACCTTGTTTCTTCCTTTCCACACTAGAGTGCATTGCTTCCTGAACGATAATGATGTTATTCAGGATCTGGCGCCCTGCTACGAAACTTCCTTGCGAATCTGAGATGAGGCGACCCATGATGCTTTTCATTCTTGTAGCTAAGATTTTTGACATGATTTTGTAAGAAGTGTTGCATAATGATATTGGTTTGAATCTTTCAAGTGTTGAAGGACTCTTTTCTTTTGGAATCAAAGCTAGGAAGGATGAGTATGTTGCCCCCCCCAATCTTGCCTTTTTTCCTTGTCCAGTTTAGCATTTTTTTCAGATATTCCTTTATTATATCCCAGGTTGCTCTGTAAAAATTAAGTGTGAAGCCATCTGGACCCGATGCTTTATCAACATGGAGTGACCAGATTGTGTTTCTTATCTCTTATTCCATAATGGGTTTTTCCAGCTCCCTGTTTTCTGCATCTTTTATGATCAACGGTATGCCATGGAGTAAATCCATTTGAGCTTCCGGAGCTGTCTCACCCGTATATGTATAGTTCTTGGAAATGACTGTGGGCATGCTCCTTAAGATCTTCCTGCCCTGTTATCTTATTTCCATGATTATCCTTCAACTCCTTTATGGCATTGTAGCTTTGATGAATCTTTGCTTGCTTGTGAAAGTACTCAGTATTGATGTCTCCACCCTTCAACTACGTTTTCCTGGATTTTATTCTTAATACCTCCTCTATCTATCTTTTTGCCTTTAGAATTCTAATGTTCAGCTCTCTTTCATGCTTCAAATTCTTTGAATACACCTATTCCACTTCCATTCTAATTTGCATAGTTGTTAGTTCCCTTTGTAGGTTAAATTTTTGCTTGTTTGGATCCTCAAAGCTATCCTTCACCCATTTCTTTAAAGTTGCTCTCATTGTTCTTAGTTTTGATTCCCAAATGTAACTGGGGGACCCGAAGTGTTGGAGGTTCCACTCCCTTTGAATTAAATCCATTATTTTAGCATCATGCAGCCAGATCGGATTAAATCTGAATGGGATGGGCTTGAGATTGGCTAGAGAGGATAAGATCAGAGCTAGTGGTTTATGATCTAACACTGCTGAAGGGAGAGCAAGAGAGGTAGGGAAGAGGTCTTTCTGCAAGAAGGTGGAACTTACCAGAAATCTGTCTAGCCTTGGCGCTATGTGCCCTATTCCAATTCTTTTATTGCTCCAAGTGTACTTCTTGTTCCTCAATGGGATATTGCCGAGCAGATCCATATCTGCCATCAAGTCCTCCATCTTCTCGCCAAAAGGATCCATGACCTTTGTTCCTCCTCTCTTCTCACTGTGTGCCTTAGTGGTATTGAAGTCCCCGACAATGATGAGATCTTTCCCGCGCAGCTATTCCTTTAGATTGTTGAGGTCTTCCTAGAATGTTATCTTCTCCCTATAGTGAGTTGGCCTGTATACATTATAGATGTATAACGAGATTAGGTCCTCCTTTTCCTGAATTTATGTCAATAGTCAGTGATGGCTTTCCCTAATAGATTTGACCAAGAATTTACCTGAGATAATGGTGGTTATTCCCTCAGATGCTCCTTTGGAGCTAATGGCTTTGCCTGTGCCATTTTTCCAGAAGCAACATGAAAGTTCCATAGCCTCCACGTTTGGCATTTTTGTCTCTTGGAGCAGTCGTATGTCTGGCCTTTCAGATTCAATTGTCTCCTTTATTGCTTCTACTTTGCTTATGCCTCCCAAACCCCTGCAGTTCCAAGAGATGGTTTTCAACATTTCTTTACTGAATGAGATCTTGCTCGGGATCTGTCGTCTATTCTTGCTCCTCCTAGATTTTTGGTGTTCTGGAGGAGCTTTGTTTCCTCGAGACTTCTCTGCCTCCCTAGCTCCATCTCTTTTTTTGCTTCTTGCTCTCTTAGGTATCGTTGCGAATTCCTTGCTCTTGTGGTTGGTTGCAAAGCCACTTCATGTGTTTCCTAAGATCCTTGTGAGGGCGACCGCTCTAAAGAGTGTCCTTGTGGCGTGTTGTAGACCCTTCTGGAGCCTTATCGCTCCTTTCATTTCTGGGTGACATAGGAGGTATTCTCGTGGTTTCTTGTTCTTCTTCTTCTTTAATTTCAACTGTTATTGTTTCCAAAGGCAGGATTTCACCTTCTTCCATAAGCAGTGCCTCAAATTGATTATTGTTTGAGGCATTTTCTGCTTCTTTGAGCCTCTCCTTGCTTGTCTTTTGCTACACCTCATTTGTTGTTGGAGGAGATTTTCTTCCCCTTTTTTATTGTTTCCAGCCTTCCTCTTGATTTTTTTCTAGGATTTCTTGAACCACCTTTGGGAAATTTTTGAAAAAATGTCTGTACATGACACCTCTTACACTTGAATGGTAGCTGCTCGTAATCCACCTTTTGCATGTGTTCCCATCTGTCCATGTGTAAATTTACTACCTCTGCCAGTCCTTTCTCCAGATATACTTCAACGCAGATCCTTGCACAAGAAAACAAAGAGCCCTTTGGTTTCGCTTTGTCAATGTATTTGCCGAGAGAGTTCCCTATAGCTTGTAGTGCTTCGTCGTTCCAGCAATGTAGGGGCAGGTGTGGGAGACGGACCCAAACCGGGACTGTCGATGGAAGATCCTTTTCTGGATCAAATGAGAGGCACCATTGGTTTAGATATAAACCACGAGGACCCATGAAATAGAGACTGCTCCTGAAGATAAGATCTATGTCAGCTTTGTTTTCAAATAAGAAGGAGAAGAATCCCTTTCTGTAGAAGCAGTGTTGCAGCCCCCCATATAGCAAGGGCATCCAATTCTTATTTATCTAGACCTCCATAGTCTTTGGTGAAGGCCAAATCCCCGTGAACTGGCATATCAGTCCTTTCTCACTCAAAGCAAGAGCTTTTAGTCTTGAAGTTGCCGACGTGATCTGGATCCTAGGAGCGACAACTTGCTTCACAAAGTTCGCATCGCTAAAGGATTCTGGGATGGGCAAGGAAGGGGGTGAAGTAGTGGCCACCAAATTCTTGAAAGCTTCATCTAAGTGTTCGACGCTGCTCCAGGCTCAGATCTGGAGGAGGATCCATTACTACGGCTTCCCTGGCGAATCCCAAAGCCGACTCAGTTGCATGCTACATATCTGATCAACACCACGCAGGAGAAGCCCTGCATACATGATCAGAGATAGCACAAAAAGGTTCAGGCTTGCGATCTCAGACTCATCACGTAGATCATGGGCCGATCTGATTCAGAGTAGGTGCTTCAAAGATCGTGGGCTACGTTCTGGTTCAGATCTGGTCTATGATTTGGATCCTGCAAAAAATTGCCAGTCAGCATGATTGCAAAGCCTATTATCAAGTTATGTTAAACAATGGACTGATAGGAGAAAAAAGGGTTTTATTCTTATTTTATTGTTATTGTTCCATAGTTGAGAAGAGCATCTAGGAGTGGGGTATTAAGGCATAATAAATGAAGTACAAAATCCTATATCACCCATGTAGGACATAGGGTCTATCACAAGTCCATAACATTTGCCCGTTTCTTTGTATTTGCATTTCATAACCGAGGAGAAAAAAGCAGAGCACAGATCTCACCTTCTAGCTTGTTTTTTCTTGTATTGAGTTTTATTGGAATACATCTTTTGTTCGTTGTATGAATGGTGTATTATTTGATTGTTTCTTTTATTTCAATAATTGTATATTGCAATAATAATGTTAAATTGAAATTTATAGTGATGAACACTTCAACAGAATATCCACCAGTATAAACCAATCTAACTCTAGTTCTACAAAGCATCGATAGGGATCAAATCTGCAAACATTTCACCACTAAACTACAACACACATCCCTCTCACAACTATACTACATCCACAAATGCATGCATTCTTATTTTTTATTTTTACGAGACAACATACACTCCCCCTTACGGGCTCCACCATGCTACAACACACTACATCATGCATTCTTATTTATTATTATTATTGTATGATACAAATGGACACTTCCCCTCCACCTGGACTATAGAAATGCATCTTCTCACTGAAATAACAATTACAAATAAATGAATATTGATTTTAGGTGTATATTAATTTACTTTGCTTATTTGTTTATTCCAAGATTTTGTTTAATTCCCATGGCTCTAATGCTATAACGAAAAGTTAAATGACATAATAGCAATGATAGCATATTGACTTTATGAGGCCGGAGATTAGGGTTTGGTTGCAGGTGACGGCGATGGCGTAGGAGGTCAGAAGGCGGGCGTGCATGGCCTAGCTCTCTAGTTAGGGCCAAGGGTCTGCCATGGTTTCTTCGAGATAGGTCCGGTTTTGCCCTTGTGGATAAAATAGGAGGTTATTATCTGTGACGGAGGCTGGCCGTTGGGGTTTTCAAGGTTTGTAGAAGCTTGTGGGTTTTTTGACGGTGACGGTTTCCTTTCTGGCAGCGATGGAGGATCTGGACATGGTTGATTATTCGAGCGACGGGTTGGAGTGCTCTGACATCTGGGAGGTGCCAGGTGGAGGGCGGATAGAACAGATGGTGGATCCCTCTAGTTTGGGACAGGAGGTTTTGGGCCCGGTTAGGTTAGAGACATTAGGGATGGTTGATGTTACTTCTCCGTCTGCCTTCTTTGCCCGCCCGCCGTCTGAGCCTATTCTCGTTGATTCACTTGTGGAGTGTTCTGTTCATCGGACTGAAGAGTTGCTGGAGTCTTCGCGCTGGAGGGAAGAGGGGGATATCCTAGCCAGGCATTTAGGGGTTACGGTATCAGACAATCGAGGCGGGTACGAGGCTGTGGCTGGATTTGTCCAGGTGAACACAGACGGGGAGGTAGGATAGGTCTCGCAGGGCAAGGGACAAAGTGGAGCATCCTCGGAGAATGAGCTGAGGGTGCCGCTGGATGAAGTTGAGCAACGTGGTTTTGGGTCTCCCGGAAGGGATCTCTGTGGTGGTCGGTCAGGAGTATTGGGTGAATCCGATGGAAGACAAGAAGGGGTCAGGGGCTCTTCAAATAGGCGAAGGAAGAATTGGATCAAAACCAAGAAGATTCGAAATTATGTGGTTGGTGAAGATTTAGCCTGGGAGAGTGTTCTGAATATGATGAAATGTACTCTGGTTGGGAGGGTTCTGGGCAGGCATTTTATCAAAAAAATTGTTCAGGATTGGGCTACGGCAACTTGGGGCTCTCAGTTAGGCTATGCTCCAGTGGTTGAGATGTTGAACAGAGGATGGTTTGTGGTCAATTTGGAGAAAGAGGAGGACCTTAGATGGATACAGTACAAATGCTGGCATATTGACCATTCTCCTGTTCTCATGAAACCTTGGATCCCTCTGTTTGACGCAAGCAAAGAAAGAGTAGACGTTGTTCCTATTTGGGTAGGACTGCCAGCTCTTCCTCTACACTTCTGGGATTTGTATCATTTCAGGAGGATAGGCGATATACTAGGGTCTTTTCTGGAGGCGGACCTATCTTTCTTAGAAACAAAGGAGAAGAAGGTAGCCAGAATACTAGTAAATATAAATCTCAGGGAGGGATTGGCAGAGTCTATAAATTTGGATTGGGGACCGGTGATTATCCCTCAAACCCTGGATTATGAAAATGTCTCGTTTCGTTGCAGGTGATGCCATGTTTATGGGCATCCGGTCTCGACCTGACCGATGCTGGTGCGTCCTCTGAACGGCAGTCGAAGGAAAGATTTTGGGGCTGCACTCAAGGGTACGTCTGTGAAGATTGCTGGTTCCTCTGGTTCGGCCCAAACCTCTGCGGATGAATTGAGCAGCGATCCGACTTTTGAAGAATTGATCATCTCTGAACCGCTGGTGGACGAAGGGGTTAGAGATCCGCCAGCTCTAGTTTCAGAATCGGTTATTGGTTACGCTTCAGGGGATCATTCTGGTCCGGGAACACCCACTTTTCCCAATCTATCAAATGTTAATCTGTTCTTGAATAATGTTTCCTTTCTTGGGTTTGATTGGACTGATGGTCTGAGGAAGCTTTCCCTTTCGGGTCAGTCTGGATCCCCCCCGTCACTCCCTGTACTCCTTAACTCTCATGTCATAGGGCCGGGATTGACTGATGCTGCTTCAAACGTCCTTTCTCTAGCCCCTCCTCTTGCTATGAAAAATCCTTGCTCTGTTGTATTGGATCCTGACCCTAAAATTCATCCTGAAGATTCCTGTCACTCTCCTCCAGACTCTGCGGATTCGGGGTATTTTCTCAGATCTTGTCTTAAGCCTTCCTCTGGGTTGGGAAAATTGTCACCGCCTGTGAGAAGGGGACGGGGGAGAAAGACAAATATTTTCAAGGCTTAGTCCAGAGCCAAGGAGGATTTGTTAGGAGGTAAACAACTTTCAATTGAAAAAGGCCCTTAGAGCGGAGCAGGCCAAGAAGAAAGGTCGTTTATGAAGCTCTTGTCTTTTAATTGTCGGGGGTTGGCTGGGCCTGGCAAGAAATCAACCTTCATTAGGGTGCTTACTCTTGAACACCCGGATGTGATTTTGCTACAAGAGACTTTAGGAGTAGGTGAGGTGATCCGAGAGCGACTGGAAAGCTGGTTACCTGGGTGGTCTTTCGTGACTTTGGATGCTAGAGGCCGCTCTTGGGGCTTGGCGGTGGGATGGAATAATAGGTGTGTTAAGATGCTTAATTCCTGGGGCACAGAGGCTGTGCTGGGTGTTGAAGTATTTTCTGAAGATTTGGGGATGTCTCTTTTAGTGGTTAATGTTTACGGGCCTTACATCAATAGAGTCCCTTTTTGGGACTCTCTGTTACAAAATCCCTTGGTGACAGGTGACAAGGTTGTGATGGATGGAGACTTCAATTTCTCACTGGGGCACAATGAGGTTTGGGGACCTCATGCGCAGGTGGACTCCTTGGCAGGATATTTCGTTCAGAAATTGGTGGAGAAGGGTTTGCTGGACATTGAGCCTGTAAAAATTAAGCCGACCTGGAGAAATAACCGTAGTGGGGATGCCAGGGTGGCGAAACGAATTGACCGTTTTCTGGTAGCAGAGCAGCTGGTGGACAGATTTTTCTTGGTAAGATAATGGGTGGGCAGTGGGGGTCTATCTGATCATTTCCCAATTTTTTTGAAATAAAAAAGGGGCCCAACAATCCACCGAGCCCTTTAAAATTTAATAAATTATGGCTTCAGGATGAGACTTTTAAAAATCTGTTTTTCACTCACTGGAATCCTATCGAAGGGGATAATGACCGATCGGCAGCCTTTCAGTTCGCAGATAATATAAAAAGATTTAAAGTGTTAATCAAGGAGTGGGCAGTTGCAAAGAGAAGCAGAGACGATGCTGAGTTGAAGAATGTAGAAGCAGCACTAGTGTTGATATACGAAAGAGAAGGAGGAGGTTTTGCTTCGCAAGAATCTAAGGAGGCTCTGTTACGGTTGGAGGGGAGACGAAATACACTACTGTTGGAAAAAGAGGAAACATGGAGACTCAAAAGCAGGGCTCTCTGGCTGGAATGTGGGGACGATAACACTAAATTTTTCCATGCATATGCCAGAGGAAGGAAGGTGGCAAATACTATTTGGAGTCTTCAGGATGAGGAGGGCATCTCTCATGTAACTTTTGAAGATAAGGCCATTTGCGGGGTAAACCACTTTCAGCGTCTGTTCAAAGCACCTCCACAGGCCTCAATTGAGGAGGTAATTAGATTGGCTCAGTTGTTTCCTTGTTTTGTGGAAGAGGAGGGCAATAGGGAGCTTATGAAGGAAGTGGCGGAAGATGAACTCAAGGAGGTTTTGGGCAGTTTTCAGAAAGATAAAAGCCCTGGGCCAGATGGATGGACGATTGACTTTTTTCTTGACCTCTTTGATATCTTGGGGATGGATCTTTTGCTGGTGATAGAAGACTCAAGGTCGTCTGGATGGATCCCGGCTAGTTTCAACTCTACATTCATAGCGCTCATTCCAAAGACAGATAATGCAATCTCTCTTAATGAGTTTAGGCCAATCTCCTTGTGCAACAGTGTCTACAAGATTATCTCAAAAGTAATTGCTAAAAGACTGAAAGCTATACTTTCAGTTCAAATCTCAGCCGAACAGTTTGGGTTCCTGGAAGGGCGCCAGATCCATGAGGCATTAGGGGTAGCGCAGGAAGGCCTTCATAGTTTAAAGACTAGGATACTGAAGGGGGCTATTCTTAAAATCGATATTTCTAAGGCGTATGATAGAGTAAGCTGGTTGTATCTGAGGTTACTTCTAACCCACCTTGGTTTTGGTAACAATTTTATAAGATGGATTATGTAATAAATGATTGCACATCCTTTTTGCTCCTGGGCAAACTGATCTTTAGTATTGCTTTGACTCTCTCAGGGTCAATTCTAATGCCATCAGCAGACACCAAATGACCCAACAGTCTGCCTTCTTGCACAGCAAAATGAGATTTCTTGGGGTTTAAAGATAGTCCAAATTTTCTGCATTTCTGAAAAGTTTGCCTCAAATGTTTTAAGTGCTCATCATCAGACTGTGAGAACACAGTAATGTCATCTAAATAAATGACAACAAACTTATCTTTCTCACCTACAAATGCAATGTCCATTGCCCTCTGAAAAGTTGCTCCAGCATTTATGCCCTCCACAAGCTCCTTCATGAGATTCTGAAATTACTTCCCCTATTTCAGCTTGATCCAAGCACCTTAACAAGATACCTCCTGGGTCTTTCCAAAACAATTGATCTTCCAGCAAACAATATTTAGTAGCTTTCAGTTTCAGAGATCTGGAAGCCTTCCTATCTAAGTGCTCTGGGCATTGCAAAAATAATAGGAAATAAACAATATCAGCATACCAATTTGAAGATGAATAAGAGTCCATGATTCTTTCTTTCTCCAGCATTGCTTGCTTTTCTTCAGGTGCTGATTCTTTTGCCATAACATGTAATCCTAGTGCTTGACAATTTGAGTCAGCCAGCAGTTTGGCCAATCCTTGTCCTTTGACCAGCTTTGTAGGTCTGATTTCCACCTCATATTCC
>LPNX010120417.1:6769-54625 GCA_001517045.1 Pseudotsuga menziesii
ACGCAAAAATTTATTTATTTATTTATTTTTTTTTGAAATAAATGCTAAAAAAATTTCTAAACAATTCTGTGAACAAGGGATAGAAATGGCTGTAGGGCTACAAGTGGTACAGGTGGCTGTGCAAGTGCAGGAAAAATGGAGGCAAAGTGGCTGGGTTTCGGCGCGGCAACAAGGTCAAAAAACAGTTCGCGGACCGCGGGTATGGGGTGGACTCGCGCCGTCGGACCGCGGGTTTGAAGGCAACAGTCGCGCGCAGATCGCGGGTTTAGAGGAAACAGGCGCGGTCTAGGTCACGGGATTCGGGCTGACAGCGGCGGTCGGAGCGCGCCTGTGTTATGAACAGGTGCGGTCGGATCGCGACTGTGGGCTGAAAAAACACGGTCGGGGCGCAACTGGGAAAGTTCAAAAATGCGTCCAAGACGCAGGAAAATGGCTGACAGCGGCGGGCTGGTCGCAGGTTAGGGCCTGAAATGTGCGGTCGGGCCGTGACTGCGGAAGGAAAAAACGTGGTTTCCGGTGGCCGAAAACGACAGCCGAAAGTACAGTACGGAAAAAATAACTTAAAAAAGACAGCGGAGTCGCCAAAACTGTAGCTAGGGTTTTCACCCTAGCTTGTGCTGATGAGCACCTACTAAGGAATCTGGAATCCTTAGTAGCAGTTCAATGATGTATATGAATTAAAGAAAGATAAACCGAAACAAATACTAATCTAAAATACGTTCTTGAAGCAAAAAGCAGTAAAAAGTAAATAACATGAAGCAAAAACAGTAAAGAAATGTATAATGGTTTTTATTAATGTTACCTCCAATGAGGAGGTTGATGGAGTCCGTTGCGCTGGTCCGATGTCGGTGGCTTTGAGCTCCAAGCTGCTTCTTTTCCTTCTTCGGTGGTGGAAATGGGCCAAAAAGAGTTCTCAATGGTGAAAGTAGCTTGATGGTAAGCTAGGGTTTCGAGAATAATTTCGGCAGAGGCAGGATGCTTATGATAATGGATGTGAAAATGAGGAGTCTCCACCACTTATTTATAGTTTTTTAGTGGTGGAATGCTGGCCCATGGTTTTGGAAACCATATGGTTTAGGGCAGCTTGTTTAGGGTTTTTTCCTCCTTTTCCTCATTATTTTATATTTTTTCTTCCCTTTTGGGGATTTTTGCTATTTTTAGAGGAATTTTGGACATTTTTGGAGGAAAAATGGGTTTTTTGGCCTTTTGGAGGCATTTTAGGCCTTTTGGAGGCTTTTTAGATGGTTTTATGGCCTTTCAGAGGCATTTTAGGCCTTTTGGAGGCTTTTTAGTGGGATTTTCAGGGAAATATGGTAGGCAAATGGACAAATGAGCCATGTAGTGGGGTAGATGAGGTAGTTAACCATTTTTGGGTGTTAACACATGAGGGCCCATGGCAGAAACTATGGGCCGAGATCCAAGAGTGGGCCTTTGTCGAGAAAAAAATGACTCAAGCAGTAGAAAAGATTAGATGCAACACCCTCTCTAGATATGCCAATGCACCGCTAATGGCCAACGTTGGGGGTACAAAGGAAGATGCTGTGAAATTTATTATCAGTCAATATCACAACGATTGGTGCTACTTTGATGAGCCGATTGAAATTTCTGGGGATGTCATCTCCAAACTCACTGGCATGTCTAATAAAGGAGACCTTATGCCAGTCGAAATCAAAGACGGACTGGTCAAAGAGCTTACGGGATCATCTTCTAGGAAAAACTCAAAAGGATTGATGATCGGCCAAATCACAACTAGAATGCCACAGATTGTGGCCAAAATAATCGCAATCATGCTCACATTAGTAGGTCGAGGCAGCGACCTCAAGTTAGAAATGCTGGAAGCCGTCAACACAATTTCCACCGATGGGTGCCTTTGCAGATGGGGGGAGTATGTCATCGACATGATAAAGACTGTTTGTGAGCGTTTCCAAGAGACGGGGGGAATCATCAAGTTCCCCTCCCTCATCTTATGGATCATTATGTACCACATCTGCCCCGAAGGGAGCCCCATATTTCATGAGCCATCAAGGTTCGACATGTATAGGTTTAAACCCTTTTCCTAGAAAGGAACCCCGAATGAACTAGAGCAAGGGAAAGTATTCCTGGAAAACTGGTTCCAGCAACTAAAGGTTTGCACGACTAGATGGAGGGTGCCTCAGAACATCCGACGAAATATACCCACGAACTCCCACATCCAGTTGGAGCTCGACCATACCTCAGTGTGGTACATGCAGGGCAAGGCCTCCAACGCCAAAGCCCTCGACTACTATCTATCTGTTGACCAAATATTCTGAGAATTGTCTCGACAGACTAAGACAAAGATACCAGTACCAGAAGCAGCAAAACAGATCGAATTCTCAATCGAGGAGCCACTCACCGACCAAGAGAAAGAGGAATACTACGAGGTCAACCTCTACATCAGCACATTTGTGTCGGAGGATCTACCGGTTGAACCCACTGGTCATGTACAAATAACTATCAAACCTCCTACCACAAAGCAAGCAGTACCACAACCTGTAAAACCAAAGCCACAACAATAGAAGCAAACAACTCCTCCGGCTCCAACAAGTGTCGTTTCGACTCAGGAACCGATGCCCGAAGTCGAACCAGAAAACCCTGAATATGCTGTGTCAAGAGTCATAATTAGGAAACTCACCAATGAGATAGCAGCAGCCTGAAAGAAAATAAAAGGGCAAGAACAACAACAAGGCAAAGGTAAGCACAAACTTATCATTACCGAATCATCAAATGATGACGACGAACTGGCAGCTGCGGCCCTTGACATTATAGAGGATGCTGCTGCAAATAAAGTACCAGTTGAATTTTAGTTCTAGTGGTTTGTAGAAGTAGGATCCCCCAAAGGTCGACCAAAGAAGGAAAAAACAACGATGACGCCTGAAAACGTCGTCGATCTTGTGTCGACACCTCCACCTCCATCACTGACACACATAGTCGAGGAGCAAGCACCGGCACAATAGTCGGTAAGCCCCCTCGACTTATACAAAAGAGCAATGCCGGAGACAGTGAAAGCAAAATTTGACAAGGATACCGAGCTAAAATATTTCTTCGAGACATTGCCTACACTGTTTCAGTCGGCCCAGAAGATTACCACCCAGGCTCCCATGTACGCAGCTAGCAGAACACAACCCACAGTATTTGCACACATCACGTAGACCTTTACACAACAATCCGATAAAGAAGACGATGTGATTGGTCAAGTGCAGTCTACTATTGAACCGATTGACCCCGAACCCCAGGCCGACCTACCAACCACTACACCTTCGAAAGAAGACATACCTTCCGACGTAAGTCCACACCGTACTTCCCCCAAATCGATCACCCCCGACCATTCCCCCACTCCATCACCACCACCACCAACATCCCCACCACCCCGACCACCCCCTGATTCATAGATAGACCTATCCCAACCAACTACACCCACACAGCGGGGGGTGGTCATCCCCCCCCCTTAGCCATAAAAACCATCGACTTCTATCTCGCAAACCAAAGGCCCCACCTCCATTGTTGTAGGTACATAGGAGATAGAAGCAGAAAAGCACAAAAAGAGGAAGGAACATCATGGAAAGACTACCAGACTTCGGATTAGCTTGAAGGATGAAAGCTCCTTGACCGACACATAGGTGGGCCAACTCCTCAAAACTTTAGCCAAAGAAGCCAAGACAAGGACTGAGCGAAAAACCAAAGAACTCACACACAAAAATACAGAACAAGTCGAGTTTCTCGACAAATGCAGGACTTTAGCTCAGTCCGTCATACCAGGCCCCATAGACATCGACACAAATAGACCGCTTGAAAGAGAATATCAGCTATTTGAGAGCATAGTGTCGACCATTCAGACACGCCTCTAGGAAACCAAGGAGGAACAAAAAGAGGAAACTTCCAGACTTCTATTGGCACAACACACTGCATTCTCGGAAGCATACAGAGTATTACAGGACCATATGGAGGAGTCTGTCGTAACCGAAGAAGTCCTAAGAGACTGGCCTACTCACTACGAGCAAGTTTATCAACAGACACGATAGAATCGGCAAGGGATTCAGGATTTGGACAACAAGAAGACCACAGAGGCAACACTTAGGCTGACGATAGAAGAAAAGATAGTGCTGGAAACCACCAAACTATAGAAAATGGAAAGGGAAGCACATCAATGGGTGCAAAAAGCTCTCCCCAACTTAGACAAAGTCGACATCATCTACCCACAGATGAAACGACTCATCGACACTGCAGAAGATAAAAACCAGTTCATGGGGCCCAACATGGAAAAGATAGCAGAAGTCCCCATCTCGGAGAAGATGTCGGTCCTGTCCAACTAAACCACATTAACCATCGACATCCATAAAGCTTTGTAGAGTTGGATAGATTTCCAACATCACCTCGCCATCGCAGCTCCAGCCATTGTTGAGGTCTGTGTACAGAAAATACCAACCATCCGTCTCCACAGTCTGCCACAATAAAATTTTCGAAGACCAAACAAACAAATTTTGTGTACCTCCCTATTTCTTCGGGACGAAGAAATGTTTTGTTCGTGGGGGAGATGTAGAAGGAGCAAGTTGATAAGTCGACTTGAATGAGGACCGACTTAGTCGATCAGATGACTAAGTCGATGGGCCGACTTAGTCGATCAGCCAACTAAGTCGGTCGACCGACTAAACTAAAGATATTAGGTCGACCATCTAAATTTGAGTCGGTTCACCGAACCGACAGGGAGTTATTTTGTAACCGTTTGTAAATTGTATGAACTCATTGTAATAATATAATCTGTTTAATCCTATCTGTTCTTTTCTCTTGTATCTGTTCTATATTTATGTATGTTTTAGTATGTATTATTGGTAACCTTATGTGATCTGTGAGATTACAACAAATACCTCTATCTAGGTTTTAAGACCTCGATACAGGTTTTAAAGAACTTGATCTAGGTTTTAAGAACTCGATCTAGGTTTAAAAAAAACTTCAATCTATGTTTTAAGACCTCAATCTAGGTTTTAAGAAAACCTTGATCGAGGTTTTAAGATTGGGGTCAAGGTCCTTATGCAAAAAAATTATAAAAAGATATTTAAATGGTAGCTCGATCAAGGGTTTATTAGATCCTCAATCGAGAGTTTAATAAACCCTCGACCGAGCTTATTTAAAAACCTCGATCGAGGGATGTTAATACCTCGATTGAGCTCAATACGTTAATTGAGGGCTTGAAAAAAAGAGAATTATCCCTCTTACAAGAAAATCAATGTTTCTCTAGGTCTTTTAGGGGTGTAAACCTTGCCATTCATGGCACATAACTTAGTGGAGTTCATACTGATAGATTCATCACTGAATCTTCTATCCGTTGAGGTATCATGCATGTGTTTTGAAATTCATATGTTTTTTTTTTAATTAGTTCTAAAACTTACTCTTAGAAAACCTGACAACAACTTTGAAGCATCTCAAAGAAAAATACACAAGGTAAAAAATACACATCCAAAAATTTATTAAAAATGCACAACCCAAACGTGGACACATCCTCTTCAAAAGAGTATCTTTGGTTTTTCAATTTTTGAAAATAGTGAAAAAAAATATGGGATGGACACACATGTGTATAAAATGATGTTGAAATCAGATGTGGTCACTTTTGAAAAATAATAAATAATTGTATATTGTGAAATAAATTATCAAAAAAATATGCAGACCACAGTGCATTTTGTGTAGATCATGTTCATATATATATATATATATATATATATATATATATATATATATATATATATGTTTTAAATTATTAATGTAAGATTGAATTATTGAGGTCGGACATGAGCCACTTATTAACTTCTTCAAATTTTTAAGGTCACACAGTTCATTAATTGTGAAATTTCACACATTAAATGACATCAGAATATTTAAAAAAAAACTATCATTAGGAAGCCAACATAATATTCTACAATATTTTTTTTCACTCAAGTCGAAATTCACACAGAATATCTACGTTTCGAGGGCTTCTATCTACCACATGAGTAAAAAATCATGTTTTCATCGCCAAATTTGGCTAAAAACTGTTACCCACCTTCATGAAATCACCCATCTTCTTTGTATATGGTGTGATTTATTGGTTAAAGAACCTCACCTCAACTGCTTGTGCCATTTATTCCCCCCACAAAACTTTATGCCACACAAGGAGAGTTTTCTTGGGGGCATTCAGTAACAACCAATCAAAATATGACATCATTATTGGTGTCTTGTCTGACACCTCCATCTTGGCATCATCCATTTACATTTGCACCTAGGTTCCAATTTAGTTGTCTCATAACTCAACAATGTCTTTCATGTACTCCATTGACTCCTCTTCTACAATTTTTTGTGAGTGCACCTTCTCGTGAGACAATTTGAAATCATTATCTTCACCCATGTCCCACAAAGCATCAACACATTCGTTGACTTGGTTTCCAATAAAGTGTTGAAATTACACTTGATATGTCATACCTAAACCAATATGAATAAACAAAGTTTGTATACATCCCAACATGGGTTAATAAATACGTATACAACTACCTATCACTATGCATGTATAAACATACATACAAAACTCATATATCAATAATAATCTAACATCATGTGCACATACTTACTACTACACATTCATCATATCGACATATAAACCAAAAATCATCATTAACATACATAGACACATCATACATACATGGGAATTATGGGGATCCTTTTCTTCCTAGCTATGATATATGTTGCTTTCCCTAGTAGAAATATTTATGTACAAATAGGGATATTTAGGGATACAAATGATAAATAATAGAAATATAAATTTACATCGGTATTTGTTTTATAATGTTCTCTGTTATTTTATTGATGTGTGGGATGGGATGCACTGGGTTCAAACCCCGATTTCAAATTCTTAGTCGCCAAAATTGATTATGAGAAGGCTTATGATAATGCAGAATAACATTTTATTTTAGCAAATCAAATTGGATGCTCTCTTCATCAAATTAACTTTGAGAAAGTTTATGATGATGTGGGATATACTTTTACTTTGAAAATGTTAAAGGGATCAATTTTTGGTTCCTTCTTCATGTGAGAAGTGGATAGAATATCTAAGGTTGTTTCTTGCTTTCCATAAACAACTTAAGGAAGTTAACATGTTTTGGCCTATCTTGCAAGGGTTTTTGTTGACACTAGAATCCATACATAATTGATGTAATTAATATAAAACCAAAAAGTTCTTAAGATTTATATTGAAACTGTTGACGTTGAATATATAATTTACTAAGTCTTATGTGCTGATTGGCATTTAAACTATATGGGAATTATGATTTGTAGTAGCTTTGCATCATATGTTTTGGCATGTGCTAAGTACGACATCATCTTAGAGACAAAATATACAATGTGAGACTTTGTGTCATCTTGAATCAATGGAAAAACACCTTAAAGATTCACCCTTTTGTGCTGAAGTGTCTTCTTGGATCTTTGAGTGTGGAGATGGAAAATGAACTCATGTTTGATCTCAAGCTATGAAATATCAATGAAATGTTTTATTTCTTGGTACATATTATATTTTGAAATGAAAGCTATGTTTATTTGTCATGCTCATATTCGAAGAGTCAAGAAGACACTTTAACACATAAATTAGTAGAAAAAATAAGATTATTATTTCCATTATCACAATTTTCCTTGGTATATCAAGTTCTTTTTTGTTTGTTGGCAAAGTGGTGGAACCCCCCTAACTAGCAGGGTTTCCATTGGCTAAGTAACCATGAACCAAGGGCATCTAAGCCATCAAAATCACATGGGGATCGCACCCGGCTTGGACCACATCAACCCTTAACATGGTTGGATTTTTTGGTATCCGTCGACATTAGAACCGACGACCTTCTAGCTTAGGGGGCGTCTTAACCATACCCCGCCACCAACTGTTCTACATCTCATAGATTCCTTGGTATATTAAGTTGAGCATTCATCAATAAGAAATTAAATTCTCGATATCTTGAAAATCCCAAATAACAATGCAAAAAATTAAACTCTAGTACAACCAAATTTTTTGAGCTATCATCAATTGCATTTAATATAAATAGATTTTAGCGCTTAATAGGAGTCCCCCCTTTGAATTCTTGTTTAGTAAATGTACCCTCTTGCATTTAGAGTGAATACTTAGATAATTGATATGTTTCCAAAAACAATTCTTAGTAAACGTGTGAAAACTGAATCAATTCAAAAGTTTTTCAAAAGGACTAGTTAATAGTTTTCCACCACCAATTCCTCTCAATGACCAACTCCTCTCTTATTGTAGGTGAACACCAAACTTAATAGTATATACCATAGTGCATATATTCTTGTATCATTTGAAGTTATATTCCTCATATGATAGCTTGATTGCATTTTGTTGTAAGAGATTTACATATTAATTCCATTCTTCATCCAATTCACCATGGATATCTAAGAATTATGGTGTAACCAATCCTTGTATCCCAGCATTCCTCACTTGTTGTGAATCTAACCCATTTTACTGATAGAACCCTTGTTCATGCAATGCATCCAAACATTCCCTTAATGGTCTACAATTACTCTTATAACCAATCTAAGGGCCCTCCTCAATCCTCAAATTTCTCCCATTCGTTATTTTCCAAGTAGCCCACATTCGAACCTTGGAGGAAATGCTCTAACCCAGGCTTTCCAAACAATAAATGCACTAGTGAACCATTCTCAAACAATTTGAACCAAGATTTAATTAAAAACTCTTTTAAATATATATTTTTCATTAAATTTCTCCATAAGCACCCATTGTTAACCAATCTCCATAAACGTTTTGTTTCCAATGAGTGGCATGTCTTATCCATTTGACAAGTGGTATGCCTTCTTTCACTCTTTTTTTGGTCCATATAAAGTTTAATACTTCTTTATTTATTTAAATTTACGTTGGGATGATGAGATATATACATCTAGTACATTGAGATGCTCTCAAGTATCATGTTAAGCAAAACTAATATCCCACCATGTGACAACCATATATTGCACAAAATTTTCAATCTATCCTTAATTTTATTATAAATCCATATATATTCCTCATATATATAATCAATAGGTTTCAATGTGAACCCAATATATTTCACCCCCTAAGCGAGTTCACATAATTATAGAAAATATTATTTTTTCTAGTGCCAAGACTTTATCCATTTTTTGTTTAAAGCTACAAAAAAATACTAGAAAGCGTAATGGAAGAAAAAATGTAGCTAAAAAGGATGCTAATAAATTGGTTTTGTTGTAGTGGTAATATTAATGGATCCTCAACCATTTTTAATATGACACAAGTAACATATCTAAGATGTAATTATTGAGCCGAGAGGCTCTCTACAGCCCAGTATGGGGGAGATCTTGTAACGTTACGTAACGTTATGTAACGTTATTTTTATTAATAAAAAATAGATTTTTTAATTATAAAACAAAATAAATGTCGGCGAGAAAAACAACCTAATATGGGGGAGATGTTGTAATCTTCCTACCTAACAAAACAATAAAAAAGTAAAAAATAACAAAACAATAAAAATGTAAAAATTTAATTATCCCAAAAAAGAATGTGGATCATAAAAAAAACACAATATGGGGGAGATATTGTAATGTTCCTACCTAACAAAATAATAAAAAAATAAAAATTGAATTATTTGCAAAAAAAAAGTTGGCCTTTCAAACAACCCATGGTTTTATTGTATATGGTTTAGGAGGATCGGAACATGGTTTTAAAACCATGTGCAAGGCCTCCTAAAAAAACCCATGGTTTTATTCTACATGGTTTAGGAGGGCCTTGCAAATGGTTTTAACACCATGTGCAAGGCCTCCTAAACAACCCATGGTTTTAGGAGGGCCTTGCATATGGTTTTAAAACCATTTATGGGGAGATGTTGTAATGTTCGTTCCTAACAAAATAAAAAATAATATTAAATATTATATGTTGGGCATTAATAATATTAAATATTAATAATAAATATATTATATGTTGACCTTAAATAAAAAGACGTGTCTTTTGGTTTGAATCAAATCAATGGTATATATAGGACACACCAAAGTTGATAGCTCATTGAGTGTAATACCTAAGAAGAGGTTTGCACCTAGAGATATTTGATCCCTCTTGGCTCTTGATAGAGCCTAGGATTTGGATCTACGCTGGTTATGTAGCAATGACTCCAAGGCTATTTTTCTTGTGAAAAAGGAGACATAGAATGACACTATTGTGATATTAAAGAAACTTACAAGTTGTCTTATCTTTGTTAAGATGACACTTTTTAGAGGTCATGTAAAAAAAAAATGCATAAATGATGCAAATGATGATGCCACCTATTGTGTTGTATTCTATGTTGCCCATTCTTTAATTTTTTTCATAGAGAAATGCACCGAGATACAATGTTAATGACAATGCGTAACCCTGTATTGCAGTGGTGGTAATATTAATGAATTCTTAACCATTAGGATTCTTGTGTCCATAACTAATAAATTTGTAAATTCATCACATGGTAGTAATAAAAGATTGGATTAAATACCTAGCTATGATATATGTTTCCTTCCCTAATACAAATATCTATGTAGAAATAGGGAGATTTAGGGATAGAAGTGAAAGAGAATGGAAATAGGTATTTACATTAGTATTTGTTTTATAATGTTGTTGGTTATGTTATTAATATGTGGGAGGGGATGGACTGCGTTTAAACCTCGCGTTCAAATCCTCAGTCATCAAAATTGGTTATGAGAAGGCTTATGATAATGTGTAATGAGATTTTATTTTAGTGAATCGAATTGGATTCTCTCTTCATCAAATTAATTTTGAGAAATTTTATGATCATGTGGAATGAACTTTTACTTTAAAAACGTTAAAGGGATCAAGTTTTAGTTCCTTCTTCATGAAAAAAGTGGATACAATATCTAAGGTCGTTTCTTGTTTTTTCATAAACAATTTAATGAAGTCAACTTGTTTTGGTCTATCTTGCAAGGGTTTTTGTTGACACTAGCATCCATATATGATTGATGTAATCAATAGAACACCAAAAAATTCTTGAGATTCATATTGATACTCTTTACACTGAATATATAACTTACTAACTTTTCATTGTGGTTAGAAGCATAACTAGTGAAATGATCTTTGAAAAAAGATAACCCATACTCAAATCAACCATATCCCTCATTACGCCAAAAATAATATCATGAAAAGATGTATCAATCTGAGAAGGTTCTTTATAAACTTCATATCACACTCTCTATTGAGACAAAGTTATCAAAACACCCAATTGTTAATTTTCTCATATATTTTGAATTTTATAAGAACTAGACCCTAACTACCTCATAGTTTTACTACCTAGTGGTATACTCTAATATCTCTAAAACCCTTGCAATTTATTTTGTTTGTTTTATTTTTTTGTTAAATTTAATTGTAAATATTGTTGTTATTTAAATAAGCCCCATAAGATGTTTATAGTTTCATTTTGTAAGACATAAACAAATACCTACATTACATAATATTTCCTAATTGTTTTGTCTTTTAGATGATCATTGGGTTGAGCACACAAGATAAGTGACATTGTAAGAAAGAGGTAAATACATATTTACCATGTTGAAATTTAAGTTTTCCTATTTTGATCTCAACAAGAAATCATACCGCTAAAATGATCCATATTCCAAACATACGTGTGTGTGGGCGGATAAAAAACCAAGAAAAGGAAAGAGAAACGCCTCAAAGGCAAAATAACACACTATTATGAGAATCCAGGGAGAGAGGTGTGGGGGTGTTTCTATGAAAAAACAATCATTGGTAGGAATATGATAAGAGGAACATGCATACTGCTATGAATACCTAGGGGAAGAGGTTTATGAGAACCTAGGGAAAGAAGTCTTAGGTACAACCAAATGTTCCATTGGTAAACTGTTTTCTCTTACAGTGTCACAAATGAGCTTAGGGTTGTCCACTGCGAAAGTACACAAATAATATGGTGGTTGGACACTAAGGAAGTACTTAGTAAGCCTAAGGTTGGGAGGTTTGTGGACCTTCCTTGGTAAATCCATCGATCTACAGATTGAGTAGATAAGTGTTTTGAAATTATTATTCTGATTGTGACCTATAGATTTCTATTTTTAGATTCAGTAATATACAAATTTTCTTAAAGGAGAAGTGAATTAATGACTCTACAATGTCATCAATTCATATTTTCTTTTAGAAATAACTTAAAACTATTCTCAAATATTCATTCTACTACTTTGTATTTATTACCGGGAAATAAATTGTAGAACTAGGAATGTCTTGAAAACTACATGGAAAGGAATAATTGTATAAGTATAAAATTATCTCTTGCTTTTCTTGGCAAGAGTATAATAGTTCAAAATGGCTAGATTACAATAGTTTTACATTTAGGATAATCAAAGTAACTACACAATACTATTTTAAGTGAAAGAAAAATTGAAAAATGATGATTGCAATACATAGAGACTTATCAAGTAAATATTTTACATCAATTTAAATACAAGAAAATTATAGTTTGATAGTTTAAACAAACAATTGTAATCCCCCAACTTCTTTATATAACTAGGTAAGTACTCTTCCTTCTACATAAAAACAAGATATAAGAGAGTATGCATAAATTAAAATATAACAAGATTAAAAACCAAGATTCATAAAGGATTTACTCATGAAAATTGCATATCTATAGATGTTTCAAAGAAGACCTATCATTGAAAACAATCGAATCAAGAGCATATCCTAGATATAAGTTGATACCACAAGCACATAATTCCAATTACTATGGACACTAAATTTGGAAGACATAATTGCAAATTAGGGTTCGAGATCAAATGTTTTACCAGTATAATGAAGATTTCCAAAGTAACCCATAATGAAAGGGAATTCCTTTTCTTTTTCCATAATAATTAAGTAAAATTAAAAACCCCCTTCTCAAGTTGTAGAACCCTAGGTTGCAAGCAAATATTTGATAATCATACTTACAAAGTACATATACAACCAAAGAACCAAATTATCCAGTACCTCATACATGATACTCTAACCATGGTGTAAAACAAATCTAGAAAGAAGGATTACATGACTAAGTGTGATTCACCAAGGAAACCGTGTTCCACATAATGAACATAACTAGGAATAATTCAGAAGATAGACATTGGCTTTGATACCATGTCGACATTTGACAAAAAATTAGACTTTTTTCAAACACTTAGCTTAACCCATATTTCAGACTTTAAACTGTCATTAAGTAAAAATATTTCACATGCATAAAACCCAACAACCATGAAGCTAAAACAATGAAAAAACACTGAAAAACTAAGTCTATTGTAGCGGAAAAATAGCATAAAACAATAGAATGATAAATCCATTAAACAACCGATATTTTGGTCAATATGACCCTGGAACAAACCCTTGTGCGAAAAGCCAGTCCAAGAGAATTTTATTTCAACATTTTTAAGCAAAAATATTAATTTATAGTAGCATTTAATTCAACAATTAATAACTCTACCAGCACCTCGAAGTTTGTGCAACACCTCAAAATTCATGCCCAAATAGCAGTACGGCATGTACGACCTCCACCATAGCATCGTTCCTCGATTTGTCTTACCATATCCTTGATTTTCATGCCCGACAAATCTATATAGCCTCTATGACCTCCTCAATAAAACATGCAATAAGAAAAGGTACAGTGCGGTCCAATAGTCAATACGACCCAACAGAAAAATCTTCTTGGGAAGCATGTCTGTCAACTTAGGATTTATGTCCACTTGAGAAAAAAAATATCCTTGGGATTTGTGCTCACTTGAGAAATGTGCCCCCTGTCTCTCTAAAAATTAACCTAGCCAAATGCCCACTCTTGGAAAATGCTCTCATTGTCTTGTACACTACCCTAGGCTCTCTCTTTTAACTTGAAAGCGAGTTTCCACCTTCGCCAATCCCTAAATCTAAAGGCAAAGATTTGATTTTTCCTTTACAAGATCAATGATTGAGAAACTTTACCATCAAAGCCGGTTACATTTAATTTTAATAAAGTCACAATTTACTTTATGAAATAAGTGCACTTTATCTCATGCAATCAGTTTATAAAATTAAAATAAGAAAATACTTCAAAAAATTTCCATTACATAAGACTCACTTTAAAACTTTATAAAATACCATTACAAATTCAAGTAGCCTAGCTAATGCATGGTCACTTCCGCATACAAGACAAAAACATGTGTAGTGCCTCCAAAGCTAAATAGCTAACATGTAGAACCTTGGGTTGCAATCAAATATCCGATAATAATACATACAAAGTACATTACAACCAAAGAACCAAATTGTCCATTACTTCATACATGATACTCTAACCATGGTGTAACACAAATCTAAGAAAGAAGGTTTACATGACTAAGTGTGATTCACTAAGGAAACTATGTTCCACATAATGAACATAACTGAGAATAATTCAGAAGATAGAGATTAGTTGTGTTCATTTCTCAAGAATTCCCACCTTAATGGCTCCTAGTTTTGTATAGATAGTTGTAAACATAAAAAAACCACGTATTGAAAGACTTAATTACCACTTAACAAATACATTAAATAAACCAGTCCAAAAAATAATTAGCTATATAAATAAAAGTGGTATGTCATAAACAAATGTTGAAGAATTATGGGCTATAATAAACTTATAGATAAGTTTACAAGAACAATCCATTTCCTGTTCCAATGAACAAAAAGAAACGAATGATGGATCTCATATTTGATTAAGATAAACCATGGCTCCGATATTATATCATATTAATTACATTCGAGTTTTTATACAGATAGTTCACACATGGGATTAAAAAGCCGCCACACCACTTCTCTAAACTAAGCGAATTAAGGACACATGCTACCGTATAAAATAAAATAAGGTTGGCATTTAGGCCTTTAATACGAAACCTAAATCCTTTGTTAATACAATATGAACGCGAATGTGAGACCTACGTGGAGTTTAATTCTCGCGTTCGGCATGGAGTAAACTTTCTACCCTAGTTTCCAATAGCTCAAAGCACATGGTAATCCCTAGTTAGCTGCTATACCAAGGCTGGCTAGGGCTTCAACCGTTCAAATTTCTTTGGATCTACTTTGCTCAAAGCACATGGTAATCCCAAGGCTGGCCAGGGCTTCAACCGTTTCAAATTTCTTTGGATATATAAAAAGGGAAACGCGGAAGGAACAACGGATTATAGTGTTTGGATATTCGTCATTCAAGAAGGGCAAGCTGCAGAGCAGAGCAAAAGAGTGAAAAGGCGAAACGATGGCCCGCACAATGCAAACTTCTCGTAAATCGACCGGTGGGAAGATGCCGAGAGTGCAGCTAGCTAAATTTGCACCGGCAAAGCAGCCTGCTACGAAGGCTGCAGTGAAATCTGCACCGGCACTGCAGCTTAGAAGAAAAGCTCAGAGATTCATGCCGGGCACTGTTTCCCTCCGTGAGTTCCGAAAATACCAGAAGAGCACCAAGCATTTCGAGGAGAGAGGGTTTGCTAACATCACGCTCAGGAGGGTCACCATCACGCTCAAAGATAAGGAACTCGCTCGTCGCATTCGTGGAGAGAGGGCTTGCTAACATTTCTGTAACGGAAGAAGCTTCTAAAATAGTAAGTTCATATTTTTCTGTAACGGAAGAAGCTTCGCCTTTTACTATCTGGGAATGCCAACTCACAAGAAAGTTGTTTCATTCAGATTCCATGAATGCAAAAAATTGTTCAAGTGTGATGAGAGGAAGGGTCGAATTACTCAATCCTCTATCAAAATGATGGATACTTTAAATATGGCTCAAGAATTGTGATGGGATGTCATGCTTTATTGCTTATGCTTGGTTTACCATTTACCATTGATTTCCTATAATATAAAAGAGATAAATTACATGAGATGCGAGTGAGATGTGTATGTAAGATGCAATTAATATATATTGCTTATGGCTTGGTTTATTGTTTATGGATTGGTTTACCATTAGTTTCTTATGATTTAAATTTGCATCTAAATTTACATGTGATATAGTTTATTTATTTATTTTTAAGTTAGGAGTGCATGTTAAGTGTCTAATTTGAGATGTAAACATGAGGATATTTCTCTAATATATCATTGGCACCAAACCTAGGGCACATTTTGAGGATTAGGGATAGATTTCAAATTATTGAGAATACAAGTTGTTTCACATTAAATATTAGACACAAATCAAATGAAATATGTAAAGAGTACGTATGATGTTCCATCTCTACAATTTTCACAATAACCTAAGCTTGCTTTGGTGACCAAGAATGGCCTACATATTTTGTAAGTATTCAACAAGTTATTAATAGTTGTGATAAGTAGGTCTAAAATCAGGGATCAAGAGAATGCCCACAAGCCATAACATTTATGAGATACATCATCCATCCTCATCGACAACAAAGAAAGGTGTGAATCGTCAGAATAACACAGCGGATTCACCTTGTCGAGCAATATCTTATCACATTCATTCATAAAGGGGTTTTTTAATTATTAAAAATAAGGTCAATATATTGTAGGTATTGGGGAAGAATAGGGTATGGGGGGTTTATAGATATTGCGGGGTATAAAAAGGGGTTTCAAGTAAAAATAATGAATATATTGTAAATATAGGGGGTTTTAATTGGAAATATGTACTCGGACGGGGATATAGGGGTTTTTAATTGTAAATATGTACTCGGACAGGGGCTCGACAACATTATTTTTGTGAGTAATTATCAATATGTAGTGAAATTAGGGGTATTCTTTAATATCCCATGAACAAAGGAGCTATGACATGGTTTCACTCAGTGAAGACCCCATGGAGAATAGTCATTATTACAATGCAAGGTTGTAGCATTTCTTTGAAGTGTAAATTTTTGAGGAATTTTAAATTTTTTAAAGGATATAGTAGAGGATATTGTGATTTGTGTTAATTTTGAATCATAGAATTTGACATGTTCTATGTACAACACCATTTTGGAGACAAGATGTTTAGTGCAAATGATTTGTAAACTTCCATAGATATTCCTCTCATAAAATTCATGAATGAGGATCTTACAACTGTTAAGTTTTCTTAATTGCTTAGATGATATTCTAAGACAATTTACAATATTGGGATCACCGAAAGAACAACAAGTACAACAACACAAAGAACACAAATATTTTCCTCAGGGAAACCACAAGAGAGAAAACCCCACAAAACTTCCTTAGTATAAAACTCAACTGGAACAGTGTAAAACCCTTAGACAACTTCTCCTCTTTCTTTTTTGCGCACTTGTTCTTTTCTCTCTTGCAAAATTGGTTGAGTGAAGCATGTACAAATTAAGGGGTTGCCTCTCTATTTATATTTGTCTCTTGACTTGACCTAAATCCTAATAGGGTCGACTTGTCAAGTAAGACACCAAAATAATAATTATGATGATGGCACATGGGTACTGTTAACACGACTTACATTCGGTGGTTTACATTGAATCTTTCAATGACTCTTACATGACCAAGTACATTTGTTACACTTCCTAAAGGAGGAATACAATTAATACAACTAGAATATCTTAGAAAGTTACAATATTTTAACACTCTCTCTTAACTAAGAAGGTATTCTACAACAACCACTACCACAACTCTACATCTGACTTGTGAGTCTCTATATGTCATAGGAAGCTTTCGAAAAACATCATGCATCTTCATCATCAATTTGGAACCGCATTATCATCAATATGTGAATACTAAATCTTCTTCGGTCACATTAGTATGTGAATATTGAATTTCTTCTTCAACATCAGTATGTGAATACTGAAACATCATCATTGTATGCAACATTAGTGTGTGAGTATTGGATCATCATTGTATGCAACATCAATGTGTGAGTACTAGATCATCATCTGCAACATGAATATGTGAATACCAAGACATTAACATCATGATCAGTATGTAAATATTGGATCATCATCTACAACATCAGTGTGTAAATAATGAATCAACATCTACAAAATTAGTATGTAGATACTAAATCATCATCTACAACATCAATATGTAAATACAACAACATCATTATCATGTTAGTGCTAAAGCAACATTATGAATAAATGATAGATCATCATCTTAGAGGTGATGGAACATCATCATCATCATCAACATAAAAATATTGAAACAACAACATCATCATCAATATAGAAATACTAGAACAACATCATCTTCAACAATATAGAAACGTTGAAACATCATCATCATCATCATTAGTATAGAAATACTGAAATTGTCTCATCAAAATCACAACAACATCAGTATGAAAATATTGAACCTGCCATAATAACAACAATATGAAAATACTAGACCTACCACGTCAACATTAGTATGAAAATACTGAAAATTCCACAACAACATCTATATGAAAATAATGAACCTACCACATTAGTATAAGAATACTAAAGCCACATTTTTCCCACTGGTCATCTTGAAGCAGCACCTCTGTGGGTTCTATGGTAGATCCATTTAGGAATTTTTTCTGAGTTACTAACTCTTTCATGCTGACAATCCTAGTAATACAGATGAATATTCCTAAGGACCAAACAAGCCTTGGCTAGCTTACTAACCGTTCTGGGCCAAATAATCCTAACAACACATACTAATCCCCCTAGGGTAAAAAATCCTCTCCTGACTTACACCCTTGCAGGACAACAAGCATAATTAGACATACCCTACCCTAGACTAAGCTACCACACCACTGCAATAGAAAATCATTCTACCATATTCTTCACTCCCTATTTTGAGGGAGTTCCTTTCATACTACGTCAATCTTGTCTTGAAAGTATTCAAACTTTACACAAGATAGAGACTTAGTCAACACATCTACCACTTGTTCCTCTGTAGGAACATACTTGAGCTTTACAACTCCCTTCCGTACCATATCTCCGATGCAATGATATATAATTTAAATATGCTTCTACTTATCACGAAACATTGTTTTTTCTATCATCTCAATACAACTTTGATTATCACAATGGATATTAGTCACATCTACTTCTACATCAGATAATTATTTCAACATCTTTCCAACCATACTAATTTTCTATAGGTTGAACATGCTACACTGTATTCAGGTTCTGTTGTGCTAAGTGCGATACTAGAATTCTTTCTAGTGAACCTTGAGATCATGCCTTATCCCAAGCAAAAATTGTCATGTCCCCACCCCTCTACTCGACGGAGAGGATGCGACTAACTGCTATGAATCCAGGCAGACTAAGCCCAATGAACATAAGATAAAAAAAAATGTATTTGAAATGAAACATACACAGATGCATAAATGATCATCAAATAGCGGAAGCAATCTCATTCATTCACAACATTTAACATGTTCATATGGATTTATAAAACAAACACAGTTGTAAGGATTTAAATACAACAATACTTATCTTAGAATAATATTGTCCTGCAACCAGCTACGTCACTGCAACATTCCACCCAACCATAGGCCAGTGTGCTCATCAATCACTTGGAAACAATTCCACCCCCCGAGCTAGGCATGATTACACAAGGAATAAGGGGAAACTAGCAGGCTCACACATAGCCAAGGATACACAACTCAGCCAATCCAACAAAATTAGGTTTATTAGGCTAGCAGGGAATTCAAAAGGTTGGATGCTAAGCTAGTGAGCTCAATCCAAGAGCTATGGACACCTGCACTAGAACTAGCATGACTTCTAATACATCCACACACACCCAACACAAGGAAGCATCCCCTTCTCTGCTACACAGTCCCTCGGGCTATGCCTTCACTTTCAGTGATATTTAAGGGGTGTAGAGAATAAAGTCACCCCTCTAGCTCTGTCGGTGAGGATCCTACACACACTAGGTTTATCAAGAAGGCTCAGACCCCATTTCCACTCCAAAAAAAGTTCAACCAAAACAACAGAGGCATACACAACAATTTCCAGATCTGGGATTGATGAAAATCGACTTGGGAGCCAAACATGAATTTGTATATGGGTAAAACACCCCCCTTAGTAGCAATTCAAATTCCAGAATCATTTATGGCCCTAACATGGCCAAATCGAACTCAATCGACACCCAATTTTGTGGATCTGTTTCCCCCATTGGTTGTACAACTCTGAACAAAAAATTCCCCAACTGTGGAGAGGCCAAAACAACACAAAAACTCCTAGGAGTGATCCCAACCACTGAACATTAGCAAAAACATTTCCCATCCCTAGGAAAAATCAAGAGCACAACAAAGAACATGAGTGGTGAATGCCATGAGCTCCAAAATCATGGGGAAGACCAACCCAATCCCCAGCATTACAAAAATGACCTCCCATCCATGGGAAAATTAAGCCAACAACCAAAACGTGGAATGAAAACACACATAGGATGTTTTGGATGCCTGAGAGAGCTCACCTGAAGGAAAAATGGTGAGGAAAACATCAAAACATGAAAGAATGGTAGAATGGGCTATGTTTTTGGGTTTTTACTTGCCCAAGGAGTCAAAATGTGTTTCCCAAAAATGGATGGCCTCTCCAATTTGAATTTGGGTTGTCATACCTTTCCCATCCCATGCAATAACCAACCCAACCAATTTTGGCAGTAATAAATGATTGGGTGAATGAGACAAGAAAGGTAATTGACAGTTTTGATGGGTTCCTCCTTTAACATTTGGCTTTTCCCCATTGGCCCCAAATTTTTGAATATTCCCCCCCCTTATCCTTAAGAAATTATGCCCCTTCTCATTATTCTTGCATTGGCATAGCTAGTTGTGGGTTTTTAATTAATTGCATATTTACATGCTGATTCAAAATTATAATATGCCGACTAGCACAAAATACCATCGGCAATGATTTTAATCACTGAAACATAAAATGCTAAATAAATGATGGAGATTTTTCCTTTAGCTCCACACCATGATTAATTACAATAAATACGTCATATGCATTTAATGTAAATGGGGTCAAAACCGGGGTGTTATAAAAACAACATCCTGAAGTGCTCTTTCTATGTTTGGCACTTCCTTCCCAATCTGAATATCTAAATCCATGTAATCTAATCTCGCCATGTGATGCATATCTAAGACCAAAGGCTAAAGTCCCCTTTAAGTACCTCATCACCTTTTTTTATCCTACTAGGTGAATATGTATGGGGTTCACCATATATCGACTTAGAGTGTTTAGAACTAAGCATTTATCTGTCCTCGTATTAGTTAAGTACATTATAGAACCAAAAATCTATTTGTATAAGGTGACATATACTATCTCTGAAGAGTCATCATTCAATAACTTCAAATTTGTTGTCATCAGAGTAGTCATAACCTTGCAATCCATCATCCCAAATCTCTTTAGGATCTTTACCACATATTTTTCTTAGTTTAGGAAAATATCATCTTGATACTGCCATACTTCGAGACCTAGAAAATAGTGCATCATTCCAATGTTTTTCATCTCAAATTCTGCAGTGAGCTTCTTCTTACATTCGTTGATGGGGTTGTCTTCACCTACCAAAAATAGATCATCTACATATAGTATTAATATCATAATCCCATCATCCTCAAATTTATAGTAGAGTTTAGAATATGCTTTACTCTTGGTAAAGACCAAACTCATCAAGAATCCATCAATTCTTCCATACCATGCTCTAGGTGCTTGCTTCAACCAATACAATTCCTTCTTGACTCTGCATACATGATTTTTCTGATTATCTATCTCAAAACCTCATGGTTGTTCGATATATAATTCTTCTTCTATCAAACCATTTAGGAAGGTTGTTTTTATATCCATTTGATGTAACTTCCACTTAATTTTGGATGCCAAGGAAAGGATGGTTGTAATTAAAGTGTACCTTGCTACTAGTGAAAAGGTATCCTCATAGTCTATTCCTTCCTTCTTAGAGAATCCGTGAGCTAAATATCTTTCCTTGTACTTCACTATACTACCCTCTGCTGAATTTTTTTTTTGGTAGATCCATTTCGATGATACCATTGAGTTGTTCTTTGGTATTGGCACTATTTCCCATACATCATTCTTTATAATGGATTGGTATTCCTCGACCATGGAATATTCCCATTCCTTCTTCTTTATTGCTTCTTCAAAGGATGTAGGATATCTTTAAACGATATCGTACCTCGAAGCCACATAACTAGGGTATGACTTTGGCTTCTTCTTCTTTTTTTTTCTGATGATTCCTTCTGGGATGCCATGTCTTTTTTCTTCTTCAATTACTTCTCATGCCCAAGAAAACCTTCTTTTGTGTGATATCATCTCGTTAGGGAATTATTCAAGTCTCTTAGGTTCTGACATGTCATAATCCTCAGGAATCTATTCTTCCTCCTCATTTCTCACTGGTTTAGAAACTTCTTCAGCTCTTGGAGTTTCATGCTCCTCTACGACTTCCTTGTCTTTCCTTGATTTTCTGAAATATGTATCTTTGCCAAAAGTAACATCTTTGCTTAGCTCAATTCTTCGATATCTTGGGATATAGATTTGGTAATATTTTGATTGCTCACTATATCCTACAAACAATCCCTTCTTTCCTAAAGGTTCTAGGTTTGATCTTTTCTCCTTGGGAATGTGTATGTATATCAGACAACCAAATATTTTTGGGTGATTGGCTTTAGGATTTTCTCCGGTAAAAATATCTTATGGAGTCTTATTCCCAAGGGCATTGTGGGAGATTCTATTCTGTACATATACTATTTTTCCTGGCTACTTCTTCCCATGGGTACATAGGTAGATCTTGATCATGGATCATAGCTTTTACAACTTCCATGATAGACGTATTCTTTATTTCATCCATACTATTTTGTTGTGGATTATAGGGAATGGTGAGATGCCTCTTAATCCCAGCTTCTTTACATTACTCATTGAATTATTTTGAATTGAATTCTCCTCCATTATATGATCTTAAGGACTTGATCCTCTTTTCCAATATTTTTTCCACAAGAGCCTTGAACTCTTTGAACTTTTCAAATACTTCATCCTACTTTTTTCAAGAAATAGATCCAACTTTTCTGGGAGTAGTCATCAAAAAAGGAAGCATAGTAAACATGCCCGCTTAATGAAGTAGTTTTCATTGGCACTCATACATGTAAATGAATAATGTCTAAGATTCCTTTTCCTTGTTGTAATTGTGTGGATAAGGGTTCTTAGTATTATTCCTTGTGCATATCCTTTCCACACCCCTTCATGATTTATCTGAATCTCTGGTAAACATGTCACCACCTTGCTCACAATTGGTAATTCCTTGTAATGTACATGAGCAAGTATTATGTTCCATAGATCACATGGGATTATGGTACTAGTCATTAGGGATGAACCTACATTCCCCTTTAATATTTATAGTCCACCTTATTCAACTCCAATTACTACGACATCATCTATAGTTTTTCCTTTTGTCCACATTAGGACTTCTGCATCTACAAAAGCAACTCTAAAACCTTTCATGTCTAAGGCCGAGATAGAAAGGATATTCTTCTTTAGTCCTGGAACATACAGGACATCCTTCATCTTGATGGACTCTGCAGATTCCAAATTATGCAAGGATTCTCTCATCCCTTTGATGGGATATTTATAATCATCTACAAGCATTGTTTTGTGTGGGGAATCCTTCTATACAAGACATGAGAGTGAGTCCTTGAAAACTGTCACGTGCATGGAGGCACCACTATCTACTAGAAAAGTATCATTCCTAGGTGAGACTGAACCTATGAGTGCAAACATCATAACATGGTCTTCACATGACTCTTCATCTTCTTTCTTTTTTCCTCATCTTCTTGATCATTTCCTTCAATAGTATGGGCCTAGAATATTTTTTTCTTCTTCTTGATTTGTTTTTCCCTCATGGGATAGTTTATGGAGATGTGTCCCATCTTGTGAAAAGTGAAGCATTCATAATTTGAGAATTCCTTGTATTTATTCTTCTTCTTAAACCCTTGAACTTTTCTGGAAGGATGTTCATAACTCTTCCTCTTGCTCTTGCCTTCGGTATGGACTTGTTGGAGGAGCTAGTCAGTGAGCTAACTAGTCGAATAGCCGACTAATTTGAGATTAGGTCGGCCATATGAGGTCGTGTCGATTGACCGAACCAACAGGTAGTTATATGTAACTATTTATAAATTATATATATAAGGCTGTTGAGCCAGATGAGAACTCGGTTCAGTTCTATGTATGTATGAACCCTCGTGTTATAATATAATCTGTTATTCCCTCATCTATGTTCTTGTTTCTTGTGTCTGTTATGTCTATATGATTCTATGTGTATTATTGGTAAACCTCTATGATCTGTGAGATTATAACATTGGTTCCATTGCCGGTAGTACGTATCTGAACGTAATGACCATAAGTAGATGATATCAGAATAGGAGATTAAGAACTGGTGGGAGCGTAAGATAGCAAATTATTTGGAGAATTACATAAGGAGAAACAGATTGACCATTGCTCAGGAGAAGGAGAAAATCTTCACTAAAAAACATGAGAAGTTTGTAGAATCGGTGCCTCAGCTTTTGAATAAAATTTTGGATGAAAAATATGGAAGCAACTAAGGACCAAGAGCTTCTGGAGAGACTGATTTGAGGGGCATGAACAAACCTGTTGGAGTGGTTTGAAAATATCACAGACAAATTCTGTGAGGAACAAGCCATAGAAGAGAGAACTTTGGTTGAAAGCATTCAGAAAAGAGTTTATATAGACCTCACCGAGCAGTTCCTTTTCTCCTTACCAAATCTATTGTTCAAATTCCTAATAAAAAAGGGAATGGTTCATACTGTAGAACCTCATCTGTCACTACATGGACCGCTACCAAATTCTAACTGGGAAGAGAAACAAAAAAAGTGGGAAAAATTCATTGCCGAAAGTGAGTGGGAATACTTCCTAAGCAAATAAACAGAACTATCCGAGATTGCTAAAGCATTGGGTAGGCCATGGGGGGGTAGATGGGCATATGTCGGGGTAAAGTAAAAATGATTCTACTCGACTGAAGAAGATACCATCACCATCAATGAAAAGTCAACCTAAAAAGAAAATCGAATGAACAGTGACACACAAGGGTACGACTGATTTACAAAAAGTAGAAAGAGAGAAGAGGCTGAAAAGAAGGGAAGAAAGAAGAGAATGGGCTATAGCACTACAAAGAGGGATGACTACTAGGGTGATAGAATAGGAAGGAGATCTTCCAGAGTTAGGTCATGACTGATAGGAAGAAAGCATGGAGGAAGAAGCATCACCCATAAAAGAAGACTTGTGGATAGAGCAGGGTGAAGCTCTCCAAATAGAAATTACCCAAGAAATAAGACCTCTATCTCCAATGAATCTGAGTACTAGGATACAATCCATTATTGAAGAAGACCTAAGACGAAGAGCTGGTGAGTTTGGTATATGGAGCCGACTAGATGATGAGGTAAACAATGACAATCATCTAGTGATCCGTCAACCAGAGGAAGGAAATTGGGTAACACTTTAGGTGTACCCTTCCAACTAAAGTATCCACTTACTTTACCCAACACACAAAGGAGCACCCCCCCTTCCAAACACAACTTTATAAAATAAAAAACAGTCGAACTTGCAAACAAATCAGTGCAGTTTGACATTGACGGGAGAAGTCGACCCGAATTGATTGCTTGTTGGAACAAAAATGACAAACAAAACGACTGTCAGGAACAAAAGTTCCATCAACAAAAACTCTACATAGCGAGACAAGAAAAACACCCCACTACCCCCACCATTGCCACCTCCTAGAGGAGACAATGACAGCAATACCGATGAGGGTGATGAAGATGCTAGACGACATTGGTTCGTTTGTGAGTGAATATGGGAGGAAAATCAAGTTATGGTTGAAGAACGACAAATGGAATAGTTCGATGGTACCTTGAGAAAAACATCACTAACATGGTACATGACCTATATTGAAAGAACTCCCCAAGCATTTAAAGTATAAATTAAAGCAGAATTCTTGTCTTTCTTTGAAACTCCAGATGCAAAACATTTGGCAGCCAAAAAGCTTAAAACAACATCTTAGAAGCCAGTAGAATATGTCTAGGAATATGAAAAATGATGGAAGGACCTCCTTATCCAACTAAACTATGTAATTGATGAAAAAATATTAATTTAGTGGTTTCTTGTAGGTCTATCACAGAAAATATGGCGACACATAAGCTTGGAGACATTTAAGACATATGCAGGAGCACTTACCAAAGCTCTGCAAGTAGAGATGGACAAATAATTCCCAGCATATCCCGTGGATACTAGACTGGAAGAATAGCTAGAAATCATGTAGAAATTGTTGAAAGGGCTGAACCTCAAGAATTAGGATGTCTGGTGCACAAAATTATCCATGGCTAGACACACTAAAGAAAACTGTCAGCAATACATAAATCGAAAGGACGTTCAATTTGTTCAGACAAAATGCTTCTATGACATCTTCCAAGAACATGTAGAACACACAATGAAAGATTGCCCATATAACATGAAAAATGGGAAAGCATATTGGTGTGAAATCTATGAAGTAAGAAGTCAAGCAACGACCAACTGTCACCTAAATTTAAAGAGTCGACAAAACTACCAAGTAGTCTACCAGACGAACGCAGTCGCACGGAATAATGATAACACTCAACGAAGCAATGATCAAAATGAAACAAAGAATCAAAGATATGAAGGCCATTGATATGAGTGCTGGTTCGACAACCGTCATGGAGGATATGGAGGTCAAGGATGATTTTATGGAAATCATGACAATTGAACACCTCGGCCCATCCATTGCTTTACATGCTACAAAGAAGGCCATCGATATGCAAATTGTCCATACAAGGATAGGACCGATTTAAAGTTTTGTACTAGCTATGGTGTAGGTGATCACTCATTAGAGGATTGTCCTGCCATGCTCGACAAAATCAATAAAAACAAAAATGTCAATGTTTTGTCGTGTGTTCAAAAACATGATGTAATCAATACAAAGAAACTGCATATAGTAACTGGACAAGGGAAAAAAGTTGGGAATGATAATCCATGTATAAGTAAAATAAAATAAAAGAATGATTATCCTAACCCAGCTAAACAAAAACAATTATACAATGAAGCAACAAACATATTCAAATAATTTTCTAAACAGAAGAAGGTGATGACAGTCGACAAAACACAATTAAAGAATTAATACGTTTAGTACATGATGATAAAGCGATATATCAATTCATTGAATTATTGTATAATATGAAGCATAATAATAATACATAAAAACAAACCAAAAACATATGCAGTCTAAACCAAAAAGACAAAAGTGATGCCAACCCACTTGTCGACCTAGAAATCGAAGGATACCGTGTTCAACAAGTTGTACTTGACTTCGGTTCACAAGTAAATATTATGACTTGTTACACTTGGAAACAGTTGGGTAGACCTCGATTATATGATTCAGGCATATACCTCAAGTTAGCTGATGAAGGTTTGATAGAACCCATCGGAGTTTGGAGAAATGTCGATACAACAATAAAAGGAATATCGACCAAAATTGACTTTGAAATTATTGATCCTAAGGAAGGATCCAATTCCTTCCCAGCTTTAGTAGGTTGACCTTCAGGAATTAAATTCCGCATCTAACTAGTACCCACTCAACATAGTTTTGATGAACCTCGCTACCCCAAAAACAAGAAATAACTGAAAAAATGTGGTGATGATGTCATCAACACATTTTTTCAAGTATTTCTTATTTTTGGGGTAGAAGGATCCATCAAACATATGTCAAGTGGGTACTCATTAGATGCAAAATTAAATTCTACATCCAACGAGCTCTCTCGATCTAAATTTGAGTAAAGAATCAGGGAGATATATCAAAAACACAAACAAAAAGTAGTTTTTTTCTTTTCTTCCTCCAAAATAATAAATATTATTTTATTATTTTAACTATTATTTTATTAAATTTCCTTAGGAGGCCCATTTTGAGTTGAAATTTACTCTAATGAACCCAACAAATATAAGTATCATACAAATCCCAAGGTATAAAGAAAGAGAATCCCCAGTTATGCATATAGAACAAGTAGCTAAAAACATAGGTGAACATGCTCGAATACAAAGCTTAGTAGAAAACTTTATAGAACAAGCTTCACGATGGTGGGATACCCATCAATCAAGATTGCAGACATGGACAACAACTTCGAATTACTTTGTAGAATATTTGGAGGAAAGAAGCTAACCAAACAAGCGCAAATGCCTATGTTCATCCAAGGAGAAGACCCAGAGGAACACATAAGAACATACGAAAGAGAATGGAGAAGACTTGGGTATAAAGATGAACATACATGGCCACACATGTTTCTCTCGACACTAGCTGACTTACCAAACAAATGATATAAAATGAAGGAAGCACGGGGTGAAACATTTCAATGGCATGAACTTAGAGACGACTTCATTAAAGACTTTAGTTTTACACCGCAAAATGAAAAATTAGTCGAAACTGCAAAACAAATAAAAACATTTATAGAACCAACCAGGAACAACGCTCTGATACAAAACTATGATCGACCGACAATACCATGTAATAACATACAAACCAAGATAATACCACAGTCAACAATACTACAAATGGAAAACGAAAATCTGAAAGGGAAAAGTTTTCATTGGAAATATTACCAATCAAAAATAACAAAACCAATTCACACAGTACTTAATGTCGATACAACTGACAAAGAAGATACTGACTGAATGACCGCATCAGAATTTCCTACTACATTTTCACAATTCAAAGAAGGGAGTCGACCGATCAATGAAGCTAAATCACCAGAATGGTTGGATGCCAAAGTTAAAATTAAAGAGTTTGACATATCAAATGATGATCGACCAAAAATGGAAAAAATTGGTGATTACTGGAGTGAAGAACAAAATAATAAAATAGTAAACCTACTAAAAGAATTTCAGGATGTATTCGCTAGAGACTACAAATATCTCAAAGGACTAGTTCATGAAATGGGTGAGATGAAGATCGACATCAAACCGGATGCCCAAAATGTAAAGAAGAGGCCATACAAATTAGTGCATAAACACATTAAAGGAATTTTGGGGTCTAAAATGGGCCTCCTAAGGAAAATAATAAAATAATAGTTAAAATAATAAAATAATATTGATTAATTTTGGAGGAAGAAAGAAAAAAACTACTTTTTGTGTTCGTATTTTCGACATATCTCCCTGTGTTTTTACTCAAATTTCGATAGGGAGAGCTCGTTGGATGTGGAATTTGATTCTACATCCAACGATTACCCACAGTGCATACTTTTGATGGACCTCGCTACCCCAAAAACAAGAAATACCTGAAAAAATGTGATGATGATGTCATCATCACATTTTTTTCAGGTATTTCTTGTTTTTGGGGTAGCGGGGTCTGTTAAAAGTATGCAGTGTGGGTGCTCGTTGGATGTGGAATCAAATTTCACATCCAATGAGCTCTCCCGATCGAAATTTGAGTAAAAACACAATGAGATATGTCAAAAATTCGAACAAAAAAAGTAGTTTTTTTTAATGACAAATATGTCAATTCAACCATTATGGTTGACTTATTTTATTGAAATTCTATTGGTTCTTGAATTCCAACTCACAAAAACCTATTTTGGCACGTTTTCTTATAAGGCCCATTTTAGACCCCAAATTTCCTCTAATGCAAAGAGATAGTCAAGAAAAAGATCGACAATATGCTTGTAGCAAGAATTATCTACCCTATTGACTAATCGAAATGGGCAATCCCAATGGTCGTGCAACCAAAGAAACATGATCCGATGAAACTAAGGAGTGTTGACTTCAGAGAACTAAAAAGTTACCCTAACAGACCCATTTCCAACACCATATGTAGATGAAATCTTAAACGAAGTTACATGACATGAATGTTACTCATTTATAGATAGATTCTTAGGGTACAACCAAGTTCCAATAGCCAAATAAGATTAGAAACAGATGACATTTGCATGTGAATTTGACTCATTCACCTACAGAGTTATGGCTTTTGGTATAAAAAACGCAGCTGCAGTATTTTCGAGAATTGTTGTCAAAAAAATTCAAGACTATATATACAAAACAATGGAAGTATATTTCAATGATTGGATGATATACTATATGCTGAAAGATCACTACAAATGGCTAAGGATCATGTTGGAACGATGCCGACAAATCCAGTTATCTCTGAACATAAGGAAATGCATATTTCTAACGCCTATAGGTATACTATTAGGGCACATTGTATGCAAATAAGGCATCAAGGTTGACTTTGCAAAGATAAAGGTTATCCTAGACTTGAAATTGCTAGTGAACCCAAAATAAGTCAGGGTACTACTTGGACACATAGGATATTCCAGGAAATTTATGAGATACTACTCAGATATGACCTATCCACTAGAAGAATTATTAAGAGAATATCAGGAGATTGACTAGATATATGAATGTAACATATCATTTGAAACATTAAAAAGGAAACTAGTAGAGGCACCTATCCTTAGGTTCCCAAATTGGTTGACCAAATTTCACATACATATCGACGTATCAGGCCTAGAAATAGGCATGATATTAACACAACCAGGGCACGATGGAGTGGAGTACCCTATAGTTTATAGTAGTAGAAAACTAAACAAGGCAGGAAGAAACTATTCAACAATAGAGAGAGAAGCATTAGGAATGGTCTTTTTATTACAAGAAGTACTGACATTACCTACTAGCCAACCCTTTCATCTTCTATACTAACCAGCAAGCATTGAAATACCTTGTAAACAAACCTTTGCACCACTGGAGGATTTGCCGATGGCTACTCCTATTCCAAGAATTTGAATTCAAAGTTGTTGGTAGACCAAGAAAGTTAAATGTCAAACCCGACCAATTGTCGAGAATCGACACAGGAGAGGAGCCGATAGGAGTCAAAGGTGACCTACTAGATGCACACTTATTTTGAATAGAAGCAGTCTCGACAAAATTGGAGGAGATAGCTCAATTCTTAGAAAATTGTCAAGCACCTGAGGGCATGGGCACGAAAAAGAAACAAATATTAGCTATGAAGGCTGCACCATACATCCTCATAAATGGATTTTTATATAAAATGGGCTTGGACGACATCCTCAGGTGATGTGTATTAGAACACGAAAGAAATAATATCATGTATGAAGCACACTATGGACCCATGAGAGGACATTTTCAAGCGGAGACAACTACTAAGAAAATACAACAGTCAGGGCTATGGTGGCCGGCATTATACAAGGATTGCAATTTTTTTTTTAGCTAGTGTGACTGATGCCAATGACTAGGTCGACCTCTACCAAGTACAGAAATGAACTTGATATCAATAAAGCCAAGTTTGATATTTAAAATTTGGGCCATCGACTTTATAGGATCATTTCCAATACCAGCAAAAAGAATAGGTGTAAGATATATAATAACTGCAGTAGAATATGTAACCAAGTGGGAAGAAGAAGAACTTGTCGACACATGTTCTAGTGAGATAACTGCTAAATTTATCTATGAAAATATAATTACTGGATTTGGATGCCCAATAACCTTAATCAGTGACCAATGATCACACTTTATTAACAAAACCATCAAAAAACTAATAGACTAGTTCAAAATTGACCATCGACGTAGTACAACTTATCACCCTCAGTCGAATGGAGCAATAGGGGAATTCAACAAAACATTAACAAGGGGTTTAACAAAAATTTGCAACACCAACAAGGATGAATGGGACAAAAAAAATCCCTGCAATATTATGGGCTTATAGAACAACATATAAACATTCGACCGACCAAACACTGGTCTGACTAGTCTATGGCCAAGAAGCAGTTGTTCCAATACATTTCCTAGGACAAACACCTATCATAGCAGATATTTTACATGTCGATGTCAAAGAAGGCAGGAAGGACTAACTAATAAAATTAAGCAAGTGAGAAGAACACCGACCGCTTTCTTTATAGCATCAAGAAATTCATAAACAACAACAAAAGGCCTGGCATGATCGCCATATCAAAAACAAAAGTTTGTCGGTTGGGGACCTCGCCTTACTGTACAACAGCTGAGTAAAAGGAAAACCCAAAAATATACACACATAATGGATAGGACCTTACGTTTTCGAAGAAATTCATGCCAACAAATCAGTCTGACTAAGGACATTACAAGGCATAATATTTCAGAAACTTGTTAATGGTGCCCGACTAAAACGATACAAAAATTAACCGAGTTCAACAAAATAATAATAATAAATAAAAAGAGACTTACATAATGACCATAGCTGTCAGAAAAAACCTATAAAAATTTAAAAATCCCCAAAACAACAAAACAGAACCAACACCCATAAACCAAAATGATAGGAAACTTCAAAAGCTATACTAAACAACACTTCAAAAATCGACACCAACCCCATCGACATATGGCCATCGACCAACGACCCTATTAGATTTTTAACATTCAAGCTAGCATTATCTTAGGATCTTATCTAAGAGAATAACATGCACAATAATAAACACAAGAGACAAGAGACACAAATAATTTTCCTTGGGGAAACCATAAATAAGAAAACCCCGCAACTTCCTCAGAGATAGAATGAGCACCAATGGTAGCAGTAAAACCCAAAAAAAGAAAATATGATCTCCAGATCTTGTTTTCTCTCACACACTTGAGAGAGATTCTCCTCTCTCACTCATGCGCCCCAATGAGTGAGTGTGTGTGGGATAAATAAAGAGGCTCACTCTCTATTTATATTCTTTCATTCACTTAATGTCCACTTTAACATGTCATCCCCACTTAACAATTACTTACTAGGGCCGACATCTCTAGGAGACTTTAATAACCCTAGTGCCCCACAACTATGGGGATTTTTCCCTCCGATCAACAGGGAGGATTAACCTTGACACAATTGTGGGGACTATTTCCCCGACTTACAATGGAGGGTAAACCTTAATGACTTTCAATATCTTGTTTACATTATTGAATCTCCCTATCGGAACATCAAGGCATGACATGAATCAACTACATGATAGATACTTCCTAAAATAAACATTAGGGTACAATACATAACATGTACAAGTGAATATATTCTGAAGTTACAAATACATCAACACTCCCTCTTAACTAGGAAGGTATTCTTTCAACACAATTTATTAGCACAAGTCTTCTTCTTTGTATCATCTGGATCATAGAATCAACCGCTTCTGATGAAGCATCACTCAATAGATTCAGTTTCGATGCCATAGGTGTGGTCATGTCCTTGTAGTCCATCATCCCAAATCTATTTAGGATCTCTACCGTATATTTTCCTTGTCCCAGGGAAATTCCATCTACATTCTGCCACACCTCCATGCCTAGAAAATAATGCATCATACCCAAGTATTTCATTTCAAACTCGGCAGCAAGCTTCCTCTTTGTATCAACAATCAACCCATCCATACCTATTACAAATACATCATCTACATACAATAGGAGCATCATTGGGTTGCCACCTTCAACCTTGTAGTAAAGGTTGGAATTTTCTTTACTCTTGGTAAAGTCCAAATTGGATAGAAAGCTGTCAATTTTGCCGTACTATGTCCTGGGTACATGTTTCAAACCATACAGGGATTTTTTCAATCTACATACATGAGACTCCCTATCATGTGTCTCAAAACCGAGTGGCTGCTCCACATACACTTCCTGTTCTACTACACCATTCAAGAAGGTAGTATTGACATCCATTTGGTGTATCTTCCATTTCATCACTGCAGCTAGAGTAAGTACTGATCTAATGGAAGTGTATCTGGCTACAGGTGCAAAATTGTCTTCATAATATATTCCTTCTTTTTGGGAGAAGCCACAAGAAACAAATCTTTCTTTATATTTCTCTATGCTACCATCTGTAGCATGCTTGATCTTATAGATCCATTTGGAAGTTACAATAGACTTCCTTTCTAGTCTTGGGACAACATCCCAAACATCATTCTTCATGATCAATTGATACTCTTCGATCATAGAATCCTTCCATCCTTTCTGTTCTTCCACTTCTTCATAATTCAAAGGTTCTTTATCGATAAAATAACATAATAATGCTACATACCTGGAGCAGGATCTGGTCCTCTTTCTTTCTCTATGATTCTCTTCTAGAGCCCCATATCTTTCTGTACCTTGGATAACTTCTCATACCCAAGTAGTTTTCCTCTTATGAGGATTCTTCTGCTGAGGTGGATCTACAGGTTCTTTAGGTTCTTCAAATTCTCTATCTTCTTCTTGAGTTTCTTCATTCATGGTTGTATCATGAATTCTGGGTGCTTCTACTTCTTCAGGTTCTTCAGCAGGTCTCTTTCTGGATTTCTTGTAATTTGAGTCTTCATCAAATGTCACATCCATACTGATGTCGATCTTATTGAATCCTGGGAAGTATATTCTGTAAGCCTTCGAGCTTTCATAGTATCCCACAAATATACCCTTCTTTCCTGAAGGATCTAATTTTGTCGTCTTCTCTTTTGGAATGTGTATGTACACTAGACAGCCAAATATTCTGAGATGGATGAATTATGGTTTCTTGATGAAAAATACTTCTTCAGGTGTCTTGTTCTTGAGTACTCTGTGTGGAGTACGGTTCTATACATGCACCGTTGTTCTGGCAGGTTCTGCCCATAAATGCATGAGAATATCTTAATCATGAAGCATAGCTCTTGCAGCTTCCATGATAGTTTTGTTCTTTGTTTCTGCAATCCCATTTTGTTGTGGATTATATGGAGTCGACAACTCCCTCTTAATCCCTGAGTCTTTGCATAACTATTTGAATTCATTTGATGTGAATTCTCCACAATTATCTTATCGAAAGGTCTTGATCTTGTTTTCAGTGTGGCTCTTGATCAAGGCTTTGAATTCCTTGAACTTGCTGAAAACTTCATCTTTGTTCTTCATGAAGTAAATCCATGTCTTCCTAGAAAATTCATCAATGAAAGAACATAGTATACATACCTTCTTAGTGAACTTGATGACATTGGTCCGCATACATCGGAGTGGATGATTTCGAAGATTCGTTTTGCCTTGCTCTCGCTACTTGGAAATGTCTTCTTTGTATTCTTTCCTTTCGCACATTATTTACATACTCCATCATGTTTTGATTGAATTTCTATAATACCTTCAATAGGTTTGCTTTCAAGTGGTAGTGCTTTGTAGTGCACATGTGCAAGCCTTCTATGCCAAAGATCATTTAGCTCTACTGTGTCATGGACCAAGGCTTGTTTTGGATGGCCCTTCAATTTGTATAGACCTCCCTCTTGTTCCCCAATCACTACTACATCATCGAAGGTATTTCCATTTGGCCACATGTGAACATGGCTATATACAAATGAAACTCTCATGCCTTTTGCATCTAATGCAGATATGGAGAGGAGGTTCTTCTTGAGTCCTGGTACAAATAATACATCCTTCATCTTCATGGACTTTCCAGATTCTAGTTTATAGGAGGATTCCCCACTACCTTTTATTGGATACAGGTAATCATCTCCAAGATTCACCTTGTGAGGTGATTCATGTTCCGACAGTCTCACAAAAGGCTCTTTGAATCTCATCATATGTTTGGAAACCCCACTGTCTATAATCCAATCATTGCTTCCATGTGTGATGTTTCCCATGAGAGCATAAATCAAAATATATTCTTCATCACTTGAAGAATCATCACTTTCTTGATTTTTTCTCTTTGAGGAAGGTTCATCATCTTTTGCAGCATGAGCATGATGTCTTCTCTTGTTGTTTTTCTTCTTGTGAGAGTTTTTTTTCTTTCTAGGACAATCTCTGGCAAAGTGCCCTATTTCATCACAAGTATAAAATATGAGTTGAGATTTCTTGTAGGAAGAGTGCTTACCTTTAGAATGATGATGATGATGGTCCCTTATAGGTTTCTTGGATTGGACTGTGAGAGCTTGATCTTCACTTCCCATCTTTTCTTCTCGAGCTTCTATCTGATCTTCTTCTTGTGAGTATTCTTCCCAAAGTCTGCTGAACTTGACTAACTTATTTTTGGCACAAATCCCTTGAATGAATGAGTCCCATGTCCTAGGGAGACCATTCAAGGTGGTCATGCATTTTCCACTTCTTCATCTACTTCTTCCAGCTGTTCCTTGATTTGAGAGACTCTTGTGAAATAAGACTGGATGGTCTCTACATTCTGAATCTTCACATTCTTCAACTAGTTCATCAAAGTCATTTTCCTGTTTATGCTCTTTCCTTCAAATAGTTTGGTTAGGGAATCAAACATAGATTTAGGTGTATTTAGGTAGGACACCTATGGTATGAGGTGATGCTTGATTGAATCAGCAATAATCATCTTTTCCTTAGCCTCATCTCCCTCTAAAACTGGAACCTCCTCATTGATGTAGGAGTCGAACTCATTTTCTTCCAGGACCAGGGAGATCCTATACTTTCAGGATCAGATGTTATTAGCTCCCTCAATATTTTCATCAAGCTTGGTATGATGAGACATCTTAACTAAGAACCACAAATGGAAATACAAAAGATTTAGATCTTACTAGGTCAAGATGTTGAATCTAGATTTGGAGCTAAAATTCTGTAGTGTTGGTTTAGGAGCAGATTAGCGTTTGGATTTTCCAGAGTTTTGTCTAACAAAATGCTTTGATATTGATATCTAAACTTTTATTTTGAGGATGAGATCAATCTAGGCCTGGGATCACTGAAAAATTCCACTTCTGTGGAAAGCCCTAATTTTTGGCAGTGTCGGCTCTAAAACTGAAAAATCTCAGAATTGGATTCTGCTTCAACAAAAAGATGTGCCCTAGGGAGGAGAGTTAGTCCAACCTTATTTTGCTAAAAATATATGGAGAGATATCTAAAAATTAGGAAGCCCTAGTTTGCGTAGCTTCATAATATCTTCTTCTCAGGTTAGCTCTAATACCATGCTAGATTTTTAACATTAAGCTAGCATTATATATTAGGAGATTTTAACTAAGAGAATGACACGCTCAACAATAAAACACAAGAGAAAATGAACACAATGTTTTTCCTCGGGGAAACCATAAATAGAGAAAATCCTGCAACTTCCTCAGAGATAGAATAAACACCAAAAGTAAAACCCCAAAATAGTAAGATGATCTCTCGACAGCAGTAGCCTCTTTCTTCCTATCCCCAGTGTCTTCTTCTTCCTTATCTATGCACTACAACTGAGTGTGAGTGAGTGTTTGATAAATAGAGAGGCTCACTCTCTATTTATACTAATCCCCAACTTGACAATAACTTACTAGGGCTGAATTCTCTAAGAGAGGCTAATAACCCTAGTGCCCCAGAACTGTGGGGACTTTAACCCTTGATGAATAGGAGGGTTACCCACAATGACTTGTTTACATTATAGAAACTCCTGATCAGAACATCGAGGCATGACATGACTCAATTACATTACAAACACTTCCTGGAATAAACATTGGGGTACAATACATAAGATACATAAGTGAATACATTCCGAAGTTACAATTACATCAACATTCATAGCAAATCAAATATCTGGTCTCGTATTCATCAGGTACATCAAGGAAAAACTCATCTAACGATACATCATGGAATCAACTATCTCTGATGAAGCAACACTCAATAGATTTAGGTTTGATTCCATAGGTGTGATCATGGAATTGCATTCCATCATCCTAAATCTCTTCAGAATCTCTACTGCATACTTCCCTTGTCCCAGGGAGATTCCATCCGCATTCTGACACACCCCCATACGTAGAAAGTAGTGCATCATATCCAAGTCCTTGTATCCCATGATGTTTCCATCTACTACATGATGGAATCACAAAATTCCCTTCAGGTCTCGATACTAGATCCTAGACATCATTCTTCATTTCGGATTATTAGAGTCAATCTTGAACTTTCATCACATATTCTTTGGAATAAGTCTCATCCTTCTTTTCTTGTGGGCGATTGTACGTAATATTTCCTACAATTCAAATGCATCAGTTGTATGATTAGAAACATTTCATAATGCATATTCATAATGGTAAATTCTTATGCATAAAGATATAATCATGCAACAATTTTAGCCAATACAACATTCATCCATATCTCACGAAAACTTTCTAGATACCTTCCATCTCTACCAGGACAACATTGAGATTGTGCACTAATCTGTTATGTCAGCAAAGAGGTTTCATTCTAGATAAGTAGCAATGGAGAGTTGTATAGCACCATGAGCTACTTACCCATCACGTGCATATTAGTATTGAGACTGTCATTAATGCAAACATTCTATCATGCATAATAAATCAACTAAATATAAACAAGTGCATAACAAAACAATATCATGAAATTAAAATTGAATACTTATCTTTATTTCTTTCATGGGTAGACTCCTTCTTTTAGATTCATCATATTCTTCATTCATAACAACATCATTTCTTATCCAAATGATCAAAATGGATAAAAGGATATTCAAGAATTGAGTTCTTCATATTCCTCATCGCTTGAGGTATCTTATTTGAATCGTGAAATCTTGATCTTCAGTTGCTCCCATCTTCTTTTCCCTTATTATGAGTCGAGTTTCTTCTTGTGTGTGACCTTCCCAGAGTCTGTTGAAAGTAATCACTTCCTTCTAGAACACATTCCTCGAATGAATGAGTCCCATGATCCTGGGAGGCCATTCAAGGTGGTTATCACCACTTCTTCAATCTTCACTTCATCTTTTGATTTGTGTTCTTCCCTTTAAATATCTTGGTCAAGGAGTAAAACATATCTTTCAGTGTCTTTAGGGAAGACACTTGGGGTATACATTGATTCTTGATTGAATCAGAAATGATCTTCTTGGCCTTGACCAAGTTCTTCTTATGTAAGGCTTTTAGCCTCATCTCCCTTTGGAACTAAAACCTCTCTACTTATGTAGTTGTCCAATTCATTTCCTTCAAGAACTAGTGACCTCCTATACATCCATGCTTGGAAGTTGTCAGTATCACCAATCTTGTCATCAAGCTTATGTGATAGATCACTTTTGAAATGAGAACCTCAAATGAAAATAGCAAAATATTCGATCTTACCGATTTGAGGTGTTCGTCTTGGTTCCGGAGCTGGCTGATCTAGGGTTTGTCAGAGAAACCCTAATTTTAAAAACTTGGAATATTTTAGATCTAATTGGATAGAAATATATACCTCTTCAAGGTGAGCTGTCAAATGTACTCCTTTTCTGAAAACAGTGGAGGGAAGTTCCTGAAACAGGAATCCCTACTATTCCAATTTCTTCTATAGAAATTCCTGATACTATTTCTGAGGTATATCTGCAATTAATGCTCCTCTATGCACAAAAATTCTCAGTGAATTATTATTACCTATCCCTATTCCAGAACCATAGGTTTTATCAGAATTTGTTTCACCAATTGGGACTTATGAGCAGTGTCCTGAGCTGACCTGTTTCAGGACTGTTCAGAATAGTGAAGTTGTACGGACTTCCATGTATTACTGTTTCATCTTCGGGGTCTAAACATTATACCACAGAACTTACATTCTGTTCCCTTTCTGGAAAATCTTGAGAAATTTTATTTGGACCTTCGTAGCCCGAGCTATAGCAATTCTTCCGAGGTGTCGTATGTAGGGATGAATCCTAGAAGAGGCTAGAATCCTAACTTAGAGGAATCATATCTCCTATAATATAGTGGATCTGAGGCTGAAACTTGTATACCGTGTATATTGGGATTTTATCTTCGACTTGTGAAAGTTTCGGTGCTTGAAACTTCTTCAATTCCAAGATATAGAGAATTTACCAAAACTTATCAGTTTTAGTATTTAGGGATTTTCCAGCTCGGGGTCAAACTAGGGTTTTACTTTCCCAGAGTTACACCCAACAAAAAATATGGACCTAGGTCTCTAAACTTTGATTTTGATGAGGAGAGGAATCCTATGCTGGGTTTACTCAAAAATTCCTCTTTTGTAAAAGGCCCTAATTTCTCGCACCAAAAACTAAAAATTCTCGGAATCGAATTCTGCTTCAACAGAAAGATGCACCCTTCAATGGAGAGTTAGCCTAGCATACTTTTGCTGATGGATTGTGGAGAGAGACCCAAAAAGTAAGAATCCCTAGCTTCTACAGCTGCATAATGTCTTCTTCTTAGGTTAGCTCTGATACCATGTTAGATTTTTAACATTCAAGCTAGCATTATCTTAGGATCTTATCTAAAAGAATAACATGAACAACAATAAACACAAGAGACAAGAGACACAAAGAATTTTCCTTAGGGAAACCATAAAGGAGAAAACCCTGCAACTTCCTTGGAGATAGAATGGGCACCAATGGTAGCAGTAAAACCCAAAAATAGAAAAGATGATCTCTGTTCTCTCTCTCTCACTCATGCACCCCAGTGAGTGAGTGAGTGTGTGATAAATAGAGAGGCTCACTCTCTATTTATATTATTTTGTTCACTTAATGTCCACTTTAACATGTCGACCCCACTTAACAATTACTTAATAAGGACGACATCTCTAGGAGAGTCTAATAACCCTAGTGCCCCACAACTATGGGGTCTTTTCCCTCCGATCAACAAGGAGGGTTAACCTTGACACAATTGTGGGGACTATTACCCAGACTTACAATGGAGGGTTAACCTCAATGACTTTACATGACTTGTTTACATTATTGAATCTCTCGATCAAAACATCGGGGCATGACATGACTCAATTACATGATAGATACTTCCCGAAATAAACATTGGGGTACAATACATAAGATATACACATGAATACATTCCAAAGTTACAAATACATTAACTAACCCCAATAGTCAAATCATGCCTTAATGACTACAGCCAGAAGGAGTGCCAAAATCAAATCACATTTAACACAAATTTGGTAGACCGTACTGGACAATCATTTCATTTCCGTCATTAATACATCCATCGACAACGTCACCCACTCCACCTATAAATACCGGCCCAGAAAAAGATCATTTACCATATTTTGAAGGGATAACAAAAATAAGTATTCAGAATTTTGAGAGCCGAGGCCTTGTAAGAAAATCCGGTCAAAAGACCGACAAAGTGGCCCTGAAGCAAACTAGAGCTGTAGCTGCAAAAACAAGAGAACTACAATCTGCCGAAACCCCACTTATGAAAAGATTGAGAAATATAAAAAATTCCAAGGTACATGAAACCTCATGGGTGAAAACCTGGGCAAAGATCAAAGAATGGGCCTATGTGGACAAGAAAATAACACAAGAAGCAGAGAATATAATCCACAACACCATCATGAGTTACATTAACACACCGTTCATAGCGAGCTTTGGAGGAATGAAGAAAACAATAGTGAAATTTATTATCAGTCGATATCATAATGGAAAATTTTACTTTGACAGAACAGTAGAAATTTCTAGTGAAGTTATATACAAACTTACCGGTCTCTCAAATCAAGGCGGCCTTGTCCCTATTGGTATAAAATAAGGACTAGTATAATGACTGAATGGAAAACCAACAGGGAAGAATTCAAAAGGGCTAATGATCAGTCAAATACAAGCCCGAAACCCACAAATCATGGCCAAAATCATAGCAACAGGACTCACTCCTATAGGTTGAGTGAGTGATATGAAGCTAGACATGTTGGAAGTAGTCAACACAATAGCATGCACAGGGAAAATTTATCGTTGGGCTAAGGATGCTTCCGACATGCTCAAGACTATATGTGAGAAATGTTAGGTGTCAGTCGGAATTATAAGGTTCCCATCTCTAATACTTTGGATAGAAATGTACCACTTGTGCCCCGTTGGGGACAAGCAGTTCTAAGAACCACACAAGTACCACATCTGGAGGTTTAAACCATTCTCACAGAATGGAACATTGAAGGAATTAGCAAATGGTAAAGTAATGATGGAAAAGTGGTTCCAAAACCTAAAACTCCAGACAACTAGATGGGGGGTTCCTTAGAAAATACGAAGAAGTCTACCAAAAACAACACATATTCAACTCAAGCTCGACCACATGGTAGTATGGTACATGTAGGGGGAAAAGGAAGCAACAAAACCCAACTATCGAAGATATTTTTCGAGAGCTAGCTCAACAACCGAATACAAAGCTATCAATACCAACAAAATCCAAAGAAATAAATGAACCAATCGAAGAACCATTGACTGACCAAGAAAAAGAGGAGGACCATGAACTCTGCTTGCATATCAGTACCTTCATGTTATATGATATACCAGTAGAGGACACCAGCATACTTTAACAAAAAATTGTCCCACAACCTATACAAGCGAGAAGCACATCGACTGAAAATCAGGTAGCTAGACCAGCAGAAAAAAATATCATTCTAGCTCACCGACAGGGAGAAGGAGAAGAGAAAATAGAAGAAGAAATTGAATAAGATAATCCAGAATACGCTATGACAAAAGAAAAATTAAGGAAAATAGAAAAGGAAATAGTAGTCTCAAGGAAAAAGAAGGCAATTCAAGAAAAATGGAAGGGGAAGCGTAGACATCTCCTATCTGAGTCGAAAGATGAAGAATAATTGTTGGCTACTGCTGTCGACATCATAGAAGACACATAAACGAATAAAATATCAGTCAAAACGTAATTCAAGTGGTTCGTCGATGTAGGAACAAAGCAAGGGAGATCGAAAAAGGTAAAAACTACAACCACTTCAGTGGATGAGAACATTGTTGATTTATTTTCTACACCTCCACCCCCATATCCAACCCAGATCACACAAGAAGATACCCCACAAATAACCACCATAAGTCGAGTCGACATCTATAAGAATTCTATGTCGGAGACACTGAAAGAACAGTTCAACCAGGACAGTGATTTCCACGCTTACATTGAAAAATTACCTGAACTACTCACCGATGTTCAATGAAGTACCACCAAATGCCCACTAATTGAATCTAGTGCACCATGCCATATCCTCTCTCAACAAATTGGACAAATACCCCAAAAACCAAGATCTGTGGGAACTATCAAGTCCACATTCTTAAGGAACCCCGACAAGACATCTCAAATTGTCACAAGCCACACTTCATCATTTACCTCATCAGACATCTCAAATCCCCTACCAGCCGATGAACCAGCAAGAGACATGGAAGAAGATAACCAGGAAGATATTTTAGAAATCAACTAGGTAATCGACAACCTATTCTCTGATGATCCATCCAATTCACCACCATAAATCGAAGATCCACTGTTGACTGACAACATCCCAAATACACCAATTACTCCAGACCATTCACCATCTCCACCACCACTTCCCAATCTAGAACCCTTACCAAATCCTAAACCATCTATTTCAAATCCCCCAGATACACAGTGAGCTACAAGTTCCACATAAGAAAGTCAACCAAAAATTCCACCGACCACTAAAGATCAGCAGCCAGAAAACCAACCATAGGGGAATCGACCACTTGTAGATTCATAGGCGCAACAACAGACAGACCATCATAGACACAAAATAAAAAGAGACAAAAAGAAGAAAGAACACCACAAAGAATTAAGGCCAACAGTGATCCACATTAGCCAACTTGGATCGATTACTGTAGTTGACACAACAAAACTCAGAGATGGAGAATTGGGTCAACTCCTAGAAACTCTCGCTACAGAAGCAACAGTAAGAAACCAGACTAAATGAGAGCAGATCAACAACACTAAGAAAGAGGAAATCAAGTTTCTGAAAAAATGCATGAGTTTGATTCAAACAGTAATACTGGGACCTCTAGAGGCTAACACCAACAAGTCGCTTGAAAAGGAATACCAGCTATTTGAAAGCATGGTGTCGACTCTACAATCACATCTACAAAATACAAAGGAAGATCAAATAGAGGAAACATCTAGACTACTCAGGAAGCAGTATACAACATTCTCGAAAGCTCACAAAGTACTACACGACCACTTGGAAGAATATATCATCACAGATGAAGTACTACATGATTGGCCTACCTATTACAGATGAGTATTTCAGCAGACCCATAAGTCTCGTGAGCAGACTCAAGTGTTAAAAAAGAGATGACGAATGGAAGAAACAATGAGAAATAAAATACAAGAGTAGATGGTATTGGAAACAACCAAACTGCAGAAATTGGAGAGACAAGAACACCAGTGGGTACAACATGCACTACCAAGCCTCGACAAACTACATATAATTTTCCCACATATGAAAAGACTACTAGATGCAGCAGAGGAAAAATATGAATTCATGGGAGAAAACATGGAAAGCATTGTAGACCTTTCCATCCAATAAAAGATGTCGACTATGTCAAGCATCACAACATTGACTATCAACATCCAGAAAGCATTACAAAGCAGGACATAATTTCAACATCAACTGGTCATTACAATAGAAGCAATTGAGGAAATATGCATGCATAAAAGACCAACAATCCGACTACACAGTCCATGAAGACAAAAAATACCAGAAATAGCTATGTAAGACATCACATTGTTGAAGTACCTCCCTTGTTTCTTCAGGATGAAGAAATATTTTTTTCCTGGGGGAGATGTTGGAGGAGCTCGTCAGTGAGCTGACTAGTCAAATAGCCAACTAATTGGAGATTAGGTCGTCCACATGAGGTCATGTCAGTTGACCGAACTGATAGATAGTTATATGTAACTATTTGTAAATCGTATATATTAGGTTGTTGAGCTAGATGAGAACTCGGTTCAGTTTTGTGTATGTATGGACCCTCATGTTATAATATAATATGTTATTCCCTTATATATGTTCTTGTCTCTTGTGTCTGTTATGTCTATATGATTCTATGTGTATTATTGGTAACCCTCTATGATCTGTGAGATTACAATAGGACTACCAAAGCTTGATCCTTATTTTCATTTATCTTATCTTCTCTGGCCGCTATTCTTTCTTCTTCTTGAACACATTCTTCCCATAACTATCAGAACTTAGTCATATTTCTTCTGGAGCAGATTCCTCGAATAAAGGATTCCAAATTTCTTGGAAGACCATTCAAGGTGGTCATTAAAATTTATTCTTATTCTACCATATCACCAATAAATTCCAACTTCTCCTTAATTTGAGATACTCTTGTGAAGTATGATTGCATGGTTTCTGATTTTTTATTCTTTACACTTTTGAGGTGATTCCTGAAGGTCATCTTCATATTAATATTTCTTCCTTCAAATAGGGATTCAAACATTTTCTTTGGTGTTCTCCTTGAAGATACTTAAGGAATCATTTTATTTTTATGGATGCAACTATGATCCTGTTATCCTTTATCATATCCTTCTTATGTTTGGCCTTAGCTTCATCTCCTTATGGTTTTGCAACTTCCTCCTTTATAAATCCTTCTTCTAGTATGAGCATAATCTGATACTTCCCTTCTCTAAAGTTCTCATCACCCTCAAGCTTCTCATCCATCTTGGTACTTTCTGTCATATTTTAACAAAATTACAATTTCAAAATGGAAATAGAAGGAGTAATACTTACTTTATCAATATTACTTCTGGCTGATCTTCTTCGGGATGACCTAGGGTTTGATGGAGAAACCCTAGTTTTCATGTTGAAAAAACTAGTAGGGTTGAGTGATGGAAAATATGAGCCTTCCTAAGGTGATTTATAGTGTATCTTTCTATTTTTGAGATTGATGATGGAGTGTCAAGAAAACCAAATCCCTAGTTCTTCTTGGCATTAGTGTCTAGTCCAAAAATGAAACTAATCTGAATTCAGTTATGTTTTCGTAGAAAGATGCACCCTCCTAGGGCGAGTTGAGTGAGCCCTATTTTTTGGTTGATATGTCGAAAGATTTGTTTGGAATAAAAAATTAGATGTATACTGTCTCCTTTCAAGGTGGATCTGATACCATGTTAAGTTTTCTTAATTGCTTAGATGATATTCTAAGACAATTTACAATACTAGGATCACTGAAAGGACAACAAATTCCTGAACACAAAGAACAAAAAGAGTTTACTTGAGGAAATCACAAGGGAGAATACCCCACAAAAATTCCTTAGTATAGAACTAAGCGAAAACAACGTAAAACCCCAAGAGAAATTCTCCTCTTTTTTTCTCGCACACTTGTTCTTCTCTCTTTTGAAAACTTGCTTGAGTAAAGTGTGTACAAATGAAGGGGGCACCTCCTTATTTATTATTTTCTTTTGACTTGGCCTAAAACCTAACAGGGCGGACTTGTCAAGTAGAACACAAAAATAATTATTATTACAATGACACATGGTTACTATTGAACCAACTTACATTTGAAGGTTAACATTGATTCTTTCAATGAATCTTACATGACCAATTACATCAGTTACACCTCTTTAAGGAGAAATACAATTAGTACAACTAGAATATCTTCCGAAGTTATAATATTTTAACAATAACTTAGTTCCTTTTATTAACATATTTCACTAAATGCTAAATAACTTGAAGTCAAACATAAATAACTAGAGAAAATAAATACACAATCAAGATAAGAGTTATCCTAGGAAAACCCATTATGGGAAAAACACGAACAAAAAATGAGGATTATGCCTTGCTCTTTTATTCTTCAATATGTAGCACAAATACAAAGAACATGGTACTCTCTATGGACTTACCTATGAATTTGCATGTAAAATGGCTACTGCAGGTGTAAATAGTCCATAGGTCACTACTCACTCTAGAAATATTAGATCCCAACTTGGCCTTAGGTGTTAATAAGCCACATACATATACTAAATCGAACTTCCCAATCCCAAAGAAAGTAAAAACTACACAATATACTTATAATCTGAAGCACATGAAATATATCTACACATTAATAAATAATATGGAAATAACACATGAAATTCACACACTTATTTTGGTCAAATGACCCTAGAATAACGTTGAAGGGAAAACTGGTGAGAGATACATGGAAGATTTTATTATGTTGAGAAGTTACAATACAATCTGAGAGATACCAATGAAAACTTGTATCAATTTTTCTCAACTAATAGAATAGATGGTGTAGCTAGGAATGTGCTCCTCTCCCTCCTAGTTGTGCCCCTTTCTGTATCACTTCTCTATGATATTAGGCATCATCCCCCTCTTCCTATTCCCATTTCCCATCTCTGGAATAACTCTAACTCAGTTTTTACCTCTCTAGTGAAATGCACATCTCTCTCATGAAATGCGCCCTTCACCATGTTAGGTCAATATATGATATGACTACTACTAAATAAGATAAAAAATTGAAACCCACACCTCCTCTAGATGAGTGCTACCCAACCACTAAGAATAATAACATATATATCCCATATATGCACCCTCCTTCAGCTAGAGAATGTTTCCTCTCTCATAATGCACCCCTTTAGTCTTCCTCTACATCTATGTTTCTCTTCCACTAGATGAACTAGATATGGTAGTTATCTCAACCCCTGATCTAATCTCTCTTTGCCTCAAATGCCATGTCCTCATTTTGGTGACAAATGGATCATTCCATTAGGAAATTAGTCCATATGGTTTTAAGAATATATTCCATTAATTCCTTAGGATTATATTTTAAAATGGGGAAATTAATTAATAGTAGGAGTTATTATATCTTAAAGTTGAAGATACACTATTAGATAAATTATTTTCCATGAATAAATTTTATCTTAATTAAAATGTTAAGGATAATGGGAAAAGTGGGGTACATTAGGAGATAAGGTTTGACTACATGCAAGTTATAAAAGAGGAAAGAAAGAAGAAAGCATCAAACTCAGAAAAAAATGAAACAAAATAAAGTAAGGAAATCTAACACAAAGGAGGAAAGCAAAAAAGCAGGCTAAATGCAGAAAAGTAGGATAAACATTAGAGGAATTTTGGGGTCTAAAATGGGCCTCCTAAGGAAAATAATAAAATAATAGTTAAAATAATAAAATAATATTGATTAATTTTTGGCCTCCTGCTTTATTGCTTTATTCTGTTTTTTCTTCATTATGCTATTTTTTATGCTTTTATTATGCTCTTTTGATTTTGACTTGTTTTTTTTGCGTTTGACCTGCTTTATCATGC
>LPNX010120417.1:54840-251978 GCA_001517045.1 Pseudotsuga menziesii
ATTTGATTCCACATCCAACGAGTACCCACACTGCATACTTTTGACAGACTCCGCTACCCCAAAAATAAGAAATACCTGAAAAAACATGATGATGATGTCATCATCACATTTTTTCAAGTATTTATTGTTTTTGGGGTAGCAGGGTCCATCAAAAGTATGCATTGTGGGTACTCGTTAGATGCGGAATCAAATTCTGCATCCAACGAGCTCTCACGATTGAAATTTGAGTAAAAACACAATGAGATATGTCGAAAATACGAACAAAAAAAGTAGTTTTTTTTAATGACAAATATGTCAATTCAACCATTATGGTTGACTTATTTTATTGAAATTCTATTGGTTCTTGAATTCCAACTCACAAAAACTTATTTTGGCACGTTTTCTTATAAGGCCCATTTTAGACCCCAAATTTCCTCTAATGGTAGGGAAAGCATGATAAAGCAGGTCAAACGCAAAAAAAACAAGTCAAAATCAAAAGAGCATAATAAAAGCATAAAAAATAGCATAATGAAGAAAAAACAGAATAAAGCAATAAAGCAGGATAAAGAGGCAAAAAGAAGAAAGAAAAAATAAATAAAAGCTTGGAAATCAAGGAAAGTTTCTATAAACTCATGAGGACACATTGGTTGAGGAAATTTGACCAAATGAAGAGTATATTATACCTTTAATCCAAATATTTTTATGAGATAAGAATATTACATCACTATCACATCTTTTGTCAGTTTGTGAATTGATTTGAGAGCATTGTGCTACTCTAGACTTGGGAGATGTGCCCCTAGTCCAAGCTGGGAGATGTGCCCCATTATTCTACTATGAGTATTATGAAATTTATACATTATCAATGAGTTTTATTGTATTTTTTTAAGAATTTATCAAACAATTTCGAAGCTTAGAAGAATATAGTTCAAGGCACATATCAAACCCTCCTATTCTTCTTTCTTAATATTCTCAACTCTTCTATGTATAAGTCAAGCATATGGTGTAATAACAAATCATTAGGGTGTTCCATATAAGTTTAAGTATTATTATTAACTATTTATCTTAGTTCTAAACTTTCATTAATAAAGGAGTTGGTCTTTTTGTAGTTGTTTCTAAGACCCTTCCTAGATTCCAATAGAAATTAACTAGTATTCAATAAACTCTCAATAAATGAACTCAATGCATAATGGATTTTAATGATTTATATTCATGTATTTATTTAAGACCTTGATTATATATTACATGTCTCATATAAAAAATTTGATAGTCTTTGAGGTCTTTTGGAAGTTCCTGAATTTAGACTAGTTGAGTTCTCCTAGGTGATGTTTGGGAAATAATGGTTAATCCACCTAACCATCCCATCAACAAGACAAAGGAATCAGTTGATAAAGACAATAAATCTGCATTAAATTTTTTTATGGATGGAATCTCAAGCCCTATCAAAGAAAGCATTGGAAAGTACACTTCATCCAAGGATCTCTGGTTCAAGATGGAAGAAGAATACCAAAGGAGGAGTCAAAACAAAGAAAAGGAATCAGAATTCAAGGATGAAAAGAAATTTGTTTACTAATATGTTTATCCATGATAATATTCTATGATTTTCCTAGACACAATCTTGTTGAAGTTAGAAGAGGCATGTTGATAGGGGGAGCCTGACTTAACAAATTGAAATTGTGATGATCATGATAGTGTTGGGCACCCAATATGCAAGTAGATTATTGCCAATATACAGAGTGTACAAGATTTATTGTCAACCCGAGAAAGTATTTTATTTCAAATCTATCGTGCAAAATATATGCGAGTACAATTTCTAACTGACATTGTTACCTATTGGTATGCAATCGAAACTCTTTGTAAACTAGATCACATCTACTTGAAAAGAAATCAATACTCAAACCTATTCATAAATCGAACTATAAATCAAATACACTTCAAACAAGATCTATTCCTATGAAACAAGATCTGATTACGTGCATCTAAAGAATTGTTATGGTGGCCAACAAACTACCAAATGAATTATCAACACAATGATTATGATAGATCTGATGAATGAAAGCATACAACTATGATAAGCTTAATGAATGAAAGCATGGAAAAAATAATAAGTAGATCTAAACAATAACACACTCACAATTAACACTACCAGCATATGCTCAGGGAAGAGGGCCCTTCCTCCACTGAGCAGAGCTAGATCTCCACAATAGAAATCTACAACTCCAGAATTAAGAAACAGCCAGCATGTATTATCATAATGGAAGAATTACAACAGATCTGGATCAAATCCTACATCACAACATTGTGTTATCTCCTATCATCCATCTCCTATCCTGCCTAATCTATCATGCTTAATCAATCAATCGATCATCCCCCTCTCCATGAGATTGATTAAATATTTATACATAAAATTATCTCATGGAAATGAAGAACTAAACCCCCAGCTTGTGATCTGTAACAGCTGAAACATGGCCGTAACTACTGGCAACTTTGGAACCGGCCGCAACACCAAATCTGGAAAATACCCTCTCGAAGAACCACCTGCATATCGCAAACCGTAGCTTTGTTTGGCGATTTCCTCACGTGTCAGGTAAATGAGGATGTTACGCACAAAACCCATGTCTCGAAGTTTTGAGATTCATTTCCATATGCCCGAAAATCAAGATGCAAATAAATTTATTCTTATATGGAATGCGTTTTTGGTTAAGGTTGTAACAGCTGGCTATGAGCGTCCTGTACATGACAACTCACTCCACAAACCATCATTAGTAAAATTATGCATAATAGTCTTTTAATTCATCAAAGATAAATGAAAATAATCACTATTAACCAATTAAAACATCAAATGGAAGTAGCAGCTGTACAATGCGCAGCTGCAACAAATGGATGAAAAATGGAATGATAAATGAAAAATAATGGTAAGAAATGGATGAAAATGGATGAAAAGTATGTCAATAAGTGGTGGAAAAATGGACAATTCTAGGCCCTGACATCTCCCCCAAATTGAACTTGTTGCATGTCCTCATGCAACCCAATACCTATGTAGCATCCAACTTGAAAAAAACTTATTCACTCGTTTCTTCATTTTTACCATTTGCACAGCTGCAGCTAGAAGAAATAGAGAGTTTAATACAAATTGGCAGAGTCATTTAGCAGAGGATTTAGGAGAAAATTAGGCGGATTCGCAGCTCTTTAGTATAAATTTGGCAAAGTCGTAGCTTATTTTAGCAGAGGGATTGGCGAAGGTTTTAGCGAAGATTTTGGCGGAACAGTGCTAAATTTAGCGGCAAATTTGGCGGACTCACAGCTGCCGAAAAATATGTTGCAGCCGCCGAAAAATTATGTTCAGCCGCCGAAAAATTATGTTCAGCCGCCGAAAAACTATGTTCAGCCGACGGAAAGTTTATGTTCAGCCGCCGGAAAATGGGAAATGACAATATTTTACGGCATTTTAGCCTTTTTAACATGAAACTTTTGAAGCGATTTTCTCCCAAATGACAAACTCGGTTGGGCTGAAATTTTTCAAGAAGGTAGAAACCACTCTAATACATCTCCACGCCAAAAATTAGACAAACCCACATCATGGATTTCGAGAAAAGTGCGAATTGGCTGTAGGTGATTATGGTCATTTTCTCGAAAACCGTGCACTGGATTGAACTGAAAATTTCCATGGTTGTTCTTCATGATGTTATGCATCCCCTGTCCAAATTTCATGAGGATCCAACTTACCAATTGAAATATATGCCCAAATCAAATTCTGTACTTTTGAACATGAAAACAATGTATTGCAGCTGAACTTCCAGAGCCAATATTTCAAAAAATACAAACTGGGTTGGGCTGAAATTTTGCAAGCAAGTAAGTACCATCGGAGTGCATCTCCTCACAAAAAATTAGATGAACCCACATCATGGATTTTGAGAAAAATGTGAATTTTCTGTAGGTGATGATAGTCATTTTCTTGAAAACCATACACTTGATTGAGCTGAAACTTGCCACAATTGTTCATCATGCTGCTATGCATTTCCTGTACAAATTTCATGAGGATCGAATTCGTGGTTTTTGAGATATCCTCAAATCAAATTCTTCATTTTTGCCAGCTGTGAATAAATAAAAAAACCAATATGCACAAAAATGTCAAAAACCACTCCCCCAAACTGAATATGTTGCATGTCCTCATGCAAAAGAGGAGTTGTCATCTTAGTTGTGAACAACCATTTCCTCCAAACTGAGTATTTTACCTTCCATCCATGAAATCAAGTGAACTTTGGGACTGTTGTTTTCTTGTATCTGCACTATCACTGTCAACATCCAATTTTTATATATGTACTAGCTGGAAACACATCTTAGACTTATAAAAATGACTGTAGGCTGCTTGAAAAATGACTGTATGCTCTTTTAAATTGACTGTGTGAGCTCGATTTTTGATTCCCCATGGTTGTAGTTAAGTGCTTATAATGTATTTTAGAACCATTTTCTCATCAGATTCATGGCAAATTCTATTGCAATAAACCACAATAAATTTCATCCATTCTCATGGTTGAATGAAGGCTGCTAGAATTTTCCAAAATGTTGTGCCCTTATCATTCAAAGAAATTCTAGAATTTGCCAAGCATTCTTTTGCACATTCCACAACAATCAAACTCATTTCAGAAATTCTGTCGAACTTAACAAATGACCAATGCTGAGTGTAATCATTACCTTCATGCTGCTGAGATACACTTCACATCAGACCTTGAAAAGGATGCTACAGGATTTCCATTGTGCATGTATCATGCTCATGCTCATGCTCAAGACCTATGAAGATGTGAACCATTATGTGCACCACTGAACAAATAAAAAAAAATCATGCATTTGTTTTCTATCGTGCTTGAGTGATAGCATACTCTTGAGAAGGAATGGCTTCTACATCAACTTTTCATGGTGTAGGTTCTTGTGTCCAGCCTATCATTTTCTTTCAATAAGTGTATCAGCTGCCTTATTTCTCTTCATTATTTTTATATGGCAACAGAGGACCATTTTGTACTGCTGGTTCTTGTGTGGCAGCAGCAATGATTTTTTTCTTACTGCTGGTTCTTATGTGGCAGCAACAAGATTTTTTCTTACCGCTGGTTCTTGTGTGGCAGCAGCAAAATTTCCTATTGTTGGTTCTTGTGTGACAACAATGAGGTATCCATCTCTTTTTATGCTTGGCCAGTTGGGTGAGTGAGCTGTTGGGTTGGAATCTAAAGGGGATGTGCATGAATGATGAAGTGTTATAATTGGGTGGGAAATGATGAAAATGGATGGACATAATATGCTATATAGAAAATGGAAATGGCTAATGCTTAGTGGTTCTTCATGAAATTTTCTTAAATCTTTAATAAATCAAAAACTCATGCTATTTTACCTCAAGTTTTACCTCCATGGAAGCCGTGGTTGACATGAATGGACTGGTGTATGCTGGAGCTATGTAGCTGATCCAATGCTGAGACATATGTATATGAGAGCTGAAAACTGGATGAGATCGAATTTGATCCATGATATTGTGTTGGTTGCATGTAAGACTAACTGCTGAGACAATTGATGAGCAGAAATTCTACCATAGAAGCAGAAAGTCCTTTCTCTTATTCTGAAAATCAACTGCTGAACTAAAAATGGAAAGGAATTACAAAACTACTGAACAAATGATGCTGCAAATCATTGTTGAAACCATTAGATCACATAGTCTTCAACCGCTACAAAACCGAGGTACAATTCTTACCATGTGAATGAATGTGCTGAAGTCGAGCATGGAAAGAAATCATTGGATTACCGGCCATTAATGTATGCCGTTAACCAATGTGAAGAAACTCACCTTTAATGATAGTGATCTCTAAAGTACCTTAGTGCATCTTGATAGGTACGAATGGATGTGCTGGAGTCGAGTCACCTGCAAGATTTGTCAATCAAGAGGCATTGATGAATCCCCATGATTAACAACAAGGAAATCTGCCATTGATTCATGCAGATACCAGGGCACTATAAAAACTCTAATCTCGATCCCAGATGATGTGTTGGAGTCGATGGGACAAGACCATTGGAAGGTGGACCTTAATGAATTCCACATCATCCAATACGAGTACAAAATAAATGATTTGTGAAGAATCATAGTGAAAAATAGAACCAACATGAAACTCAGAAGTGGAAAGTATTGTGAAGTCATGATGTAGTAGTGATGGGAAATAAAACGGTTATGGTGACTACATAAGCAGTGGAAAAGGGGACTTCGACATGAATAGATTTTTAGGGTTTTGAAATGAGGAGAGTGAATAAATCTACCATAGGGAAATTGGCTTCTTGAGGGGTTTCTTTCAGCAACAAGTGGGATGACAGGTGTCTAAAATTGATTTTTGGCATGCAGCAATGGGACTTGACTCTGGAAACATTGGACTGTGTATGGGTTGCACATCAATCTCTCCAATTTTTTCTGTGCTCAATCCATTTGCAACTAGATAAAAAGTCTTCAAGAGTCACTCGTGCATTCATTGACCTTCTTCTTCCAAGGACTTGCAAAACCTAGCATTTGCCTGCAATAAAACATGAGATGATGGAAGAAGAGAGATGATTGGTCTCTTTTCACCCAATCACTTATGAAAAAAACAACAAGCAATTACTCATAAAACAAATCCAAAGAAAAATGAACAAAGCAAAATCCATTTTATACCTGCGGCAGAGCAATGTTCATCTAGACTCACCAACGGTATTTTGATCATAGCTTCTTCACTCCTTGTCCAGTTTGAGTGATTCCAAAGACAAATAAAATTAAATTCATAGGTATATTTCCATTAGAAAAATGTTTTTAAAATTCTATGTAGTGATGTTCCAAATTGCTCAGTAACAGCCTGCATGACAAGGTGTCTTTTCGAATTCTGGACTAGACCAACAGTCACGGTTTTAGCCTTAACTTTTTCGTTTGATAACGGATTGATGTGATTCCAATTGGAGATGAAAGTAGATTCATTTAGGTATCTCCATTAGAAACATGTTTTGAATCCAACAAGAATTGATGGGTCAAATAAGCCAATGAATAGTCTAGAAAATATACTTTTAGGAATGCAGATTTGGGACAGGCGGTCAGTATTTTGGTCATAAAATTTGCACACGACATAAGAATAGAGTGATTCAAATTGATTTGTAAACTAGATTCATAGGAGAATATACCAATGAAACAAATTTGCAAAATATATCCAATAAGACATCCAAAAATTGACTGTCCCATCTCTGTTCCTAAGATTCCAGCTTGACACCCTGTTAGTATTTTGGCCATAAAATTTTCGTTTGACACCCAATCGTAGAAATTCAAATTGTTTTGGAAACTAGATTCAAAGGGATACTTGGGATATAAACAGGTTTTGAAAATAAGTTCATTTGGTCTCTCAAAAAATGACTATCCCATCTATGTTTCGGTAAAATTTTCAAGCCAAAATGTCACCAAAAATTTTATAATCGAAAATTGACCCCAAAAAGTGATTGGAATAGATGTGAATGTTTTTAATGATGTATATTTAAAAATAACACACATCCATACCAGAAATTTCAAGCATTGAGTACTTGGATTTAATTGCACAGTCTGTTGCAGCCGCAGCTGTAGCATAGTCATAGCTAGTGTTGCGGCCCACTGTTGTAGCTGAGAGTAATCACAGCTGAGAGTAATCACTCACAGCTGGGTGCTACAGCTAACAAATTCATGTCAAATTTCAAGCTTGAAGAGTTTCATTTGTATACCTGTGTCTTTGCACTTGTGTAATCATCAATCACTGCATGAAGTGACTTTAAGAAAGACAAATTAACATTAAGCACATTGTGTTCAGGAATTAGAGAGTGCCCATTTGTGTTAGTTTTACAATTTGTAAGAGCAATATGGTCTTTAAAATTTGGAAAGTGTAAATGTGTGGCTGAGATCCACTATCGAATGTTCAGAGTAGTAGTTTCACTGAATTGGGGCATTAATCACAATTACTACTTTGCATAATCAACCTGTACATCGTTAGATAAAATATTCAAGGCATTCAACTCCCTCTTACAAATAGCAACCTGTAATATGCTTTGTGCAAAAACACATCAATCAATTAAACAAAGTTCGGCACTCATCAATTATTGTGTGCAAGTGTTCATGAGGAGTAAGACGTGGTTTATGCGCATTTGTAGGGATTCTTTCTCAGGGTTATTTTACTTTCATTAAGTTTACGGCGCGAGAGAAACACAATTCAAATAGCTCACCTTTAATTCAATCATGTGAAAAAAATGATCATGAAAAACCAAAATTCTAAACCCACTGGAATACCCTGGTTTGTTGCAATATTGAGCATAATTATTAATATCTCAGATGGTTGCATGCAGTCTGACCTTAATCAGCAACACTTTTCCAAACAATGAGAAAGAGATAGGGAGGAATGCCGAAATTGTATACCTTTGAGACACCAAAATGTTAGGCAAGTAGCAACGGCATTGCAGGTTGTTCAACGCGCAGCTACATTCATGGAAGTAGCAGACACGCGCAACTACACTCAAATGGTTGTTAGACGCGTAGGCTGTTCAATGCGCAGCTATACTCCAATGGCTTTTCAACACGCAGCTGTTCAATGCGCAGCTATACTTAAATGGTTGTTCAACACGCAGCTGTTCAACGCGCAACTATACTCCAATGGCTGTTCAACGCGCAGCTATACTCAAATGGCTGTTCAATGCGTAGCTGGGTTGGGTGCGCTCCTCCATCCTAAAATATCAAGTGGATAATCGTTGCAACTTTACCGATCGAAAGAAGAAAGTGGGACAAATCGAAATTGGGAAATTAATGACAAAAATGACTTAAGCATTTTTGTTCAAATAGCCAACAATTCCAAAGCATTCATGAAAACATCTCATACCCATTTCTGATCTTCCAGATCGCAACAAGGCGCAGGAAGAGAGCATACTTATTCAAAAATAAAAAAACAAAGCCAAACAAAAGCATGGTTTTATTCTGATATTCTATCCTACCCTATTCTACTTGGAAATAAAAAAAATTGTTTAAGTGTATGCATATTTCCAATGGAGCCATTTTCGAAAAAGTGACTCAAGCATGCTCATACTCCCAATAGAAAAATATAACTTTATGAATTATAGAATATGAGAGATCAACTTCCCTTCAAATGATGGTGCCAAGAATTGGTGAAGTATGAAATGATGCTGCAGACTGATGACAGATTGAAACCAAGCTTCAATATAGTCTTTGTTCCCTTGATTGCTCATGGATGTTACACCATGAAGATCCTCTTTAAACTCATCTTCCTCAATGCATAAGAGTTTCGGATCTACTGATGTGAATGATGCTTTTGTTTCCAATGGTTGTTCTTCATCAAATATCACGTGTGTATTGTTGATCTTATCTGCTTGCTTATGAGGACAAGAAGAAACTCCCTCTGCAAAACTTGGATTTAAAACATGTTCAGACCTCGTATGGATTTGCTGCAACAATGCACAGCCTTTTCGCAATGGTGTATATGAGGTAGAACAAGAGGGAGATGTAGGAACATTTTGCAGTTCAGCACTGTAAGCATACTGTAGTGCTTTATTATGGTTAGGGTGGAGGGTGGATTGGACAGGAAATTGTGTTGGATACCAAGGAGTTTGATGAGAAGATAGATGTGGTTGATGTAGATGATTGATTTGTAAGGTTGATATTGAAGGACCAACTTGTGTTGCAGCATGAGGGAGAGTGGCCATATGATCATAAGATGGACCATTCCAACCTTGTGGGTAAGGTAGGTAAAAGTTAAATTGAGGTTGCAACAGCTGCCATGGTGGAAGAGTATTCAATGATTGAGTATGAGAGTAAAGAAATGGAGAGATAGAATTTTGAACCATAGATGTAGGCCATGGTTGACATGAATGTTGCAACGAGTTGGCTGCAACTCCCAGATCTCTTTGATATGTTTCTTTCATCCTTGGTAAGGAGGGACAATGATCTGTGGAGTGATTCAAGTCGCATATACCACAACTTTCAAGACTATCCAAAGGGAAATCCCTTGCTTCTCTTATCTCCTTCTTCTTTTCCTTATCCTGCAAAACACCTAATTGTAAATCAACTTTAGAAATGTCAAATAAATTGCTGATTTCAGCTTGTAAAACTCTTGTTTTTGCAGCAGATTTAAAAAATGGAGATAAAAGTTCCTTAGAATTCTTACCAGTCTTGAAGTCTCCTCTTGAATACCTTCTACATAACTCACAAATATCATCATATGCTAACTGAAATACATTACCTGTTCCGATCAGATTCAATATTTCTAAACATTCAGCTTGGATTCCCTTGAGTAGAAGTGTTTTTAAGATTTCCTTCCCCAGATTTCTCTGTTTGGATCTTTGGAGGTTATATTGAAATCGTTCTGTGTATTCCTCTAGACTCTCTTCTTCTCCTTGTGTCATTTCTAAGATGTCTTCATTGACCCTGCAATAATCTTGGTACCTTTTCAAGAACACATGTTTCATATCTTCCCAAGTTTGTATACAGTTCCCACCAAGGCTCATGAACCATCGGAGAGCTGTTCCTTTTAAAGTAAGGAGAAACACATTCAACTTTGGATCATTAGCACAATAACCATATCCTCTACAAAGTACTTCAAATTGAAATAAAAATACATCATGGTCTTCATTTTCCAAACCGTGAAAATTTGGTAGAACATGTGGGGGAATTCTTTTCGTTGGTACCACTCCTCTCGAATCTCTGATGGGAAATTCGAAGGTAACAACTTCTCCATCTTTTTCACCTGCCATCTCTTCATTAGATTCTTTGTGCGCTATCTTGAGACTCCTCCTTCGAATGTTCCTGTCAACTTGTTAGTAGAATGGGTGGTGCTTACAACACCAATAAGGGGAATGATAAGATTTATGCTGCAAAGATTGAAAATGAAATAAAACTGAATGTAAAGACAGAAAATTAACACTCAAAATAAATTCAATAAACTGAAATGTAATCGTGCAACCTACATGCCCTATTTTAACAATGCATCTGCAAAACAATGTGAGATTTACTATTGCACAATTGATAACTTCCCCGGCAATGGCGCCAAAATGTTGGGAACCCAATATGCAAGTATATTATTACCAACATACAGAGTGTACAAGATTTATTGTCAACCCGAGAAAGTATTTTATTTCAAAGCTATCGTGCAAAATATATGCGAGTACAATTTCTACCTGACATTGTTACCTATTGGTATGCAATCGAAACTCTTTGTAAACTAGATCACATCTACTTGAAAAGAAATCAATACTCAAACCTATTCATAAATCGAACTGTAAATCAAATACACTTCAAACAAGATCTATTCCTATGAAACAAAATCTGATTACGTACATCTAAAGAATTGTTATGGTGGCCAACAAACTACCAAATGAATTATCAACACAACGATTATGACAGATCTGATGAATGAAAGCATACAACTATGATAAGCTTAATGAATGAAAGGCATGGACAAAATAATAAGTAGATCTAAACAATAACACACTCACAATTAACACTGCCAGCATCTACTCAGGGAAGAGGGCCCTTCCTCCACTGAGCAGAGATGGATCTCCACAATAGAAATCTACAACTCCAGAATTAAGAAACAGCCAGTGTGTATTATCATAATGGAAGAATTACAACAGATCTGGATCAAATCATACATCACAACATTGTGTTATCTCCTATCATCCATCTCCTATCCTGCCTAATCTATCATGCTTAATCAATCAATCGATCATCCCCCTCTCCATAAGATTGATTACATATTTATACATAAAATTATCTCATGGAAATGAAGAACTAAACCCCCATCTTGTGATCTATAACAGCTGAAACATGGCCGTAACTACTGGCAACTTTGGAATCGGCCGCAACACCAAATTTGGAAAATACCCTCTCGAGGAACCACCTGCATATCGCAAACTGTAGCTTTGTTTGGCGATATCCTCACAAGTCAGGTAAATGAGTATGTTACGCACAAAACCCATGTCTCGGATTTTTGATATTCGTTTCCGTCTGCCCGCAAATCAAGACGGGAATAAATGTGTTCTTATGTGGCATGCGTTTTTGGTTAAGGTTGTAACAGTTGGCTATGAGCGTCCTGTACATCACAACTCACTCCACAAACCTTCATTAGTAAAATTATGCATAATAGTCTTTTAATTCATCAAAGATAAAGGAAAATAATCACTATTAACCACTTAAAACATCAAATGGAAGTAGCAGCTGTACAATGCGCAGCTACAACAAATGGATGAAAAATGGAATGATAAATGAGAAATAATGGTAAGAAATGGATGAAAATGGATGAAAAATATGTCAATAAGTGGTGGAAAAATGGACAATTCTAGGTCCTGACAGATAGTAGGAAAAATTGACATAATAAAGCTCAGAAGCCTATTCGAAATCGGGAGCACATATGAATATGTCAAGTGATGATCGAACATGGAAGATCAAACTCAACATATGATTTCATGAAGTTTTCAATGCTATTTTTTTTGGGTATTATGAAGCTTTAAATGACTAATTGGCCCTTTATCATTAATGTCAAAGTGGGAGAGAAATTAGGTTTCCATCAATGACAAAGGGGGAGATTGAGGAATATGGTTTTCTATGATTGTCATTGATGACAACATTAATGAAAAAAGATAAATTGGTATGAGGAAATTACATGGTATGAAGACATGGCATGAGGACTTGGAAAAGAGGACTTGGTGAAGGAAAGAAAGGATGGAAATGATGACATGAAAAATGAATGAAGACATGGACAAATCAATGAAAGAAAGATGACATGGAGACAAGGTATGAAAGAGAATCCCCACATGTAGCCATTTATCTCATACTTGCAAACATTTATGATGGCTCATCGTGGGCATCCTAATAAAGGCATGAGTGCATTTGAAATGAAGCCCTGTGGGCATCTTGAATAGGCCATGTCGGAATAACAATGAAGCAAATGCTGGATTCTAAAGAAAGTAGATGATGTGGAAAGAAGGATAAGTAAGTAGGGGTCAAGTGGTGACCACTTGATGTGGAAAAAAGATCAAAATATAAATATACATATTCGATGAGAAAAATATGGAAATAAAATATCATGTGACTAAATAAAAATTAAATTGTGCCTCAAAAAAGTTGGCTCCAAACATAAACAAATAAAAACTATAAATAAATTAATTGAAACATACCTCAAACAAGTCGGCTCAAATATTTTATGAAAAAATGAGTATAAATACCTAGCGACTGTTTCATTCAACCACAAAAAAATTGAGATAGCTCTGCAATTTCATCCACTGAGGCAGCCATAGTTACAGACAAGGTTTGGGTGACGAGTAGTAGTGATAGATAAACATACATAAGTTTTTTTTTGAGTTTGATATTTTTTTCTTAAGTTAGAGTTTTCTCTGTTTTTTTGGATCTATAGTAGTAGTATCAAAAGTGTTTGAAATTTTTCTTTTTTTGAAATTCGAATGTGAGAAAGAGCTCTGAATTCAGGTCTTCTTGAATGAGGATTTTTGGGACTGAGGTAGCTTGTCTAAAATTAGTGATAGTGGATCTTTATATGGTTTTACGAATCCATCAATTCTAAAACAACAACATTAATAGAAGTAGGAGTCTGAGGCAGCCACAATGAAGTTTTGTAAATATTTTTAGAAGCTTACTTTTATATGCTCTCTGATATTTGGATGACCGATTAACCATTGGTGCTCTTTGTTTTAGTAGGTGTTGATTTACATCATGTTCCCAGCATTTTGAAATACTTATAAAATATTACAAAACTATATCTTGTGTCTCTTGGATGGTGTTATTGATAATATGTTTTGTTTGATGAATGACATATGGTAAAATGACTATTGAAGCATAGTCTATTGATGAATATGATATTGAATTGAATGTGAAATTATGACTTAAGTTTCTGGAGTTTGAATAAGTTAAATTTTTAAGTAATTCCAAGATCACCGTTTCATCCCCCCCTCTCGGTGAGCTATTGTGTCTAACATTAACTTCATGGACTCCTGAGACTCCCTTTGAAAGGAAATTGTCATGTTATCTCCCATAATAACCTATATATCTAGCCATGTCTCAGTAGGATCTATAAAATTATTTCTAACTCCTGTCATGTGATTGGAGTCCCGGATATCTATATACCAAATTTTGGAGGGGATGCACTCGATTAGTGACAAGAAATCAATGAAAATTCCTTGTCCATATCATATGTGGAAATATCATCCACATCTAATGAATTTCATGGATGGCATGTAATGAGGGAACACTCTTTGTCAAACCTCTTTGAAAAAATATCAACGTCACCTACTTCTGTCGACTACATTCGCTGAAATTTATCCGCCACTTTCAATTTTATGGTCATGATTTACTAACAAAACTATTGACCAAAATGGTTTTCGAGAAAAAATAAATTCTCCCGGTCATAGATCTATATCTTACTCTCATAGATTTGGAATATATATCACATATCTAACCTCCAACCTCATAGATATAATATATTTTCTATGAGTTGTCACATATTTAGTATGAATACTAACATATATGAACCTTGGACAAAGAGATATGATATATATGACCTCTAAAACCACATATATTAACCCTACTCTTTAGATGTTGTATATTTTGTATCTATATCACGGATATGTTATATTGGATGTGTCACCACATAGATATGGTATACAAATCACATATCTAAGTGTGATTTCCTTGATCTTTAACTTCACTCTAATACCACATAAATTTTTCAGAGGTCACTACTCACCCTGGAAATATAATATCCTAGCTCGACCTTATATCTAAATAAGCCACATGCATATACTAAACCCAAATTCTCAATCCTAATGAAGGTAACAACTGCACAATATACTTATAATATTAAGCACATAAAATCTATCTACACTTTAACAAATAATATGGAAATCACACATGAAATTTGACACATTTGTTTTGGTCAAATGCTCTAGAAAAGCCCCAATGGGAGAACTAGTGATGGAGGTATGGAATATTTTATAATGTTAAGAAGTTTACAATATAATATGAGAGATACCAATGCAACTTATCTCAAATTTCTCAACTACTGGAATAGCTATGTAGATGGGAATGCACCCCTCTGCCCCCTGACTATTCCCCTCTCTATATCACTACTTTGTAATCGTAATCCTTACTCCCATATACCTCTACCTTTGTCTCATATCTGGAGGAAACCTAACTCGTATTTTCCCTCTCCATTGAAATGCATCCCTCTCTCAAGAAATGCACCCCTTACATTGATAGATCATTCTATGACCTGAATGCTATTCAATCTAATAATACACTGAATCCCACAATGCCTCCAAATGAGTCATACCTAAACCATTGAGAATAAAGAAATATCTATCCCACATATGCTCCTTCTTCCAACAAAATAATGTATCATATCTCTCAAAATGTGACACTCAATTTTCCTCTAGATCCACGTTGCTTTGCTACTAGACGAATTGGATATGGTAGCTATATCATCCCCTAATTTAATCTCCCTCTACCTCATATGAACAATGTCAGATCTATCTCACATCTAAGCCTATCTCCTTGAGAAGTGCCCCCAATCTCCCTAGAATGCACCCCTCCTATTTCAGAATACACTATTTAACTCTCCTATGAAGATAAACTCTCTCCACACTAAAAATATCAGCAATGATTACACCCTCATAGTATTTTATAAGTCACTATGAAATTAAGTCACCAAAACCCTAATTTCACTCTCATGCAAAATTACAATCCTACACTTTCATCATTAACTTTTCAACAACAATATATCCTACTTCATGTGTTCTTCTCTACCATCCACTATTGTGATGGTTTTCAACTATGGAACAATACACAACATCAAAATAATGGAACCCCTCACCTTCCTAATGGATTGGTATTTATGACTGCATGATAGTAATATAGGGTTAGGTTTAGGGATTTTTCATGCCCCAACTCTCTATTAGGGTTAGGGTTTTGGACCTTCTATAATGTTCTTGAAAATAAAAAAACTTGCTAGATCCCCATGTTACTAGATCCACATGTGTGAGAAACAAGATATTACGAGGAATCACTTGGTACCATGATGGTTAATTGGATAGATTAATTTTCTAGAGGAATAAATTCTTCATAGCAACTATATTCTATCTTTTTCATGGATTGTTAAAAGGTTCTTGGAGCATAGAATCACATCGAGGGCCATGTAAAAAATGGACTTTTTGACCCCTAAAAAACATCATTTATATCCCCAAATAGGCCTCGAAAGGTTTTGGACCCCAAATATAAAAAATAAGACTTGCCCCTAAAATGGGATCTAAAACCCAATTCATCCAAACTTTTGACTCCAAAATCAACGAAATAGATAATAAAAATATATATTGATCCATTTGGTGTCACAACTCTCCATTTTGGGAGTCTTTTGGTCCCCAAAATATTTCACCAAATGAGGTGAGGAATTTTTCCTTTACATTCTCCTTGGAGTACCATTTATCATTTCCTAGAACTTGTGTGTTTCAACCCCACTTACCAAAGTTCATATTTTCCTCGCTTGGTTGTTTTCGACATATTCTATGAAATCGTGTCTTTTTCTAACTCTTCTCAAGTATATAGCAATGCTTCCTATATATATGCTAAGACTTTCTTAGGTTACTAGTCCAACATGGATGGTTGATAGAGTTTCAAATTTTCCACATCAACTTCTTAGTAAACACACATATATTGAGGTAGACTCAGTTAGTATAAATTATATCCTACCTTGTCCAACAATTTAAAAGGACTATATCATAATTCCTTGATCTTCTTAGAAGGACCTTGTAGTGTTTCATTATTCAAGTGCAACCATAATGTATTGACCCCCTTGAATGTTTTCTCAACTCTATGTTGGTGATATCTCACCTTATGCTTTTCTTGTGACTTCTTCAATGTATCAAGTAATTATGAACATATTTTCTTAATCTTCTCAATGATTTTTTCATCTCTTACTACTTCACCATTGGTTTCTTCCTTCACTCCCCCTCGATGTTCATAAATATCATCAAGAGGTGAAGGTTGCAGATATCCAAGACACGTGTCAAAAAGGGACTTCTGAATGGAAGTGTGGATTCATTTTTTATAAGACTGTTGATGTAAATCACATTTTCATCCCAAGTCTTTGGATACTTCTGATTGTAACCCCTCAAAAGATGCAACAAAGTCTTGTTCGCTACTTTTTTCTATCCATTTATCCAGGGACAGAATGTTCTATATATCTTCAACTTAGTGCCTACTTTTCCCAATGTTTAGTCCAAAATGCATTAAGATAATTCTCCTTGGTATTAAAAAATGCAACTAAACCTTCTTAAAGAAAATGTTTGATGCTTCCTATCCTATTATGGTATTTTTACAAGGTGTTAGGCATGCATCCCCTTATACTTTTCTAGTGACTTATTTAATGTATCCTTTACTTGAAAATGTATTGCATAATCTTATCAATTGATTTTACAACTCTTAATGCTTTACCGGTAGTGTGTTTTCTCATTCCCCCCTTCAATCCGTAAACAACATTTAGAGGTGAAGGTGGAAAATATCCAAAACGAGTTTCGAAAGGGACATCCCAATGGGATTGTGGACTTATATCTTATAATAGTGTTGGATCCAGATGACAATTTCATCCCAAGTCTTTGTATTCTTATAATTGTAACCCATCAAACACTGCACCAAGGTCCCATTTACTACTTTTGTTTGCACATATGTCTATGGATGGAATATTGTAGATATATTCAACTTAGTGTCCATCTTTTCTGCAAGTGTAGTCCAAAATGCACTAAGAAATATTGTATCCCAATCAAAGATGATTCTCCTTGGTATCCCAAAGTGCACCCAGACCTATTCAAAGAACATGTTTTCTTATTCTTGTCCTCTAATGGTATTTTTACATGGCAGAAGATTTCACTTATTTATAAATCTATATATTACCACAAATAAATAGTCATGTCTCTTATTGGTGGTTGGAATATCAACCACAAAATCCATGGATATGCTATCCCATGGTCTCATAGGAACAAGTAGGGATGGTATAGACCTTTCTTCCTATTACTGTCCTTTCTTGTACAACAACGTTTGAATCCTCTAATAAATTGAGATTTATGTTCTTTCATTATAGGCCAATAAACATATCTTTTCAAGTTGGAAACTATATTCCCAACACCAAAATTCCCTACAACTTTGGAAGTGTGATCCTCTCTCACGTGTTGTAATTTTCTACTGTTAGGAAGAAACAATTTGTCTAACTTGTAGAGTAACACATATTGGAGATGATCATAGAAAACCTTATTCTCACCTTCTTTTACATAAAATTTAGCTTGTAGCTTGTAAAATACCTCCTTGAAGTCCTCATCTTCTATGTATTCATCCTTCTATGCATCATGAGTGGAGTTTCCATATGCATAAAATTACCCAAATCTATGATCTTGTTTGTAATTTACCTCCAAAGAATGTCTTCCATCTTGTTTGTACTTCCCTTCATATGTTTAATGATTAGATAGAACTCCTAGAAAAATCCCATCGACTTGTAGTTTCTTATTCAGTGTACCTTACTCCGGTCCTGCAAATACTATAGGCCTGGTCAGCAATGTGAATGATTCTCTCCTTGTCTAGTAGGTAGTGCTTCCACTTTTTAATAGCATGAACCAAGGCATAAAGTTTTTTGTCAGATGTAGGTTACATTAGGACTCCTCCATGGAACATTTCAAAATTATAGCACACTAGTCTCCTTCCTTGCATAAAAAATGATCCCATAACATTCCCACTTGCATATATATCCAATTTGAAAGGTTTTTTCCTATATGTTAATACTAAAATAACACCCACGATAAAGTCACATATCATGGTGCAATGAATGACAAGCACATGAGAAAATAGATCCCACTATAACCATATCCCATCTTCTTGAACACTTTAGATTAACTCTTCAGACCAAGGGGGAGTCCTTGGAACTTGGTGAACAATAATTGTGATTCCCTAAGCAATATGAAAACATGTTTCATATGAAACCTCCCAGCAAAGATTAATTTCTTATGGAGTCAAAACAGTGAAGCATAAATTTCACTAAAAGAGAAGGAGGAGTTAAAGGGATTAATCATGGATACTAATAAATATTCCATCAAATTTCTATAGTTGTTATAATATTGTATCATTGAATATATCTATGAAAACTTGATAAAATATAATCATAACAATTTCACCCTTACCATATGAAGTTTACCCTATAATATAGTAGGGTAGGAAGGATCAGAAATAGGGTGAAAAAGTGGTATCAAAACAATTATGGAAATATATATCAGATATTATATAAGCTTTATAAAATCCAGCAAATAGATTTTGATCCCATTTAAAACTTTCGTCAATGAACCTCCAAGCCCCTAAGGATCAATATAGGCTCAAAACCTCATTTTCTAGGCCTTCATACTTCCCTTAAATGATCAATGTACTTCTGCATATACAATAACATATATAAAAATGGAAAACCATAACATGCATATGTGACCCATAACAACAATATCCAATCACAAAAAAATTTCTCCCTCAAAGATCTACCATTAGGTCAAGTATGTTGCATTCACTCATCTGAACAAATTTTCCAAATTGCAACTTTTTTTGAGATATGACTTGTTTTCTAATAATTTTTAGGGTCTGAGGTGTTTTATTTTTATTTTGTAATTAATATACAAGATAATTTTTATAAAAAAAGAGTGAAAAATAATGGGTTGTCCTTATTCTTTTCAACCCTACGACAATTAGAGATTGTGGTCAACGTTCCTACTCAATTTGTCTATTAAATATTTACCAACTAGGGAAAGAGGCTAGTAACCTCATATTGCATCAAAGTATCTAAAAACCCTAATTAGGGAATAATTTTGAACTTCAAGTACCATAATGGAGAGCTCCTTTAAAAGTAATGCCTCCTCAAGAAAAATTGATAAGATGCTGATAAAAACCTAATTCATCTACATAAGGTAAGACTTGCTTAGGTTTGTAGTCCAACATCATGGACTACTTAAGAGCCTCTCTCATGAGTTGTGTTGTTTAGATCTCCATCAAGTAACTAATTTCCTCATGCCTTAAACTATATTTTGAATGCATATATAATTTGGATGAGTATGAAGCACTCATCTTGGGCTTAAATCCATTCAAGAAAATGGAGATGAAGTTTCTAAAGATATTTGGGAACTCAATATTAATAGTAGGTCAAATAAGAGAAATATGCATGTCTATAAATCCTAGAATGATAAAATACAATATTACTATATCATAGATGTTTGATAGCTTCTTTGATGCCATCAACAATGCTACAATACCCAAGGAATTACATCACATAACATACAAATTGGTAGAATCATTGGTGGATTTTGTTCCTCGTTTTTAATGCATCTCTCCTACACTCCATTAGAGTCGTGCATAGAGATTTCATCCCTAACAATATCAAATAATGAAAAGTATTCAAATATTATGACTAGATCAAGAATTCCATGAATATTGTGGAGGAATATGAAGAAATGCATATAGATTTAGAGGAACAATAAGAGGATTGGGAAATGGAAAATACTTATGCAAAACATGATTCAATGGAAATATTCCAAGAGATGATAGAGGGTCAAAAATTTATACAACATAAGGGAAAATACATTCCAAAAGGGTTGGTCCCATCAGAGATATGTTTCAGTTCATATGTGGTCCCATAAAAACAAACTTTGAATCATGAATCATCTGAGTACATAGATTAGAATAAGGGATCTACCTTAGTCCCAAAGATTATAAATTTGTCTAAAACCCTTCCCCCTGAAGATAAATATAGATGCACTAATTTTCTCAATAAATTTCAATATATCTTCACATGGAGGTGTGAGGACCTGAATTCCTATGATCCAAATATCTTCCAACATCAAATCCCTCTCAAAGAATATGCCAAACCATTCAAATAGAAGCAATGAAAAATGAATCTTATGTTTTTTCCTTTGATATATAAAGAGATCACCAAGTTGTTCCAAGCAAAGATTATTATTCCTGGCATATACTTTGAGTGGTGTTGGGGAACTTCTTCACCTTGAACTACATAACAAAAAATAAAATAGAAGAAGGGAACAATATTCAAAGAACAAAGGTGGTGTCTAAAGACACTATTGTAGAAATTAAGCACAATGCATTATCATCCTGAGATCACAATGCATAATTGATTATACACACAATACATATAATAAAAACCAATAGTTTCAATATTCTATAGTATTTGGACCTAACTAACTCCCTTGAAGTGAGGAAGACCTAGTTGAGAAATAGGGGTTGTTGGTTCTAATCATTTACATGAAATCCACAACGTCCCATTTTTTTATTTTTTCATTGTAGCTGAGATAACCATGACCTCATAAACCAATGATTTGATCCTTTGATTCTCCCATTCAATCCACTAGTCAACTAATTTGTTGTTCGAATGTTTTCTATTGAATGGTTGTATCTAGAATATGCAAGAGTGTGATGAACCTGCATAACCTTAGGTTCTGAAACTGCCTCATTAACATAATGTTATGCATATTCAGGATATGTAATTACATACTTTGAAAATCAACCCATAATAATAGTTTCCTGAATACTGATCATAACCTGTAACTTCACAAACTTCACTTTTGGTAATGGATTCATCAATATATCAGTGGTTTGATTATATGTCCCGCAATAAACAAGTGAGACAACATTTTATTACACCAATTGTTGTAAATAATGAGCATGAAGTTCAATGTTATCCATATATATATAAGCAACAAGATTATCAACAACCTCTACCATACTCCAAATATCAGAGTGAATAATGGTTAAGGTCTAAATAAGAAAACCAATCTATTCAAGAAGTTGACAAATCCAAAATTCCTTTGTATTTGCATTAACAATGCGACGTTACTGTTCTTTTGTAGTAGAAAGAGAGACTACCTTATTTTTCCTACATGACCATACCAAGGTTCCATAACTTAGTCAAAACAAGTAAACATTTGAGTTAAGATCATCATTGTCACCTCCCCACTTGGAATCAATAAACCCAACTAATGGTTTTGTATTACAAAAATATTTCATACCATACCAATAAGTTCCTTTGATATAGCAAACAATTCTCTTTGAATATTTTTAGTGGCTTTCTCAAGGATATTGCATGAACCAAAAACACTAACAACAAATGAGATATCTGTCTCACTGAGAGTTAAGTAAATCAGGCTAGTGACCAACTATCTATAATTAGTGGCATTTAATTATGGAGAGTCGCGGTATTTTGAAAACTTCATTCCATAATGATAAGTTGTAGAATAAGACTTACAATCATCCATATTGAATAATTTCAAAAAATTCAAAATAATATTTAGGTTGAGAAAGAGAGATAAACTCATGAATTTTAGAAATTTAAATTCCATAAAAGAAATGAAACATACCAAGAATATGTTGAAATTTAAATGTTAGACGAGTTTTAACATAAGTAGAAAAATTTAAAGCATGAACATATAAAATTAGATTCACTGCATTAGAGTTGGTCCTCGAGATTCATCAAATGCTATGTAGAGTAAACTAATAAATATCAAATTCCATGCACATAAAATTAAATATCGAATGAAATGTATAGTAAAATGAATATTGAATAAGGTACATAGGATGACAAAGTAAAATAATCATAACCATTATTTGGATCCACCTTATGCTCAAATATTTCTGAGTTTGATATTGTTATCGAAGAGACAAGTCAAAATTAGAAAACAAGTTACTTACCTTGAGAGAGAGAGCTTAGGTAAAATTAAATAAACCCGATATCCTTCAATAAAATTAGTAGTTCAATCATACTAAGACACAATCACACTGCTAATACAATCTGATGTAATCAGTCAAACAAACACCGTGGAAGGGTCACATAGATGCATTCAAAGTGGAGGACATGCAATTAGTCTCCATGGAGGATCTGACAAATAGATTCATGATGAAAATACCCAGTAGAGTCATGCTAAAGGATATGAGGCTCACTTAGAATTCAATACACACCATCATGATGGAGTCCTTAAAAATTCATGCAAAGAATCTAGAAGAACCCAGTCCGTGGAGAAGAATCAACATGCGAAGGAAACTATGGGCTAACCCATCCCATGGAGCAGGAAAAGAACATGGAGCTGGGTTTGGGTTATCACAACCCATTGAATAGACATAGAATGTGGAGGTAGTTGTGGTCTATCCTATCCCATGGATTAGAAAAATAACAATATCTTAGTCAGGAGATAGATCCAGAGGGGTCTCGACAAATAGAGTTGTGGGAGAATCATGGGAGGATCTAGAAGAGTCCCACTAGAAGGAATTGGTAGATAGAGTCTTGAAAGAATCATGGAGAATACCCAACACAAGTATGGCACAAAAAAATAGGAAAAATTCCAGTCTTGGTTAGCATGCGCAGAGGAGGATACACTGGAGAATATCCACGCTTGTAATGGAGTCATAACCGGCAGTAGGAAGAAAACATATGTGTAGTTAAGTAGGATATATTCCATAATAGATGATGACATGAAGTTTCACCTCATATACTTACAAGGTTTAGTAGTGAAAATAATTAGAATCACATTAGGGTAGTTCCAATGATCCCAAATAAAACGAAAACACAAAGTGGTCCAACTTAATGGTCCAATAAAATATAATAAAACCATAAAATAAGTTTTGTGTTTTTATATATAAAACAAATTTCAAAGGGTGAAAATTTCAAAATATTAATATAGACATTCAAAGGTCCTTTTTGAAAACATAAAGTAACCATAGTAATAAACGGTCTAGTTTTCCTTTAATAAAACCATAAGGTAAATACTCCTAGTATAAAATCCATAAAGTATGAGTCATCATAATCAAAGGTACACCCAAGTAAGAGTGCCAGCACCAAGTAAGGTAAAGGACCAAGTGTCAACCAAGAGGCTCACAACAACCTAGATACCCATAGGATAAGGTGAACCATAACAGGTGGACAAATGACTCCTTTAGGACCAACAAGACCAGTAAACATTTCTCTCTCTCAAGGTACATAGTTTTATATATTTTTTCATCAATGTATAAGGAAAATATCCAAATGGATGGTACAATAATTTTGTCCTGAACACTTCTCCTAAGGATTATATTTGTTAGGATTATAATCCTCCCTTGTCCAATTTGGCCAATTAGGTCTAAATCAGGAGTCCTTTCAGCCTATATTTAGTCACTAGCAACATTGGGTCCACTTGGCCTAATTGGGGCACATGTACAAGTTACTAAAGTGTGGGAAACACTAATTGAGGCCAAATTCCATTGATTTCACTTGCATGAATCCATTTAGGAGCCTCCTAGATTATTCCTTACAAAATAGGAGACACTAGGAGTGCAGACTCCAACCTTCATTAGTTGAGTTCTGTTGGTAACTAGTTAAGCTCAATTAGGAGTCTGTTACATTCATTTATAATATGTTACATTTAGTTCTACTCAGTTAGCTCAATATTTGCATGGCTACAAGTAGATGAGGCACATTTAATCACCTACCTCATTTAGTTAGACTAGTTAACTAATAATTAACACTGAATTGGACACTTGAGTAGGGTTTTTGAACTCCGATAATGATTTAGACAAGGTCAATTAACCATACAGTCAAGTAGAGTCAAACTAGTTGGAATTTCCTCACATGTATTTGAATTGCATGAGGATATTGGGCCATTGTACTTCATTGTAATTAATTATCTAATTAATTTTGATTAATGAACTCATTCACAGTTGCAAGCCATTTTTGCATTGTTTCATTCTTCAATTTCTAAGTAAAGTTGTATGATCTATCTTATGAGTTTTGTGTTGTTCCATAGATATATGTGCTCAATTTAATATGGTATCAGAGCCTTGGTAAGACAAGGTACTTCTCCTACTACATATTCATACTTGGATCAAATTTTTTTTTTAGCAAAATTTCTCCTTCCAATACTGCACTAGAAGCGAATATTTTACCACTTAATATCCCAAGTAAAGGAATTATTGATCAATATTTCTTGTTCAACTATTCTTGGTGTGAAGAAAATTACAAAAGTGCAAGATGCCAAGCTTAAATTGTCTGTTTGATTGTGTGATTTACAGGTTTATCGGTCTCCTTCACTTCATTCGCTATAGCAGCTCAGTCTCCTTCACTATATTCGAAATGGCTCCTCCAATAGAGATTCTCACTCCTTTCAACTACCACCAGTAGAAGGAGGAAATGGAGATGTAGCTTCACTCCAAAAGACTCGTCAGACTCACAATGGAGATAGGGGCAGAGCCGGTTCATTATGTTGACAAAGAGAAATACCTAAATAGGCTTGATGGATCATATGGATGCTTGTGCCTCTCAATCTCTAGAGATCTTCTCTTCCACATCAATGAATTGAAGATTCCCAAGCAGGTTTGGGATAAGCTTGCTTCCCTTTTTGATAAGCAGGATGGCCTGAGGATCTATCAACTAGAGAATGAGCTAATTTCTCTTCATCGATCCAAATTCGAAACACTGAATGATTTTTTCACCAAATTCAAGCATCTAGTGTTCTAGTTGAAGCTGTGAAAGGTTGAGAAGGAGGATGATCAAATCATCCTTGCCATCCTCTCAAAACTTGGTGCATAATACTCAGTCTTTGTATCAACCTTTCATTCAGGGAATCTTACTACTCCAAATTGGAGGATTCTCACTCTTATTTCCTTCATTGGATCTCTCACCCATGAGCATGACAAGTTGATCCAAATGGGGATCATTCGATCTTTCAGAGATCAAGCACTAGTTGCAGGAGGACCTAAGGTTGTGAATGGTAAAGGGAGGAAAAAATATGAGTATCCTATGGAGATAGAGCAATCAAATGAACCTTCAGGTTCAAAGAAAATCAAGAATAATGGAAAAGGAAAGACCCTTTGTTCTTACTGTGGAAGGGGATTTCATCGAAAAGCTCCTGTATAAGAAGAAAAATTGATGAAATGGATATTCTTCTGAAGAAGCATAACATTAATGTACCTACTAGTGCAAGGAAGGCTTACCATAGAGAAGAAACTGAAGAACATGAAGAGACATGCCATGCACTTAAGGCTAGCTATTCAACAGCACATGCCTTCCTCATTGATTCTAGAGCTTCCAATCATATGGTTGCATCCAGAGAATCATTCTCTTGTTTATAGTATTTTGATGGTCCTAGTATTTATATGGGTAATAATAGTTGAATTCAAGCCAAAGGGAAGGGTTATATCAAGGTTGAACATGGAAATTTGAAGGATCTGCTTTATGTGGCCTCCTTAACTGCAAATTTGTTATCTGTATACAAGATGACTCATACTGGCTCTCCAAAGCCAATGATATTTGGTCCTGACTTAGTGAAGATCAAAGATATATCTAGTGGCAACATCATAGTGAAGGGTGTTGCAAATCATTCCTTCGAGGCATATGAGTTCTTGCACTTCATACCATTTTCAGAACTAGTGCACTCTCAACTACCACTTGAAAGGGAAGGTAAAAAAGTTCCATATACTTCTTTTATAGTTTCCACTAGTATTGCAGAACCATTTGTATCAGTTTATGAGATTGATATTCAGGGTGATTCAGATCCATATACAGTCCTTACTCCCAAGAGGAAATCTAGGAAGATGACTAGAAATCCATCTAACACACAGAAGACAAAGAAACTTTTTCTATGTCATGCAATATTACCTCCTTCAGATAGATGCAATAAACTCCCTGTGAGATTCTACATGGTAAGGTATGATAAGAATAATAGAGTCGATCATGCACCTCTTCATCCAAAAAGAGGAAAAGGTTACATTCCTCCTTCCTTCCATCATAATTTTGGGAGAAGATGGAGAAGTCTACATTACAGGACCCAGGATACCCACGCACAAAATATCATGCATGTTGCTTCACTACATCACAAAGATGAAGGTTGCAGCAACATATCCCCAATTTTTTTAAACTTGAATCCTCATTCTATCTGCTTAGTTAGAGGGGGGGATTTTTTCCCATGTGGTTTTTTCTCCAGCTCCTTGTATTGAGAAGTTACTTTTCTTATTGTAATGAGTGACCTATGGTCTTAGTTACCAGGGCCCACAAATTGTCCAAGTTAGCATTCAAGGGGGATGTTAGGATTATAATGCTCCCTTGTCAAATTTGGTCAATTATGTCTAAATCAAGAGTCCTTTCAGCCTATATTTAGTCATTAGCACCATTGGGTCCACTTGGCCTAATTGGGGAAAATGTACTAGTTACCAAAGTGTTAGGAACACTAATTGAGGCCAACTTCCATTGATTGCACTTGCATGCATTGGTTTAGAATCCTCCTAGATAAATCCCTACAAATAAGGAGCCACTGATAGCACTGACACCAACCTCGATTAGTTGATTTTAGTTGGTGACTTGTTAAGCTCAGTTAGGAGTCAGTTACATTTAGTTATATTCTGTTACATTCAGTTCTACTCAGTTAGCGCTAGCTTTGCATGGCTGCAAGTAGGTGAGGTTCGTTTACTCACCTACCTCAATTAGTTAGAATAGTTAATTGATAATTAACACAAAATTATACACTTGAGTTGGGTTTTTGAGCTCTAATAATGATTTCGACAAGGTCAGTGAACTATACAATCAAGTAGAGTCAAACCAATTCAAATTTCCTCACCTAGAGTCAAATTGCATGAGGCTATTTAGCCATTGTACTTCATTTTAATTAATAATCTAATTACTTTTTATTAATGAAAGCATTCATAGGTGCAAGCCATTTTTGCACTGTTTCATTCTTCAATTTCTGAGTAAAATTGTATGATATATCTTGTGATTTGTGTGTTGGTCCACATATATATGTGCTCAATTTAATAAGATTCTAGTGCAAGGGGTGTCCAGTCCCTTGAGAATAAATCTAGAAATAACTTATTAGGAGAGGGGACGTCACACCAGGGTATTTTTTAAGGATTCTAATATTATACTTCAGTATAGTATTCTAGGCAATTGTTTTGGATTGAAAAAAGACATGTTTATAGATAGGTAGGCGAATATTAAATATGAAACATAAAATTAACACTGAAATGTGTAAATTTTGGCGAATATTATGATAAAAAAAATTATTTTAGGTAAATATAGGTGATATTAGACACAAAATGACCAAATATAAAATTTATGTTTTGAAAAAAAACCCCATAATAGCCAATTGGTGAAATTTCTCTGCTAAAAATTACCCTACATCACACATCATTATCTTCAATTCTTGAAGAATTAATTTCATCCCTAGGATGAGTTTCAGTCTCACAATGAATAATGTTGATCAACCCTTGAACCTTGATTGACTCCTGTATTCTCTTGGAGAATAGTTCTCAGTACTAAGATGATTTTATTTCTCACACTGAAAGTTAATCAACTACCCGTAGGACTTCGTTGGACATCACAACTATGGTCCCAAACTAGAATATGTCACTTCCTCTATCTGCGGGATCTACTGAGACATCATGTTCTTGGTCTTTGAACATAATATACTAGAGGCACCTAGAGGCACATAGGGGACCTAGGAACATGCTAGGGGATTTGACATGGAATCAACCTTCTTGTTCCTAGACAAACAACCCCAAGAGACTACTGGGGGTGCTAGGGTACCTTCTAGGGTCTTATGTTGTGCTAGTTAACCAAATAGGTTACCATCCTCTGTGAGAATGGGTCTCGCAACTACACTAACTTAAACACTCCCTCTAAGAAAGAGGGAAATTCTAAACACATTAATAGCATACTACACCATTACAAGGTGATAACTAATCTCAATGTCTTTCATCCTGTCATCAAATACAAGGTTTCTTGAGAGCTTAAGACCACTCTCCATCATAGCAAGAAGAATGATCTCATAGATCCTCTTGGAAGTTATAGTTGAATTCCCTTGATGGCTGAAAATCACTTTTCACATATCATATTTCCAAACCTATTATTGGACTAACTCCTCATAATGGGAGAAAACTAAATCAATGACATGGATCTCACTGAAGAAATATTGAATATTTTCAATATACTTCTTAAAGAGATCAAAAGAAGGATTCTTGTACTTCTCTATCTGCTTCTCTAAGTGAGAAGTCTTATAGGCTTCCATATATGAGTCACTGGAGGACTAATGAAAGATCACTCTTTCATTTTCTACAACCCCACTTGGTTGGGGACTAGAGAGTACAATTTTCTCCCTCTTGAGCTCTGAATCTTAACTGGAGTATAAATATTTAACAACATGTCCAGAGAACTTATAGATGTCAACTTCACAAACTCCAACCACAATGGTTGAGCTTATACTTTTACCTATTTCCCATAGAAAAACCTTTCCTTCGAAGAAAGTTAAAGAGAACCCCTTGTCTTCTAAAGCTGTCACTAAAATAACATTAGCCTTTAGACTAGGAACATATAATATTTCCCCAACATTAATCAATGTACCCAAATCAAGTTGTATATAAGTTGAACCAACCCCTTTAATTTCAAGGGTACCTCCATCTCCAATATCCACTTTCTTTTGGAACTTCTTGGCCTCTATATTTGCAAGGCTTTTCTTGAATCTAGTCATATGCTTGGTGTCTCCACTATCTAACCACCATGAATATGAGAGGTTGGAAATGGAACTAGAAAGTGCGGGATCGAGGTAATATTATTTTCATGATATATATTCTTGGTCTAAACCCTTGATCTCTTTTGTTTAGGTTTCTCTTATTTTGTAGCAACTGGAACATGATTTTTCTTTCTATGCAAATTTTTGTTACATGATTTTCTACACTTCCATGCATAACGACCAAGCTCACCACATCTATAACACTTAACCCTTGATTTAAATGAATACTTACCTTGAGGTTCTTTACTATTGTCCTTGTGTGGTGAGGGATTCATTCATTTCTTTGTTTTGATGACTAGATCTTGATTCTGATCTAGTGGAGGCTGAATTCTACATTGGATCCTACTTTATTCATCTAAACAATCATACCACAACCTTCCAAAGTTTTGTTGAATCTCTGTTTCATTTACTAAAGCCAAGAATGTCTCCCAAGTTGTAGGAAGGCCATAGAACACTCTCTGCACAAGATAATAATCTTCTAATTTATCTTTGATTCCCATGAGTTGATCTCTTATTTGATAGATCTTGGAAAAGAAGGCTGCAACAGTCTTGTCCTTCTCCATATTAAATGATATACGTTTCTTCTTCAAGGATCTTCTCTGAGTAGGAGCTTTCTTATCATAGAGGTTAGATAAAGTATTAAGGCATTCTTTGGCTATCCTTAAAAGAGCTAACACATCCATCAGGTTATCTTTAACTGAGTAAAAAATTATCCTCTTTTCCTTGGCTTTCTTCTTCTTGAATGATGCTCTTCCTTGGGATGTAATGTGCTATTCAAAAAATATGGTAACCAATTCATGAAGATCACTTTCTTCTAGGATGTTTAGAACCCTAGCCTTCCATGCATTGAAGTTGGAGGCTACCTCAAGCCTATCTTCTGATTTTACCAGAAGGTGTAGTCATCTTAACTCTTACTTGTCAACTTGAAGAGTAAGCTTTTGTAAAGTATAGATCCTGTCTTAGGATTCATGTAGTTTTTGTTGGTTGTGAAACAAAGTTAGATACGCCTAAGCTCTGATACCATGTTGAAATTTAAAGAATATATGAGTTTTAACCTAAGTATAAATATCTAATGCATCAACATATAAACTCAGATTCACAATAGTGTGCTTAATTATATTTAAACTATAATAAATAAATAAAACAACATGATTCTCTTTCAACTTAACACTCCATTTGGTCACTGCATTAAAGTTGGTCCTCAAAAATCATTAAATCCTATGTATAGTAAACTAATAAATTTTAAATCCATGTACAACAAAATAAATCTCAAAGAAGGTATAGAGGATGACAAAGATAAAGAATCATAACCATTATTTGGATCCACTTTATGCTTAGATATTTCTGAGTTTGATCTTGTCACCGAAGGGACAATTCAAACTGAGAAAACACATTATGTACCTTGAGAGAGAGAGAGTTCAGGTAAAACTAAACATAAATTAGATTCTTCAATCAAACTAGTGGTTCAGTCATACTGATGCACAGTCACACTACTAATATAGTCTGATGTAATCACACAAACCGATGTCGTGGATGGATCACACATATGCAATCAAAGTGGAGGAAATGCAGATAGTCTCCATGGAGGATCCGAAAGATAAATTCATGATGAAAAATATCCAGCAGAGTCACTGTGAAGGATATGAGGTGCACATTGCCATCAATACACACCGTAATGGTGGAGTCTGTAAACAGTCATGCAGAGGAGCTGGAAGAACCCAGTCTCTGGAGCAGACCGAGCATGTAGAGGCAGGTGCGGGCTAACGTAACCCATGGAGGAAGTTGAGGGGTATCGGAACCCATGGATCATACAAATCACATGGAGGTAGTTTTGGGATATCCTAGCCTGTGGAGATGACAGAGCATGATATCTTAGTCAAGGAATAGGTCTAAATGGGTCATGATAAGAGGGTTCCAAATACAAATTCATGGAAGTCTCATGGGGAAGATCTGAAAGAGTGCCACTAGAAGGAACTAGTAGACATAGTCTTGGAAGACTCATAGAGGAGATCCAGAATAGGTATGGAAGAAACAAACAGGAAAAATTCCAGTCCTGGTTAGCACATGCAGAGGAGGAGATGTTGGAGAATATCCACGCATGTAATGGAGTCATTTTTGGGAGAAGGAAGAATACATATGTGCAAATAAGTAGGATATATTTCATAATCGATAATGACATGAAGGTTATCCTCATGTATTTATAAGGTTTAGAGGTGAAAAAAATTTAGACTCGCGTTAGGATAGTGCCAATTGTCCAAAATAAAACAAAAACATAAAGTGGTCCAACAAAATGGTTCAATAAAATATAATAAAACCATAAAGTAAATTTAGTGGTTTTATATATATAAAAAGTTCAAAGGGTAAACATTCCAAAATATTTATATAGAGAGTCAAAGGTCCTTTTTTGAAAACATAAAGTAACCATAACAATAAATGGTCCAATGGTCCTTTAATAAAACCATAAGGTAAATACACTTAGTATAAAATCCACAAATTAGGATTCATCATAATTAAAGGTACACACAAGTAAGAGTGTTAGGACCAAGTAAGGTGAGGTACCAAGTCTCAATCAATAGGACCACAACAACCCACATACCCACAGTATAAGGTGGACCATAACATGTGGGCAAATGACTCCTTTAGGACCAACAAGACTAGTAAAATTTTCACTCTCTCAAGGTACATAGTTTTATATATTTTTTCATTGTTGTATAAGGGAAATATCCAAATGGATGGTATGATCCTTTTGTCCTTGATACTCCTTTTAAGGGTTAGTTTATAGTGACATCATCAAGGGGTTTCCAGTCCCTTAATAAGCAACCTAGTAATAACCGATTATGAGAAGGGACATCACACATCATTATCTTCCATTCTTGAAGTATTTCTTTCAACCCTAGGTTGAGTTTCAGTCTCACACTCAATCATGTTGATGAAACCCTATATCTTGATCGAGTCCTACATTCTCTTGGAGAATGTTTATCTATACTAAGTTGAGATTAATTATCACACTAAAATTTGATCAACTACCTACAGGACTTACTTCGACATCGCATCCCTCATCCCGAACAAAAATATGTATCTGCCTCTATCTGTTGGATCTTCTTGGACATTGCATCCTCGGTCCTAGGCCAGAATACCCTAGAGGTGCATAGGGGACCTAAGCACATGCTAGTGGATTTTCCATGGAATCAAACTCCTTGGTCCTAGACCAAGAACCCCAGGTGACTACTGGGAGCCCTAGGGTACCTTCTAGGGTCTTACTATTTCCTAGTTAACCAAATAGGTTACTATCCTCTCTCAAAATGGGTATCGCAACTACACTAGATTTAACATATTATTCATTTCAAAAGTATATGCAAGTTTATTCTTCAAACCCAAAAAATGGATTAAAAATATTTCAATTTATGACTAAATCATCAATATCCAATGTTACAATCAAGGTATCACCATCATGGGGGTTTAACTTGTTGACCAATATCCTATCACGTTAGTTCATATTGTGGGTTTTAAAATTATTAAAAATTGAACCAATATATTGCAGGTATTGGAGGGGATGAGGGGTTTAAGGTGGGAATGGGTAGGGTGGTTTATAAGGATTGAGGTATAAAAAGGGGTGGGGAGGAGGTTTTAAGTATTTGGAGGGGGTTTCAACAAAAAAAATTTGGATCAATATCTATGGAAATTAAGGGTATTCTTTAATATCCCACGATCGCATGTGCTATGTGAGATGTTCACTAAGTGAAGTCCTCATGATCACCATGAACATGTAATACATAAATACATTGTTCAAATTCACAATGTTTTAATCCAAGATCGATAAAGAAATTATCTATCTTCTCATGCTAAGCACGAGGTGCTTATTTCAAACCATACAACGACTTATTGAGTTGATAAACAAGACTAGAATAAATCACAAAACTAGGTGATTGTTCTGTATAGATGTTTTCTTGAAAGTATCCATGAAAAAACACACTTTTAATATCCATTTGAAAACGTTCCCATTGAAAACAAGCAGCAAGGGAAATGATTAGTCAAACATAGTCCCTATTTGCAATAGGGGTAAATGTTTCAGGGTAATCGATGCCTTATTTATGATAGAATCCCTTAGATTCCAAACAATCCTTGTGCCATTCAAAAGCATCATCTAAAGTAAACTTGGTCTTATATACCCATGGACACTTCACAACATTTTTTCCTTGTGATTGAGGAATAATTTGCCAACTGTGATTCTTCTTCAAAGAATAAATTTCAATAGTATATATTTTTCTCATTCTATAACATCCTAATCATCAATATAAGTGTTAGTATTATAGGTTTCAAGAACATGTGATGATAGTGCAACATTTCCATGTTATTTATAATTGTTGGTCTACTAATCAATACTAGCATCAGGTCCGTGAACTTCAACTATTTTAGAAACCCACTAAGGTAAACAAGTCAACACTTATTTTGGTTCGTGATTTCCAATCTAATGAGTTAGTGTATTAATATCACTAGTCATAGTAGACCAACTACTAGATGACTTAACAATAGAATTCATCAGTATGGTCGAAACTCCATAGAAGGTTAAAGTCAATCGAAATTCTTAAACAATATCAAATGAATCACTATGGAATTGACAAAAGGAGGAATTCAACAAATTATTATATAAAATATTTTCATTAAATATGACATTCCTTCTTAAAATGATCTATTGTTTGACAATATGAAACAAATGCTAGGCTTTTGATTCATTGAAATATGGCATCATGATGTAAGCATGACTCTTTGTATCCAATTCCTTCCTGCAGTTATCAATGATATGTGGACAAGAAAAACATCCAAAGGTTTTGAGGTGTCTAACAAAGGAATTCCTTCCATCTCAACTAAAGTGATTTCAACTAATATTCTAGTAAAAAAAGGTTCATGAGATAGTTTGAATGGTAAACAACTTGCCAATTTTTTGTTGAAATATATTTTGTCTATAGTAGGATCTATGGAATTTCCACCAAAATATGATTCTTTAAATTTCTAATTCCATTCTACTAAGGTATGTGAGGGACAAAAATATTCAAAGAAATAGCATTCTTCAAGAGATACTCTTGAAACCATCTACTACATATTCACCACCATTTGTCTAATATCAAATACTTGATGGGTTGATAACACAGATTTTGAGGAGGAACATTCCCATTGACTAATGACCTTGGAAATGACACTATTCATTTTTAATTTATTTTTTTATTGTTGACTTCTCAATAAAGAGTTTTTTAGGGGAAAAAATTGCTTACATTTTCTTAGGAGAGATATAGGATATCGCACTGATATTATTATTTTATTTGGGTATGTTTTGAACTTGGAATCTATATAACAAAAGCTCCTCCTATTATATTGGTTTTCATAAGTTCTTTGGAAAAAATAGAGACTACTCGTGAAAATATTATTGAATGTTGTTTGTAGTTGAAGTCACTCATTTTGGGATCCATGACTTGAGACCGATTCACTATGTGTCTCTGAATGGGTCTTTTATGCAAGAAAAAACCCACCAGAAAATGTAATCAAATTCTCATATTAACAAACTATAAAATCCATTGGGTTTGATATACGAGGATTTATCTAGGACATTGCACACCCTCTAGTTCCATTGCCAAATCATGTTTGGCTTTCAAAATTTCAGATACTAGGTTCTTTTCAATGATACTGTATACAATTTTTGCAAAAAGGATTCAAATTCAAGAAAATACTATCTGAGAGATTGTAAACACCTTGATAAAAAACACTATGAGCATACACACTTGTTGGAAGTTGTAGAACTTGATTCTGTAGGTCAATTTTGGATTTAGGTCCCTGGCCCATTTAACCATGTGTCATTGAATGACTCTTTTATGTGAGTGAAAACTCTCCATAAATTGCAATATACAGATCAAATTGATGAGACATTGACTCCATTGGGTTCAGGACATGGGGTTTAAGCGAAGATATCCTTCACCCTCAAATTTGATGGACTAAATCATGCTTTACATAGTAATTTGAGAAGCTAAGGTTTTTGTCAATTACGCCCAATGCAATTTTTACATTGCGGGGTCAAGTTCACGAAACTATTCCCTTAGATATTAAAAACACCATCACATCCAATATGCCTATACACACCTACTAGAAGTAGTATAAATTGAATCCACTTATTATTTTTGTATGTAGGACCTTTGACCAATTCACCATGTGACACTCAATTAATCTTTTATGCATTTGAAAACTTGCCACAAAATGGAATCCAACACTCAAATTGATAAAATGTCGATTCCATTGGGTATAAGACATGGTTCTTTAGATAAAATACCCCTCTTCCTCTAGTACCATGTATTGAATCATAATTTACTTGAAGATAAGAGATATTATGGTTTTTCTCAATGATCCCTAAACTAATTTTTACATTTGGGGCTCAAATTCATGAAACTTGTTGTGAGTTCTTTTGCTCCCCAATAGGTGAAAAGGGGGCTCTAGCAGCTTGGAGGAGTCGAGGTATACAATATTCAAGAGAATGGTTATTATGGTGTTTATGTGTGAATTAAATGTATTAAATGTGAGTAAAAACCAGTGAAATCCAAACTATACTATGAAAATGAAAAATATAAACCAAATTAATATGTGATATCTGTGTGATGTAAAACATGACAGAAAATATGGTAACTATTTAACATTTACAATAGTGAAAGTAAATACACACATAACCATTATTTGATATGCATGAATGGAATAAACATAAAATAATATATTTTTTCCTTTATGACTTGAATAATTAAAATTTACAATGGTTTTGAGTTTCCTAAAGGGGAAGGGGTCCCTTATGACTGCTTGAAGTTTCTGAAGATATCTGGTTCTCTGAATATCTCTTCTCCAATGGGACACTGAAGGAATATGGAATGAAAGTCTCACCCAAATGGGGAGGTGAAGTGAACGAATGTGTGTTTGACCTTCACATAGGGAGAATTGCAGATTTTAGCATAGAGGGGTTGGATTTTCATGGATGGAGAAGGTGGTTCAAGAAAGAATGATTCATATTATGGAAAATGAGGGAAAATGGAAAATATATAAGTGCGGTTTAGGGTTTTTGTGAAAACATAAACCATGATGATTATTTTCCTTTACCATCAGTAAAATTAAAATATGGGAAGGAGTTCAAATATTGTTCAGACAACCTCCACTTTCTATGGAATTCCTTAATTTTTAGGGGAAACCCCTGTTTTGCTCAAGGTTTTCTATTTTGAGGGAATTTGTCCAAATTGGTTTTTAAAACTTAGGAAACCATATGTTTTGGATTTTTGGTATTAAATTTCATGTTAAGGGTTGAAACATAGGAATATGGTAGATATATTAATGTGTGGTCGTTTTTTTAGGTGTTAACAGATTGTCCCCTGATGTTCAAGGTTAATATATAATCATATCACTGATGGGAATTATAGCACCTTCATAGCAATGGTATGGTGGTGGCATTTTCATTAGAGACTACTTCATAGTAGAGTGTATAATTTAGAGTACAAGTACAATTACTCAATAATGTTTGCAGTACATAGAATATCAAATTAATGAGTGAGGAAGGCATACCCATGATCGTATCAATGTGTCAAGATAAAAATAATGGATCTAGGTCTAAAGGGGACCGATAAACACATGAATAAATATTGTAGATATAAAAGGTGTCCAATAAGAATTCATATATGGACTTTAATTATGGTCCAACCATGGGTGATCTAAAGAACTGGGATTGGAAACAATGCCATGCATCTAGAGTTGCGTATACTTAGAAGTATTAAGGGCTTCTGAATATTGTGGCCAACACAGCCAAAGTATCGCAAGGAACATAACAGTAGAGGGACTACAAAGTTACTCACCAATGTGATAGAGTCAAGGGACATTCGGGGTCATTGAACACATAATTATGAAACCAATACCCCTTACGAATCTCAACATTGCGATGATGTAGCTGATGTCGAGCACATGAGAAATAACTATCTAGAAGGGAAACAAGGAATTCCCTCAAGAGGCTTGTCAGAACTGATCAATGATGGCAATGAGGCCATGGTATAAGGACCTATGGGTCTATCCCATGGAATATACTTGCTAGCATTGATAGGAGGGAGACCTACAAATACAAAGAAAATAATGGTTGATTTATAGGAGCATGAGGTATACAACCATAGAGTGAATGGAACAAGATACTAGATAGAGACATTGTAGGTGGGTACAAGGGTGAATGAGTAATGGCACTCAAAATTTCTTTGTTCAGAGTATGACAACAAGTCTGATCTAGTATAATATGAAACTAATATTGAGGGAGGGGAACATAGCTTGAGGGGGGATAACTGCACTAGGTATGACTCTAATGGGATGACCTTAGACGAGAAAATACTGATTACATGAAAAGAGGCTCCAAGGGTGACTCATTGTAGAATACTCTAAAAAATGGTGACCGAGAATGATTCCATAATGAGGGTCTATATGTGAGCTCCATGGGTTTTGAGAAGCACTGGTTTGGCCTTATTCATGGTTCAAGGAGCTCAAAAAAGGGACAAAATGGTGCTCATTGTGGGACTGTCTCATGAATTTTTGGAAAGCCCAAGACAATGAATGTTTTTTAGTGTTTTCATTTTTATATTGTCTGAAAACATAAATTGTACTACATGAGTGGTATTTTTTTTAAAGTTAATTCCCAAAGCATGAAAAAGCATAAAAGCGTGCAATGGATAACTCTTCTATCCGAAAGGGACTAGAGTATTTGTTTTTCATAAATAATCCATTCGAGTCACAAAAATTAGTAAAAATATACTAGATGGACATTCCTTTATGTCCTTTAATGAGTCTGGAAGGAAAAAGAACAATCGACGATATTTCATCATTTAAGGAGTCAGAAAAGAGCTTAACATAAACTCTATGTTGGGATTCTAGGGGATAAGCCAATGAGTGACAATATGAAATAAGGCATGAGGCTTCATTTTTGGATTTTGAACTAAAATTACTCCCAATCCTATTGATATTTAAATGGCATGGTATCCAAATGCAAAGGATTCTAAAATGATCTCCCATGTAAACAAAGGTTCTACTACCGAGCAAGGGAAATTACAAGGGTGGATGGGTGAGGCTAGTTACTTAGACAGAGGGGGATCCTATAGGTGCAAGAGAAAAAACTAATGCAATGTATCAACTATTTTGAGGGAAATGATATCCTATATTTCAGCTAATAGGTTATACCTATGGAGGTGGACTTTAACAAATAGGATGAATTCTACCACAATAACTTATATCTACACATCAACCAAATATACCTCAGCATAAACATATGTCTAGAATGCATATGGTGGAACTCATGGGATGGAATGCAAATTGAGGCAGGTCCAAAGAAGGATTGATGCAAGTATTATGACAATGAGATGATGACCCAAAAATATTAACCAATGCATAAGGCTAATTCCAACAGTCTGAACTATGCAAAAAATGAACTCCATAGGACTTCTGGCCTCGCGAAATGATCGAGAGAGATCACACATATGAAAAAAAGAGCAGGGTTAAGGTCCTACCCCCATGCCATGGGAATGGGGTTTGTGATTATGGATCATGTATGCATCGTGATGATTTATGGGCTTAGTGAAGGACCAAGATATATGTGACAAGGAATGGTAAAAATGAGTGGCTTTCCCCCTATTCTAGGATCAAGGTAGTTGATCATGATCCCTAGTCTAAAGGCATCAAGAAAGTGTGTATGCTCTTGTAAATAGGTACCAGCGAGGAGTTGAGAAATTATTGGATGGGGGGTGTATGAATAGGTGGATATCCATGGTTTCAAGCTATCTTGGTGATATGGTGATCGAGGATCCCTAAACTGGGGTGGATTCCACTTGTATCATTGATAAGGATGGAAAGGATGAGTGGGAAGTTTTGGAATAATCTTGCCAAGAAGAAGGCATGGGATTTCCTCATCATTTCAGGAGAATCAAACAGATAGGTCAGAGGGATACATTTTCATTGACACACTTGTAGTAATTTGGGATGATGAGGAAGGATCAATAGAGTATGATATGAATAGATGGTGTTCATCTCACACAAAGAAGTCCCTAGAGGATGGATGCATTCAATAAATCTAACTTGGCGTTATATGGAGAGTTTGTGTAATTCATCTAGCACATATAAGTACTAGGGAATATTTCAAAAATCGTGAGAGTAGTGGCCATAAAGAACACATACTGCAAAAATGTGGTCTGTGTGAAGAGACTTATTTTTGGGTATTAAATTGCATTGAAAGTGGAGAACTGCAACCTTCTCTAAAGGATCATCATGTAACACTCACATATGGCTGCATAAAATGGAAAAATCAGGGAAGTTATGAGTAGCATGATTCGTAACATCGCACAAAGAACAGGGAGGTGGCTGAGGAAGTAGTAGGTGGGTTCATGGATTTACTCTGATTGGTATTTGACATGTTTCCCCCTTCCTTCTTCTTGAGAATAGGTGGGGGGTTTTTAGTAAAAACTTGGGATGCAGTATGAAGGGATAATAGAGTTGAGGGTATACAACGAGTGGTAGATTGGAAATATCGATCAGTGTTATCGAAACCAGACCGAAACTGGAAAAACCGGCTGGTCTGATTGGTTTACGGGGTTGGCTAGTCTGGTCAGGAAAAAAAAATCATAAAACTGAATTTTTTTCCAAACCAGGTATGGAACAGGTCAAAACTAGCCGAACCAGGAAAAACCAGTTGAACCGGCTAGTCTAGACTGGGGACTCACAAAATTCAATTTAAAGAAAAATAGAAAATAAAACGTTGTTGTTGTACTTTGGAACCTCTTTGTTAATGTACTTTGGTTTAGAACCTCAGAGATGTATTGCACTGGGTGCTATTTTGGATATTTGCACCCATATTTGCTATATATATGAGAAACTTTGCATATTCCATATGAATGGTTTGGATTCATATGTAAGGATATGAATATATATGTTTTTTACAAAATATGAATATTTTATGTATTTTTTAGTCATCCGTTTTTTTACCAGGTTTTTTGCCGGTTCCGGTCCAGTTTACATTTTGGGCTTCACCGGTTCGATGACTGGTCCGGTTCTGATAACATTGGTATTGATAGGTTGGAGTGGTGTTAGAATGACCTTTGGGTTTTTTTATCACACAATCTGTAGCTACTCACTAAAGGTATCCCATCTGGGACGATAGAGGTGTGGTATCTAATTGGTGATACCACAGGGGCCTTGTCCACTATGGATGAAGGGTAGTTGTCACATAGGAAAATATCTTGTCTCTCTAGATCAATCAAGAGAATGACCAAGGGGGAGACCCTACTAACCTAAAGGGATAAAGAACCTAATCAAGGAATTCCTAAGGGTAAGCAATGGGTAAAAGAGAGAGATAATGAGTGAGGTATTCTAGATATAGGAAATAGATATGGAATAGAGGTTAAGGTGAAGTTGGGGAGTTTTTTAGAATAGGAAAAATGATCCAACTTGATAAGGAAAATAAAACAATGAGTTAAGAAAAGTAGATGTAGAAATATCTAGCCACATGCAAGAGAGACCTTAATTACCTACTTAGGATTTTATGCAAAAGTGAACGAAGTAGAACCAAAAGGGTATACCAAGGCATGTAATGACTAGATCATGTTTCTTGTATTATAGGTTTGTGAAATAAGGTGGTTTCAAGCATACCACACTGATATACCTGAAAATATCTAGCCACGCGAATGGAGATCACAAGGGAACCCACCTAGGGTTTATCCAAAGTGGACATGCAGAACCTAGAAGAGTATATTGGAGAAAGGAGTGACTAGAATAGGACACTTGAAGGACATATATGTGAAAATTGAGTGGGTTCAAGCATACCTAAATGATAGATATGAATATTTGTCCACCCACCTAAAGGGCGTGCCCTCACCTAAAGATACTAGTGCTAGATCCCAGGGAAAATGGAGTATGATTTATGTGAAATTTGATATGGATGGTTTATTAAACAATATCCAAGTGGGTTATGATTTCCATCATAAAAAACTCACTGTATCTATCAGATCTACAAAACTAGGGTTTGAAGAAAGGATTTTAAATGAAAAATGGATGAAAATATTGAAAAACAACACTAGCGTTACAGATCATACCTGAAAAATAGTTGTGACCTCCTTGGATGTCGATTATCCTTCCACTTATTTACAGTTTTGAGCTAGATCCGGTATGAAACAAAGGAAAAATACCCAATTGAGGTAGCGTGCCCCCTCTTCTTCACTTGTAAAATCAAACTACAAATGAGTTTTGTTCACAAATGAAAAATATAAGCTACATATGACATCTACAAAAATATATCCAATTCAAAAAATGACAATTGAAGAACTCCTTGAAGATGAAACAATTTGACTAGAAGATGATGCAAGATGCCTTAACAATATCCTCCAACTAGTTCATTACCCTGCAAAAGACGAGTACAACTACCACATAAAAACATTTGTTTGCATGAAAGATCCACTAAATTTTCTAAGCAAGAGGCATAACAATCACATCCAAATACATTCACATAGATTCCAATAGTTTTTGGAAAAAAAATTCTTAATTCAATATTTTTAGAGCCAAAAGTCCCGTTACAAATGAGAGAGCATCTTAATATATAGATCTATCAAGAACATAAAACCTGAATCCAAAAAGGTCAATGAACATGATCAAAATATATAAATAATATAATAAATGACTAATATTAACTGAATACATAATACACGGATCAACTCAACAATATAAGGAGGGCACACCACTAGAAATGCCCGATGAGGGGGAGCACCACATAAAATTTACCAATAGAAATAAGATAGCTCATGGTGGGGGATAGGAGGTTATTAAATCCTTCACTAGAATGGCCCCATGGAACAACAAAAGGTGTGGTGGTCAAATATAAAAAGGAGCGATAAAAAGTATTAGGATGTCTCCCTCAAAATACATCAAAATGCCCTCAAACTGAAGAAATAAAAGATGTTTGGACCCCATGTGAAGTGAAGCTGATGTCGAATGATGAATGTGACCCAAAAAATATGCCTTAGATTAGTTCCATTCCATTTATTTTCCTCATTATCCAAAATCTATTTCCTTATTAGCTATTTTATATCATCAAAATTCTACCTTGGGAACATAAAACTGCCAATATCTCATTGGGGACAAAAAATTGAATCCAACTAACTGCACAGATGTGATTGGTACCATAACCGTATGTTACAATCAACTGGATTCACTACTATATTCCCTATGGATCCCTAGGATATCTCATGGTTCTTTGCACTGGATTTTATTTTTAATTTCCTAGGGAAAATCTGCTACAGAAGGCTAAAAGGCCCATATCTCTTCTCTAAATTCTTGAAACTAAAAACTAGTTGCACCATTGGGATACAAAATTCCAAGTCAACTAGGAATGGGTAATCATACACAACATCTCTATCACAAAGATACATCAGAGGCCTCATCCATGCCAGAATCATAATAATAATAAATCCTACAAATGTTGATAATCAGACAAATAATACAAGCCATCATAGTATATCACCATTTGAAGCATGAATATGCCTAATAGAGATTTGTAGACCATAAATAATCATCATCCACAACCATCGGTCTAAAACTAATCTTGGACCCTACTCCTGGCCTGGTCAAGCTGGGTTGACCAAGTCAAGAATGATCAAATGATGAGCCAAGTTATAAAATCTTAAACTATAATGTACAAAATGGACATTGCTTCAAACAAGAATTTCCAGTGTATACTCATTTATGGATTTAACCATTTTTCTAGTCAAAGGTGAAGGGAACTAAAACTAGGTAAGGACAAGGGGATGACTTGATAACTCGACATAGTAAGCACCTGGGCCAAAGGACAAGGGGATCCATACAACACATAAGTTTGACTAGGTGAACAATAGGGAATGTTAGTGTCTCACAAATGGGTGGAGTGAGGAGATGAATCCACTTAGAATCTAGATGAGAAACCTTTTTATACTTATTTACACAACATTATTATATTATTTAACCTCTAAGGGACACTTCCTTAGTAAACCTTCTATAAAATGACAAAGACATAACCTTCTAGGTATAATCTATGCTTGTTTCCCTATGGGGGGGAATGATTCGTACATTATACAAAGAATGAGTGCTCATCCTATAGCTAACAACTTTATTTCTTATTACTAACTTTCTAGACTCCAAAAGCAGGTGCCCTAGAAATCCTTCTGAGATTCCAGAAAATTACTAAGGCTCAACCTTTAGGGGATTTCCTCACCCTGATACCCTGTGGGGATAAATGAGCCTTACACGATACAATGGATGAGTGCTCATCTCTTGGTAACCGACTCTTTTTACTTTTATTTATAGCAATATATAGAGAATTTTTTTTTTTCAGGGACTCCATTTAGAATAACTTTAAGCTCTAACGCCTTAGGTTCTAAAAACACTTCTTTCGTAGAACTACTTGTGTTAAATACCTAGAGGAAATCATTCCCTATGAAAGCATCACATAAACCAACACTAAGACACAATTTATACACAGAGACCTATTTCAACATAGAGGTGAAGGTGGGGAAAATATCAGATGTCACTAGTCAAGTCACAAGTCAAGGTTAATAAAAAACAATGGGAATCAACAAATGGATGAAGACAATGAAGATGGTGCCAAGAATAGCAAGCTGTGTCCTAAGGGGGAAATGATCGAATCCATACTACATGAAGGATATGACCAGCAACTATATAAAGGAACCTCTTGACCAAAATAGTGAGATCAGTTATAATTTTAAGTTTCAGAAAGGTCAATAGAATATCACCAACATAGAACCACCATTAACTAAGTATTGTTGTTAAAATAGACAAAAGAAAGAAACACTAGTATCCATATGTACAAATCCATGCTATCACCTGGGTCATATACCTGCAATGGAGATGAAATTAATCTCAGGATCACTGAAAAAACTATTACTGCAACATGTCATGGGAATTGTAATAATATCTGCTCTATGCCATGAAAAATGGCTAACTTAGTCATCCAATATGGGGTCACGAGGTTCAGACACAGCATAGAACTAGTCAATCTAAATACTTTAGATATGCTAAAAGTGGGATATCATAAACTTGTGTCTCATCATATATTGATATCGTATTAAAGGACTGGCTCAAAGAACTTATCAGTACTATTTAGAAACAAAATTATCCCAGCTATTATATATGTGACAATAGGTTCAAGGGAGGGTTTTTCGGTGTGATGTACCAAACTTGAATTCCCAAAGTTAAACCCAGAAGGTTGAGGGTTTCCATGATGGGTGTGCTAACGATTCATAAAGGAAGGAACAAGAAGTGTATTTGATGAATGGGTGTAACTCCCCATTGATTACCTAGTAACTAGTTAGGGATGGGGGCTAACATCGGTTGTGGCTATGGCTATGACTAGTAGGTATTCAGGTCCAAGTGTATTGTAGGAGAGGGTACACAAGTTAGATATCTAAAATACTTTGGGGGATGGTGACAATGTTGGGAAAGTGGCGGTCATGGTGGCCTCCCAAAAAAACCAAGGGAAATGACAAATACTGAAGGAATAAAAGTGCTATTGATGGAATTATCCACCATGTCGAGGATTTTTTTTGGGTTTGTGGGACCCTAGGAGAATAGTATGTTTGTTGGTCAATTTTTACTACCTTCACTTCATGAGGGAACAACATGGGACATAAAATATCGACGTGACAACTTTCATAACGTACATGTAAATACACCTCAGGAGGAGGTTATAATCAAGTTGTGCGTAGCTCACTTCAATGTCTAACAAGACAATATTTCTAACCAACTCGGCTAGTATATTAAGGAGAAGAACCAAATTTTGGGTAGCATTCCCACCATAAGCATGCAAGATAGTCGACGATGGATCTAAATTAGGTGACCCAATATTTTTCTAAAAAAATGTGGACATGACACATGTGGATGCACCCTCATCGGTGATGCAATAATGAATGACTAAGTTCTTAATAGTGACGAGAATTTGGAAAAAGATTGAAGAAAACATATATGGTTCATACTAATCGAGATGAAAATTCATCAACCATGAATTGGTGGGGTTTATGGTGCATAACACAAATAGCAAGGATTGATACTATATAGGATGATTCTTGAGGACTTCCAAGGTATACATCATGGTCGGGGACCGGGCCAAGTCATTTATAATTCTATAATTGGGTGTATTACACTGCACCTATACCCAACACAACTTTATATGTGCCTCGGGGAGAGAGATTCCATTTTTTCAACCAATAAGGGTGTTGTTTATAAGTTTTGGTCATGGTAAAGCCCTTTGGTCCTTCCTTTAGGAGTATTATGGATTAATGGCACTATTGATTTCCTTTGTTTGGGGTTTCTAATGCTAGGGTTTGTGTTTGGGGCTTGTATGGGTTGATCACATGACTCCACACCTTGTTCTCTTGCAGTAGTGTCCTTTGTTTAAGTTACGAGACCTTGGTATCCATTCACAACCACCTTAAACACCCTCTTGTCATTTTCACTGACTATTTCTCTCCCTTCTTTAACTCCTTCCTCAAAGGGAAACATCCTTCCACGTAAGACTTCTTGCTTATTTGAGAGGGGTGTTGAGGGATTTACATCATTTTCTAAGTTAGATGGGGCACGATGACCTCCCTCCAACTCACTCCACCCTTTCATTCAAAGTGATTCACTTATTTTAGCAGTTTTATGCACCTAGGGGAAAAATACCCTAGGTAGCTTACTATAATCCTACTTTAGATCATTTTTATGTTATTTTATGTTATAATTTTGAATTTACATTTATAATTTGAAATTAACCTTTTAAAGGCATATTGACTTGGATATTTTTGTAAGTGTGATAGTCTATAAATAAGCCTCTCCTCACTTCATTTGAAAATAACACAAGTGGAATAAAACATTATGCACTTTTTCTACCCAACTAGGAATCTTTGGAAGTGATGCACACCTCTTAAGGAAGATGATTTTCTGGGTTTGGATGCCAATTTATTGAAGTTTCTTTGATTCTATGCTCTTTCTAAAGGTGATCCTTTCATTTTGTTGGATAAACACTTAGATAAGGAGGTATCCAGGGATTTTCTTTATCTCTCTTTTTTAATAGTTGATGAATGATGCATGTTCATGGATTGAGTGGTAGCTATTAGAGCTGCATTTTTTCTTATCTAGGTCATTTTTAAACCTTTAGTCACCTTGGTACACATAATTATGTCCCTTGTAGGATTCCTTCTATGGTTATATACTTAGGCCTTTAGGTTTTGTCTCCAAACCTAGGATAATATTCTCAAAGGAACATTGACAACATCCTTAGATGCCCCAGGGTTAGGGTGAAACCTAAAATTCTTATCCCAAAACAATTTTCCTTCAAATATATTGCATTTGCATGTCTAAATTTTCATTTTCATGATAGTATTAGGGTTAGAATTAGATCTTCATTTTTATGTCTAAAACCCTAAAAATAAGAAAGTTTGTATTTTCAATTTTCAATCCTCCTTAAAATTTTGGCCTCTTTCCCTAGAAATTAGTCCTATCCATTAAATCCTTAAAAACCTTAAAATAGTCCTAAGTTTTACCTAAAATATCTAGCATCCTTGTCACAACCCTCTGTCCCGCCTTTTTTGACATTTTTAAGGCCACCACAACTCATAAAATAGTCCTTTTTATGGACTATAACCCCTCTTCCTACAAGGTTTGCTACAACCCCTTTATTCTACCTTCCCTAGTATGAAAAAAGTGATATATTTCCCCTTATGACAACCACCTAAACCTACAATATAGTAAACAACAATTATTTTAAAGATTGGTTAGTTAAGGAGTAGGTGTACTTCATGGAAAATTAATATATCATACTATAAGTACTAAATGTTGGTTTGAATATGATTACTATTTCAAATCCTAATTTGTTGTCACAAAATCACAAACAATTGATGATACACTTAGATGCACATTATATATGACATGTCCTACACTTCAAAATTTCTTACTAATACATACTATTTCTTTTCCTTGAGCGAACTATAAGGAGATGTTAATTGCTTCCTAGTTGATAATTATGCATGTTTTATTTGGATATTTTATACTATTGTAATACATACTTATGTTACACATACACTTAAAACGTGGGCTCTTGATTAGCATTACTAGTTATTTAATGGACATTTTATTGTATCTATATACTAAATTCTCCTAAGTGTTAGTGACATGGGTGCATACTAACCTAGAAAACATGATCATTATATGATAGTATTGGATGAATTCTTACTTTATACTTGGATTCCCTACTGATCCATACTGAACATTATTTATGCATCAGTGTTTCACATATCTACTTCTAATTAATGTCATATCATGGATTCCATACTTTGTATAAAAGACATTGGCTGAATGAAGGTGATAGGATGATATGCATTTACACGTTTAATATTTTCTTATTCCTTCTTCATTCCTTAAATTGACTCCATAAAGGCACTAATCATTAACCCTTCCAAAAGAGCATATAATTTGGTGTTTAAGTGTCATTACAAACTTTCTATTAGGGATCTCCCCTAGGAGGTTCTAAATTCCAAATATGTTTGGGGAAGAGACTAAGGTGATAGTGATCACTTTCTCTTGCATATTCTTATTGGTAACTATCCCTTCTAGTTCATCTAGTAACATTTTGGCCAAATTTCTCGGTTCTCGAGCACTTTCGGGAAGAGAACTTTCCCCATAGTTGGAGATATTTTGATGCTGCATCTGTACCTAACACACTTTCATATGTTCCCTAGGTAGAGAGATGCCATTGTTTTACTAGGAGGGGTATTATTTAGTGGTGGTGGTCATTGTCACCCCCTTTGGTCCTTCCTTTAGGAATACTATGGATTAATAGCATTGATGAATGCTCTTTGTTGGGGTTTTTAACCCTAGAGTTGGTGTCTGAGGCTCCTAGGGTTTGGTCACTAGGTCGCATGAACCCACACCTTATTTTCTTGCACTAGTGACCTTTTCTTCAGCTACAATACTTTATTCTCCCTTCACATCCACTTTAGACACTCTCCCGACCATTCAACTAGATGGTGATCTCTCTCTTGAGCTCCTTCCTCAAACAATGCCATCTTGAATCCTAGGTCATACCATCTCTTTGACAAGGGGAATTGAGGGATTTAAAACATCTTTTGGGTTATATGGGGCATAATTCCATCCCTCCTGCTCACTCCATCCTTTTGTTCTGAGTGATTTTCTTACTTTAGAATTTTTAGGCACCTAGGGGAAAAATACCCCAAGAAAGATACTATAAGCCTACTTTAGGCGATATTTATATTATTTTGTGTTATAATTTTAAGTTGACATTTTATAATTTCAAATTTACATTTTAAAGGCATGTCATCTTGGATAGTTTTGTAAAGTGAGTGTGAGAGGATACAAGTAAACCTCTCCTCACTTCATTTGAACATAAGAGAAGTGGGATAAAATATTATGCACGTATTCTACCAAAGAAGGGATCTTTAGAAGTGATGCACACATATTGAGGAAGATGATTTTTTGGGTTTGGATGGCAATTTATTGAAGTTTCTTTGGTTCTATGCTCTTGCTAAAGGTGATTCTTTGATTTGTTGTCTAAACACTTACACAAGGAGGTATCTAGGGTTTTTCTTGATCTCTTGTTGTTAAATGTTGATGAATGATCCATTTTTGTGGATTGAATGGTAGACATTAGAGCTACATCTTTTCCTGGATAGGTCATTTTCAACCTTTAGTCACGCTGGTTCACAAAACTATGTCCCTTATCAGAGTCCTTCTAGGGTTAGAGCCTTAGGCCTTTAGGTGTTTATTGCTAAACCTAGAATAAGCTTTACAAAGGAAGGTTGGTCACATCCATAGATGACCTAGGATTTGGGTGAAACCTAAAACCCTTTCCCCAAAACCAATTTCCCTTCAAATCTCTTTCATTTTCATTTGTAAATTTACATTTTCATGTTAGAAGTAGGGTTAGAATTAGGTTTGCAAAAAAACCCTCGAAAATAAAAAAAATCATTTTTTTGCCTTCTTAAAATTTTGGCCCTCTCCTACAATTTCTCCCTACCCTATTTTTCCCTATAGACCCTAGGGTGAAATTTTAGGAGGCCCTACAAATATAAAAAATTATAAAACCTAAAGTATTCCCTAAAAATCCCTAAAATAGTCTTAAAATCATACCTAACTAGCCATAGCATCCTCCTTCCCTTCCTATCCTTGGCCTCCCATAAACAGATCTTGGTTTCCCTTTTGTGACAGACCTTTGTCGATGGTGGAAGCCCTTTGTGGCTTCTCCTTAATTTTGTAGTTTTATTGCAGACTCTTTACTCAAGCATCTGCAACAAACACACAAACACACAAACATAGGTCATAGGCTTGTCAAACAAGTTTTGGAAAGGGTTAGAATCATAATGTGTAATATGTATTGATTGTGCACTGATTGGAACAATTCATACAGTACATTTTTAGAGTTAATTACAAACATACATAGCTTTATTTCCTTACATGGTCAACCTTATTGGATAATTGATATTTGGTTTCCAAAGTGGCTAACAATCATTCTTATTTGGGCGATGTGCACTTTTCAAATACATTAAATGCTATTACTTCTAACTACCCATTATTGCACTATCAGTTGTCCACTATTTTATTCTATATCAGACTTATTATTTCTTATTGGAAAGTGATTGGTTAATTGGATGGTTACATATAACTGATGCTAGTTAGTGATTAAATAGGTTTAAATTGTTTAATTGAAACACGCTACTGAATTCTTCTTTACCAATAATAATCTACATACATTTTGAGTTTAGGTTAGCACATCTTCTTAAATTGACTCGATAATGGAACTGATCACTAGCACTTTGAAAATAAGATATTATTTGTTGTTTAAGTGTACTTATATACTTTCTATTAGGGATCTTACATAGGATGTTCCGAATTCCAAAGAAGTTTTGGAATAGTGACTAAGGTTACAATGGTCACTCTCTCCATCTATTGCTTTATTGGTGACTAGCCCTTCTAGTTCATCTAGTAACAAGGTGTTGCATGGGTATTAGCATTGGTCATAAATAATTGTAAAAGAAAATTTAGAACTTAGGGTTTGCATCCACAGCAGGGGAAGGTAACTATAATGATGGGTCAATGGAGGGAGAGCCAACAAACATTCATGTTGAAGCAGTCTTGTGGGATGAACCATACTAGTTTTTCAATGACGGACATGCCTTAGGACTAGTTCATAATGTGTCCCTGTATGACTCTTTTATGCGAGTGAAAAAATTCCATAAATACAATATGGGGCTTAGATCAATGAATTCTTTACTCCATGGGGTTTTATACATGGGGATTAAAATAAAGAACCGCTCTCTTTGAAGTTTCATGGTTGGAATCATGCTTTACTTGGTGATATTATAATATAGTTTTTTTTCTCAATGAGACCCAATACAATTTTTTCCTTGAGGGCTTCAATTAATGAAACTCTTCCCAAAGAGATCATGGATATCTTCATCACATCCACTAGGCCTATACACACTTATTGGAAGTTATAGAACTTGATTATTTTTATTATTTATGGATATAGGCCATGGGACCAACTCACTATGTGTTCCTTGTGAGAATTGATACACAGGTGGACCTAGAAGCTAAAGAAACTCTCACAATTCACTATAGTTTACAAAACATGCACAAAATTGATGAAAAGACTTAAATTACATACACACGTGAAGTCAATAATGGATATTATTTCCACTCTATAACATGTAACTATGCTTATGATAGGTATATAGTACAATAGGGAAAACGTTTGAGGCATTGGAGGCCATGTGAAAGCATACAAATGACAGCCCAAGAATTGACCCTCAAACCCCCCTAGGTGGACCAATTATCCTCCAACTCATCCAAAACGGTCATGAATCCTTGTATGAACATGTGAAGAAAATGATGTAACACCAATGAAGGTTTGACAGGAGAGGGGAGCACATGGGTGAGTGGTAATGGCCCAAGGAGGCAATAAATACCCAACAAAGGACAAAAACCACCTAGCTCATGCACTAGCACCGCATTGGAGTCAAAATCCATGAAAACAAGGAAGGGTAGTTCATTTCTAGTTGTATGAAATCAATTTGGGAACCTATGTGTCATAATGATCAACTTTGAGTGCATTAATTGTGAATAATAGTCAACTAGGAGCACATCAACTATGGAAAATGATCAATTTCCCTAATTCTAAACCATAGAAATAACTTCATAGAAGAAAATGAAAGAGTCTAAGGTCTAATACTATGGTACTAAGGATAGATTGTGATCTAAGACCCCCCCTTAATCCTGAATTAGTACAACTTATCCAAAAATAACATGAATAAATTGGCAACAAAGGATCAAGTCACTTCATACAACATAATATTTTATTTGTCCATGAAAACAAGGAAAATGAGGAAAACCACATGGGAACCAAACCTCTCCTCAAAATGGAAATGGAGCCAAAAATATGAAAGTGAATGGTATCCATAACCATGTATCGCTTACAACAAAAAGTGATATCAGGTAGGTGAAGCACATGGTGAAAATATCAGTTGTTTACTCGACAGACGGGCAATACTGTAAGGATATCACATGATCATGAACCAAGCTATGGATGTAGTGCATGCCTATCTCAATGTGTTTGATCCTTTGTATTTATATTGTATCTGTGGAAATATTTATTTCACTTTGATTTTCACACCAAGTGACCGTGGATGAATAATGTGCAACCCCAAGTTCCCGAAGAATACCTTGCAATGACACACATTGTGTAGTTGCATTCACTGCTCCTATGTACTCGGCCTCAACTAAATATAGGGAGATGGTGTCCTATTTATTCATTTACCAGTGTATTGTACCATTTTAAATAATGAATACATAACTTGAAGTGAACTTCCTTTCATTGGGACCACCAGCCCAATTAGAATTAGAAAATCCAACTAGTTCTAGTGGAGAACTAGCAACATAGTGTACCTCAAAGTTCCTTGTTCCTTGTACATACTGAAGGATCCTCTTGGTTTCCTTCCAATGGATATAATGAGGCTTTTTCACACACACACACACACACACACACACACATATATGTACGTATGTATGTATATATATATATACCTAAAACATATGATAAATGTGGTCTATAATGAGTAATATACAACAAACTACCGATTAGATGCATATACAATGAGTTGTCCACCAATGGAGAGTCACCAAATTTGCCTAGTTTGATATCAGAAAGTATTGGTCACTTGGATGCCATACATTCATCCATTTTAAAATTAATTAATGGGTATGCAGCATAATTCTTTTTAGCTTAACTTTATCCCTTGTTCATATTGAACAATTTCCAAACCAAGAAATTGTTTCAACAAGCCTAGATCACTCATTGAAAATTCACTGTGCAAAGATGCTTTGATTGACCCAATTTATTTGGTGAAACTGCCTATAAATAAAAGGTCATCAACATAGAGTAATATTAAATGCAATACATAACCAAAATTATAAAAATAAACATTAGTATCATTCTTTCATCTTTCAAATCCAAGTGAAAGCATGTTTTTTTCCATCTTGGCATACCAAATCCTTGGGGGTTTCTTGAGGCCATAAAGAGACATATTTAACCTACATACAATAGAAGGATACTCTTGGTAACATTAAGGTTTATTCATATAAATGTCCTCCTAAAGTTCACCATGAATAAATTCACTTTTAACACCCATGTGGTGAACCTCCTAGCACTTTCTTGCAGCAATGGATAAAGCAAGCCTGATAGAGTCCATCTTTGTAGCTGGTGAAAATGTCTCTGTATATTTGAATCCTTGGAATTTAGAGAATAATTTTTAAAACTTCCTAGAATTATACTTTATACCATACCCATAAGCAGAAAATTTGGTCCTATAGACTCATTTTCATTGCACTAGCTTCCTCTTGGGGGGTAAAGGAACAAATTCCCGAGTCTCATTTTCCTGTAGAGAATTGAACTCTTCTTGCATGGTTTTTTCCAATATTGGGTAAATTTATGGTTCCTGATATGATTTTGTATCATATACAAACATTATGAATCATTTCTCATAAATATACATTTCACTTGCAAAAGAAGCGGTGTGAAATTGTGATATAGTCTTCCTAGGATCTAGTGGATTGCCAGCTAAATCCCCAGTTGCTTATATGGTTTTTTTTTATCACTTGGGAAAAATGGGTGAGAAATGATCATAAAAATAATATTCACCCATATAATAATCATAAATATCATAAATATCAGAAAAATATTCATCACTTACCTCATCTTGTGTTGAAAGAGATGAGAATTCCCCCAGTGCTTGTTTGAAATATGGAATGACTTCTTCTTCGAATTGCACAATTATTTCTATGAATTTTTTTTTAGTTGAGGGATAAAATATATTGTATCCCTTTTTATATTCACCATATCCCACCATGATGTGCTCCTTTCTTTTTTCCTGCAAGGCTTTTCTCTTCTCTAAAGGTATCCTAGCCCAAGCGCTTGAGCCAAAAATCCCGAAATGTAAAATATTTGGATTGTGACCAAACCAAGCCTCATATGGTGTTTTTCCATCTACTGATTTGTGAATATATCTATTATGAATGTATGGATCATATTTTATGTCTTCATCCAATATATTATGACTCAAATCTTTTTCTTCCATTATACATGTTTCCATCTCCTTCAGTGCCCTTTTTTCCCTCTCCACCACATCATTTTGTTGTAGTGTGTAAGGGACTGAATGCTAAATTTGGATGCAACATTATTGACAGATCTGCTGCAAAAAAAATTCAAATAAAATTTACCATTATTAGTATCAAGAACTTTGATCTTGTTCCCACATTGATTCTCAACCAGGGCTTTCTAAACCTTAAGAGTCTGAAAGACTTCAGATTTGAGTTTGAGAAAGTAGACCCAACAAAACCTTGAGAAATCATCTATGAAGGTCATCACATACCTTTATTCTCCATATGAAGGTGTATTTATAGGTCCAATAATATTGAATGTACCAAGCTAAGTACTTGAGTGGATCTCCTTACTTTCCCTTTCTCATAGTTGTGCTCTTGATGCTTTCCCACCACAAAATCAATGCATTCACCATTGGAGGTATTGAGAGGAGGAAGAACTTCCACCATGCCATCCTTGCGCAATTACTGGAGGTATATGTAGTTCATCTGGATGAACCTCTCATGCCAAAACTTTATGGTTTATTTTGCATGAGATAAGATTTCTTTCCCTCTAGAGTAGGGAAAGAAAATGAGAGAATTTGTACATCCTGGATTGATGATCAGCATACCCCAATGCCACCACCTTATTGGTAGATATTTCAGCTATCTCCACTTTGTGTGGAGTAAATATTTCTCTCTTAGATTCTCCAGTGTGTGTCATTTGGCACAATGAGAGTAGGTTCACTTCCAATTCTATTACAAATAGAACATTGTTAAAATACCTATCTTCAAAATCGATCCTTCCAATCCCCTTGGCTTGGTATCTGATCACCCATTTGAATAGTTGGGCCACTATATGAATACATGGATGTGAATAAATATTTTATAGATACCATGTTCCATGATTCTCCCAAATTAATAATTAAGGAAGAAGAGTCTGAAGAACCAACAACCAATGCATGGCACCTCTCCTTGTTGTCTAAGCCTGAACCTCCATAGTTATTCCTTGTGCCCTCAAAAAATGGGATGTTGTTCTTCTCTAATAACTGCACCATCATATAAATGGTATTTTTCATATAGAAACTCTCTATATTCCAACATTTTTGATAGTATGTTAATTTGGTCTTCTCCAACTTCTTCGTTTCGTTGTCTTTGGAAGGATTCGAACCTCCATCTGATGATTTGGGTCTGTCTTGTTTTTCCTTGTCTTTCTACTTCAAATCCTTGGATTTTTTCTTTCCCTTGGATGTATTCAAAACTCCTGCAACAAGAGATTTGTATTTTTTGGATTTGATGGTACAAACATAGAGTACTATGGCCCTAGATTCGAAAGTATGGATAGTATGAGCCTCTTGTCTTTCTTCCATATGCCACATTGTTTGATTTGAAGAGCCAATGACTTAAATTTTGTGAATAAATATTGGATTGCCTCAAAATGAGCAAGAATAAAAGATATGAGCCTATATTCAAGATGGTTACATCTCATCTCATAATTATTTCTAAACAAATCTTCATTGTTCAACTATACTTCATTGGAGTATTCAAATTGTCTACATGAAAGAGAAAGTCTCTCGAAATGTTGATACAAAGAATTCAAAATGCTTGTTCAAGTATGTTGAGAAAATTTGATTTCTTAACAATAGAGTTTGGTTCAACCTCTGTCCCCATGGTCACCCTATACAAGCCTTTTGACCTGTACTCGATAACCATTATAGCCTTCCATTCGAAGTAGTTGAATGGTGTTAGTAAAACATGGGTCTTCTCCATTTCTGCTTACGTTCTTGGTGACAAATTGCTGAATGTGCATGCAATGAAAACTCTCGAATCTATCTGGAGAATCCCTATTATAGAAAATAAAACAATCTAAAAAGGATTTTCATCTCCAATCAGCTCTAATTCCAGGTGATAATTGATACACATATTTATCTAGAAGCCAAAGAAACTCTCACAAAATAGATGAAAAGGTTGAAATTGCATGCACACATTAAGTCAATAATGTATATTATTGTCACTTTATAATATGTAAATATGCTTAGAAAAAGTATATAGTACAGTAGGGAAATATTGTGAGGCCTTGGAGGCCATGTGAAAGCATACAAGTGGCATCCCAACATTTGACCCTCAAACCCCCCTAGATGGACCAATGAGTTTCCAGCTCATCCGAAACGGTCATGAATCATTACGTGAACATGGGAAAGGAATGCTGAAACATCAATGAAGGTTTGAAAGGCGTGGGAGAGTACATGGGTAAGTTGGAGTGGCACAAGGTGGCAATAAATTCGTAAGGAAGGAAACAAACCACCTAGTTCATGTAGTAGTGCCTCATAGGAGTCAAAATCCATGAAAAGGGGGAAGGGGAGTAAATTCTTGGTTGAATGCAATCAATGTGGGAACTTTGGTGTCATAATGATCAACCTAGACTACATCAACTATGATGAATGATCAACTAGGAGCGCATCAACTATGGAAAATGATCAATTTCCCTAAGTCTAGACCATAAAAATCGTTGTATAGAAGCAAATGAAAGAATATAAGGTATAATAACATGGTACTAAGGATGTATTATGCTATAAAATTCCTTGATGAATCTTTTATGCAAGTGAAAACTCACCAAAAAATTAAATCTCGATATTGGATTTACAAATCGTCAAGTTTTTGGGTTCAAAATACATAGATTGAACTATTACATCCCTCTCCTTCTAGTTCTGTGACCTAAACCATGTTTTTCTATGAAATTTTAGAAGATATTATTTTTTTAATGAGACCCAAGAAAATATTTGAAATTATGGTTCAAATTTAGGAAACCCCTATCCATCATGCCTATAAATACTTACTTGAAGTTGGAGAACTTAGTTTTGTATTTAGTCCCTTGAACCAATTCACCATGTTTCCGTGAATGACTCTTCTGAGTGAGTGAAAACATGCCATAAAATGGAATCCATGGCTCAAATATAAGAAAAAATAACTCCATTGGTTCTAAGACATAGCCCTTCAGCTAAGTCACCCCTCAACCTCTAGTGCCATGGATTGAATAATGATTTACTTAGATATATAATAATATAAGGTTTTTCTAAATGAGACCTAATGCAATTTTTTATTGGGATGTCAAATTCAGGAAAATATTCCCCAAGAGCTCATGGACACACTCATCATGCTCACTATTCCTACACAAATACCTATTGGAACTTACATAGATCAATTTAGCTGCTTGGTTATGGATATAGGACCTGGAACCAATTCACCGTATGTCCCTCAATGACTCTTTTATGAAAGTGGAAATTTTCCATAAAATGGATTCCAGGGCTTGGTTCAACAAATATTCAACTCTATTTGGTCTGAAACATGGGTTCAACTAATAAAACCATTAACCTGTAGTTCCATGAACTGAATCATATGTTACCCAGTGATATAAGAAGGTAGAGTTTTCTTAATGAGACCCAATTAAATATTTGGATTTGGGGTTCAAATACAAGAAACTCCTTCCCAAGTGCTCATGGATACTTTCTTCACATTCACAATGCTAGTACATCCCTACTATGAGTTGTAGAAATTGATTCTGCTACTCAGTTATGGATCTAGGTTGTAGGACCAATTCACAATGGATCCTTCAATGACTCTTTTATGCAAGTGAAAACTCACCATAAAATAAAATCTAAGGATCCAATTGATCAAACGTCAACTTCGCTGGGTCCAAAACACAGAGCTTCAAATAAGGAACCCATCATCCTCTAGTGTGATGGACCCAATGATACTTTACCTAATGATATAAGAAGCTAGGGTTTTTCTTAATAAGACCTCATACATTTTTTGCATATAGGGTTCAAATTCATAAAACTATAATTTGAGTGCTCATGAACACCTTCATCGCATCCACTAATCTTATAAAAACTTTATAAAAGTTTCATAACTCTATTTTGTTTCTTAGTTATGTATATAATCCACATTATATGTTCTTAATGTGTCGTTGATTGACTATTTTATGCAATTTAAAACTTGTCATAAAATGTAATTTAGGTCTTGGATCAACAAATTGATGATTGTCTTAGGTATAGAGCATGGTGATTCAACTAAGTACCTTTCATTGTCTAGTGGCATGTCCCAAATGATGTTTTCCTTCTAAATATGACAAGTTGGGATTTTTCTCAATGATCCTTAATCCAATATTTTTCCATTAGGGGGTCAAATTCATGAAACTATTCCTCAATATATCATGAACATATTCATCACATACGGTAGGCCTACATACATTTGATGGAAGTTGTAGAACTCAAATTTGTGGATCAATTACTAATCTATGCCATGGGACAAATTCACATGTGTTTATGAATGTATTTTTTATGTGAGTGAAAAATAACCATAAAATGTAACATGGGTCTTGAATCTATGAGTCATCGATTCTATTGGATCTAAGACACATGGGTTCAACTAGAACACCACTCATTTTCTAGTGCATTTTCCTGAATCATGCTTTACGTGGTGATTTCAAAAGACAGGGTTTTGTTCAATGGGACATAATGCAATTTATTAAATGATGGTTCAAATTCAAGAAAATTGTATCCAATATATTTTGGGAACTTTCATCCGATATTCCATTGCTAGACATGCTTTCTAGAAGTTGTAGAAATTCATTATGTATATTGTTTTTAGATTTAGGCCCCTAGACTTATTCAACATGTGGTCCTAAATGTCTCTTTTATGGATTCATGAGGTTTAGAGTGATAATCCATTGAATCCATTGCGAACAAGACATGGTACTTCAACTAATACATCCATCACTATCCAATTCCATTGCCTAAATCATGATTTAATTGGATATAAGAGAAGCTAGGGTTTTGTGCAATGAGGCCCATTTCTAAAATTGCATTAGATGGACAAATTTATGTAACTCTTCCCCAATATCTTGTCGAAACCTTCACTAGGTATAATAGGATTTTACACACTTACTATATGTTTCAGAACTTGATTCTAATGCTTAGTTATGGATCTAGGACCCTAGACTAATTCAACATGTGTTCCTCAATAATCTTTCATGTGAGTGAAAACTCACCATAAAATGCAATCTCAGGCTTTGAGAAATAAACCATCAAACGATTGACTTCGTTGGGTATGGGACATGGGAATTTAGAGAATACATCCCTTGTCCTTCAATCCCATGGTCCAAATAATGCATTACCCATAAATATGTGAATCTAGGGTTTTTTGAACCAAACCCACTACAATTTATGCATCGAGGGTCAAATTCATGAAATTATTCCTAGGTATATCATCAACACCTTAGACATATCCACTGGGCCTATGTACAGCTATTGGAAGTTGCAGAACTTGATTTTGTTACTCATTTATGGATCTAGACCTTGTAACCAATTCAATATGTGTATCTAGATAACTCTTTAATGCAAGTGCTAAATTTCCATAAAATGTAATCTATGTATTCGATCAAAAAACCATTGAACACGGTGGGTCTATAAAATTGTGCCTCATATAGGACACCCCTCTCTCTTGAACATGGTGACCTAAAGTGTTCTTTACTTGGAGACTTGAGAAGCTAGGATTTTGTTTAATGATACCAATGCATTTTTTTAAATCAGGGTGGGGTGGGGGTGAAATTAATAAAACCCTTCCTTCAGAGATCATGGACATATTAATAATATCAAGTAGGACTATACACACTTGTTGTATTTTTTAGAACTTTGTTATGCAACTCAGTTATGGATCTACACCCCAAGACCAATTGACAATGTGTCCCTAGATGTATCTTTTATGTGAGAGAAAACATGCCATAAAATTAAATCTAGATTATGTATCAACAAAAATGTCAACTACATAAGGTTTGAGACATTGGGATTCATCTAGAAGACCCTCATCCTCAAGTTTTATGTCTTGAATCATGCTTTATCTAGCGATATTAGAATCTAGGATTCTACTGAATGAGGAATTTTCTAATAGATTGGGGGTAAAATTCATGAAACTCATCCACGATATCTTGTGGAAACCTTCATCACACACACCAGGCTTATACAAACCTCCTCGAAGTTGCAGAACTCAATTTTACTACTCAACTATGGATATAGGTGCTAGGATCAATTCACCATGTGTCCCTAAATGGATCTTTGATGCAAATGAAAAATTTCTATAAATTGTAACCTAGGGATTGGATATATAAAATATCAACTATATTAGGTATGTCACATAGGGATTTATATAGGAAACCCCTCACCCTCTAGTTCCATGGAACAAACGATGCTTTACTTGGTGATATGAGAAGCTAGGATTTTTCTCAGTGGGACTTGATGAAACTTTTGGATTGGGGGTGATATTTAGGAATATATTCCTCGAGAGATCATGGAAAAATTCATCATTTCCTCTAGTCCTATACACACATGTTAGAATTCTTAGAACTCAATCATGTTTCTTTGTTATGGATAAAGGCCATGCGACCAATTCATGACATGTCTATAAATGACTCTTTTATGCAAGTAAGAAGTCACCATAATATGAAATCCAAGTATTTCAGTGAATAATATCCAATTCCATTGGGTTTGGGACATGAGGATTTAGCTATGAAACCCATCTCCCTCCATTTCCATGGATTGAGTAATTAGTCACTAGGAAATCTATGAAGCTATGGTTTTGCTCAATGAGATTGAATGAATTTGTTTTCAATGGGGGGTTAAATTCTGGAAACCCTTATCTAAGAAATAATTGACACCTTCATCACATATAGTAGGCCTGTACACACCTACTATAATTTGTATAACTCAATTATACTTAGTTATATATCTAGGCTCGAGGACCAACTCACTATCTCTAAATACGTTTTTTACTCTATTGAAAAATTTCCATAAAAAGCAATCAAAGGCTTGGATTGACAAATTGTTATCTTTGTTATGTTGGGACATGGGGATTTAGCTAATATTACCCTCACCCTCTAGTTTCATTGCATGAATAATGACTTACTTGGTAATGCAAGACTATATTATTTTTCTCAATGAGATTCAATGCAATTTTTCAATGGGGGGTCAAATTCACAAAACTCTTCCTTAATGTTCTAACACACATGTTCAAGATATATAATACATAGGAAATACATAATCATGAGATAATTTCATCAAGTAATTTTACATATAAATATAACCAATATTAACCCTTGTTTAATATTCCAAGGTTCCTTATGGACTCCTAACGACTCTTCCTGTTCAATAATGATAACTTACGTGAATAGTAAACACATAGTATAATGATAATTAACCCTAACATATTAATGTTTCCCACATTCCCCTCTTTATTCGAATTGTTGTATATGATTCCAAGAAGAGAGATGAAATTGAAAGAAGGATGGTTCCAAATAGTTAAAGGTGTTGGCATGGGGTTGAGGATCTATTAGTTGTGCAAGATCGTGGATGCTGGATAAGCTTGGAAGGCACTGCGCAAGGAAAAGATAGTGTGCAAGGCGGAATATATGCTACTTTTGGATATTTGTGTCACATTTTGTACTTTTTGACCATATCTTTTGGATATTGGTCATTAGTTAGTAGAATTAGTTAGGATTTAGTTAGAAGTGGACCATGAATGTAAATGCACAAGCCTATAAATAGAAGAATAATAAGGAAATCTATGGGGATCTATCAGTGATGATTATTGGGTGTGATTTGAATCTTCACTATATTGATACTTGAATGAAGGTTGAATTGTTGTCTGTTTTGGATCTATGATCTGTTGTGTAGAAGTAATATGAAGAGATGAGGTTGATATGAAATAATGTTGTCTTTTGACTGTTTTTGTCTTTTATTTTTGTTTCTGCAAACCAATGATGAGTATGTGTGACATTGATCTATGATGCAATGTTTAATACTTATGGATGATGTTATCTTCGTAGATTTGTTGTGCGATAGTATGGTTATTTATGTTATATGATACTTCTATTATGAACAAACGATGTGATCTATTGAATAGTGATGATGAATGGTTTATCAAATGATTAAACAACTAGTTAGATCTGATAATAAGTTGATGAATTTCTTATGCCCATAATTACTCTTCTTTTCTGTGAAAACTTGGTTTCGTCAACCCTCCCTTGAACATCTCGGGTGAGAATTTATCTTCTCTACGTGTGTTGTTGGATAGGGTAAAGCATGTCTGGTTCAATGCTCATGGAGATCGTGGCAACTTGAGTGTCGACAAAGTGTGAACCCCTGTCGACTAGGTTTTGCTGGTTGGGCTTGTGCCAACAAATGGTTTTGTTTTCGAGACCTTGTTACAGCTGAGAGGACAGTATGTGGCATCTGACGCAATGAAAATTAAAGATTGGATGTGGCATCCAATGCAACCATAAATTCAAGATTGGGTTGATTAGAAGCTCCGAGAGTTCGCTGAAGCAGAAAATCAGAACCCTAGACTAACGACAAACAAGTGGTTGTAAAGATACACACACGACGGTACTCATGAGTATTTTTTCTATTATTTTCCCATCATATTGTATGAGTGGCTAGTCTAGTTCACATATAAGAAGACGAATTTCCAAGGAGGAGAACCAACATCCTATACCCCTGAATTGATGCAAGAACTACAAGAAACTAACAACAAAGCATCGTGAGCTGTTGAGGTCTTGCTGGAGAGTATCCTAGAGGGATATATGATTGAATTTGAAGTCAACACTACCAAGTTTTACAACAAAGTAGAAATGGATATTTTCAACAAACCCAAAGGTAGGTTCTTATTGTCTCTACAATTGTAAATTAAAATGCTTGTCTGTGAAAATGGTATACTGAAGATACACCTAGAGTAGTAGAACTATGGTGTGCGGAGGCAGTGGATACCATGACTAAAGTGGGGGGATGAATGAGAAGATAAGGGGTAGATGGGTGCAAGTTTTGATGAGACTATGAGGGAAGATGAGGAATAAAGTGGTTGTACGAGGGGAGGAGCAAGGTTTCAACAAGAGAAGAGGCAGAGGATAGGGGAAGGTCTTGCTACAATCAAAACACAAGACCACAAAGGATGACCACATGGGATGAAGTGACCCTACAATGACGAAGATGATGACCAGACCCAAACTATGCCTAGAAAAACAGTAATATTAAACCCTAGCAGAAGCATACCCATGCCTCTATGCACTACTTCAAAGTCAGGTAGAAACACAAATTCCTCATCATCTTTTCCAATGTGTCAACACAATTCTAGTAGTAGGTCAGCTTCTATAGGAACAAGGCCCAGGATGGTGGGTGATGACATAAAGTTACCTTTGTTTCATGGAAACCAGACTGATGATCTTGAATTGTATTGGTTTCTCTATAAGGCAGTATGGACTGTTAGACATGCCATAAAAGATGACGTCAAGAAGGGCCAACTAGTGACTACTCTACATGGTCGTGTGCTATATTGGTAAATGAAATTTATACAGGTTCCTTCGGGGGCCCCTAGAAAAACATTGGATGAAGTTCATAGGGGACTAATCAAAGAATTCTAGAAACCTAAATATGAGGTGCAATACATTACTGTGTTAAAATAGATTAAGAAATTCCTTGATGAGACTGTTTGGGACTTTAATCAAAGATCTAAGACATTGATGGCGAGATTCAATTTTGATAAGAGTGATGTTCATCATAAAGAATGGTTTATCATAGCCTTGCTATGTCATATCCAAAAACCACTGATGTAGTAGAAGATCGCGACATAGAGGAAGGATCTGGAGATTGCAATGAAGTTAGAAGCTTCACCTGTTAGGGAGAATGCAGTTAGTATGAACCAAATTCAGGCACAACTAGCGAACTTGAAAGTGTAGTTGCAAGACATTAAGAAAGGGAAGGAGAATCATCAAGATATTTGGTGCACTCATTCTCACATAGACGGACATACTAAAGATACTTTCCCTAAGTTCCATATTTATCTACTATCTGGGGTGCCAAAACCATTGATTTGCGGCAGTGTATCATGGTGTCGCATATGTCAAATCTATGGGCACCGAAATGATGAATGTAGCTACATGCAGAAAATAATGTCAAAAACAACCAACCTATATTGTTCATTTTGTCTATCGATTGGGAATGAAGATAAAGACTGTCATGCATATGATCTACTTCAAGAAATCACATATGATTCATACTTTGTAAAGGTAAAATACCACCATGCAATACAAAAACCATAGCCACAACCTCAAATGGTAATCTCTTGACCACCACCATAGATGAAATTTATACCATCACAACTGAAACCGCAGTTTACACCACAAGCTTAGTTTGCACCACAAGCACAGTACAATCAAATGATGACACCTCAGCCACAACCATAATATGTTCAAGCAGCACACTATGTTCAGCAATAGCCGAATTCCTCACCACAATAGATGGCTCAGCCATAGTATCATTAGCAAGAAGGATTCCATAGAGTATTCTAAAGAGGAGGAGGAGGCTTTGGAAGAGGAGGAGGATGAAGTCGCATTTATCCAGTGTTACCATTGTGGGGTATTTAGGAATTACCAATTATAGACTCAAAATCATAATTAGTTGCAAAACAAATATTAGAATCAAGTTCCACTTCAGAATCAAACTATGAATCAACCTATGAACCCTCCATTGAACCAGACTCCACTCCTGACTCAGAATCCATTGATGAACCAGAATAAAGGGATGATAGTTGTGACAATCTCAGCAGAGCCTAGAATAGAGGATGTTTGTGTTGCCATCGTCACCCATGGAGGTGTGATGATTGGGGAGGATAGCCCCACCCACAGGTTTGAATGGCTAGGTATAAGAAAGCGGTGTTTGATATCACCACTGAAAAAGAGACATTCTTTGAAACCTAGGATGAGATCAAAAGAAATATTGGTAATTCATCTATCTATGAAATTCACTCTACTTTTGATTCTTCACCAGAGGCAGGACCATCGTGGAAGCATGGTACCTTGCAACACTTCTTTTAAAGTTTTTTGTCACTGGTAAGAGATCCCAATGCTCTAGCTGAGATTGAAAATTTGTTGCACCACTTGGGTAAGGAACGAAAGGATTCCGTGGTGGACTCTTTACAAAAGAAAAAGACGGGAAAAGAGATGCACAGGAATATTTAGGTTTGGGATTATGAAGTTTATTTGGTCATTCTAGGTCTAGAATATGATGTCAATATCCTAACAAAGAAGACATGCTAAAATATGGGGAGGCCTCCATTGGTTTGGTCCCTTGTACAGTTTCCCTTGGCTAATCAGGCTAAGGTACAACCAATCAGATGAGTATCTAACTTGGTCATAGATGTTGAAGGTATGAATACCTATGCTGATTTTGATGTGATTGAAGTTGTTAATGGTGAAGGATCCTATCCTACACTGTTGGGTATTGGATGGGCCAGTTATAGTATGGAGGGAATTAACTTTAAGAAGTGGATGATGACATTTGTGAATCAAGACATTAGAGTCATTGTGCCTATGGATCCCAACGAAGGACGATGATATATTGAACCAGTAAAGGATGAAGTTGTCAGGTGAAGGGATCATGCTTACAACATAGTTGAAGATTATATCCACCCAACTGCTAACGAAAAACTTAGTTTGTGCAGCGCTAGTTCTACATCCTTTGATTTTGACTATGTGTTAGAAAACTGGCAAGACTGCATGCATGAGGTATCATTCAAGAATTCTGGACTGATCATGCAGTTGTTGTGTCATGACTGGGATTGTAGAATTACCATTTTATGAATGGATACCGAAAATTTCAGAATTCTTAATGGAGTTCCAAGAAAAAGTCTCAGAACCACAACGATTTTTGGCAATTAAGGAAGCACTAAAGGCTACTCTGGCCCCCTAGTGGGTGAAACACAAAAAGAATTAATAGATGGGTGCAGTGTAGATGGTTGATGAAAGTTCACTTTGGAAACATAAAGTTATATCATGCTGAGAAGTATGATGGATGAAATGACCCTAGTGGCTATTTGATGGAATTCCAAACATTATGAGCATCACGACCAAAGGATGAATGGGTCCAACCTTTATTCACACCTTGGATGAAATACCAAGATCTTGGTATGTATCAGAAGAGATGCATAGAGAAATAAAAACTTGGGAAGAGCTAACAATTTTCTTTGTGCATACCTTTAGTTTCACAGACGCTAATCCTGATGTCAAAAATGCACAGACATGTTTTTAAAAGTTGTACCAATCTCATATCCTATGGGCCCACATGCGCATTTCTACATGCAGTTGATGATGGAATTATATCATGTATATTTCCAAACTAAAGATGATGATGAGATACAGAATATCAATATTTCGAAGACAGAAGGGAATAGGGATGTCGCAGCACCAGATTTATCGACTGATCCCATGAACCAATCGTTGAATATTAGAAACGTTAACATTGGGATAGAAAAGAATCTGAAATTTTTAGGTGTTGGGGGATACTGGGACGAGGAGACCATGGAAAAGATCACATATATGTTTCATGAATTTTAAGATCTATTTTTGAAAAAGTTCTCAGAAATGAAGGGGATAATGGGAGATCTAGGGTAAGTAAAAATCCCGTTAAATACAGATGTGAAACCAGTAAGACAGAGGTCGTATCGCCTGAATCTGCGATACAAAGAAAGAGTCAAGGATGAACTTAACTGGATGCTAGATCCTGGAATCATTGAGCCTATAGAAGAATCATAATGGATCAGTCCTATGGTGGTCCAAGATAAGAAAATTGGTGAAGTTTGAATCTGTGTCAACCTCAAAAAACTGAATGATGCCTATATGCATGACCCATTTCCAACACCATTCACAGATAAAGTACTTGAAGGAGTAGGTGGTCAGGAAATGTACGGATTTTATGTTTATCACCATATAAGAATCACAAAGGAATATTGACATAAAACAACATTTTTTAATGAGTGGGGATGCTTCCAATACACAGTGATGGCCTTTGGGATAAAGAATGCGCCTGCAATATTTTCCTGATTTGTTGTTGTAACATTTAAATATTTCATTCAAAATTTCCTACAGGTATATATGGATGATTGGACAGTGTATGGTCTAATAAAGGATCATTTGGAAAACCTTTGAATGATGCTTGAAAGGTGTCGACAACATCATATCGCGCTGAACTCCAAGAAGTGGATTTTTTGCGTACCATTTGGGATACGGTTGGGTCACATTATGTACAAGAACGGATTATTGGTTGATCCCGTGAAGGTAACGTTCATTTTGATCTTGGAAATACTGATAAATGTGAAGATGCTCAGGGAAACGCTGGGGAACAATGAGTATTATTGTAAATTAATCAGAGGATATGATGTGATTACTTCCCCTATGGAGAAATTATTGAAGAAATATGTTGTATTTGTATGGAGTCCAGAATGTCAAGGTAGTTTCAACACACTGAAGAAAAAAATGGATTTGACGCCAATACTTGTATTTCCATATTGGAACAAGGTGTTCCACGTCCATGTTAATGCATAATATGCCGTGCTAGGAGTAGTACTCATGCAGCTGGGTGAAGGAGATATAGATCACCCAATCGCATTCACTATTCAAAAGTTGTCATTTGCTGAGAAAAACTACATGACCACAGAGCAATAAGGTCTGGTGATGGTCTACGCACTACAGAAATTCATGCATTACCTTTTAGGTGGTCACTTCAGGATGTTTACCTACCATTATGCCTTGAATAATTTGGTCAATATGCCTGTGTTTGGGGGGAAGATATGTCACTGTCTATTTCTCTTTCAGGAGTTTGAATTTGAATAATTGTGAAGCTGGATCGCTTGAATGTTGGCCCTGATCATTTGTCCATAATTGAGACAAGAGAAGATCCTACCAATATTGAAGAAGGACTTCCTGATGTGTAGCTATTCAGAATTGACATGGAAGATGACTATTATGCTCCAATAATCAATTTTTTGGTGACATTATTCGCACCAAAAGAACTTTCAACAAGTCAAAGGAAGCAGTTGGTGGTTAATGATTCTGATTTTCAATTGATTGTTGGACACTTGTATAAGCTTGGACCTGATGAAATTTTGCGATGATGTGTCCTACCACATAAACAAGAGAATATTCTGGAGGAAGCACCTGCAGGAGTTGCTGGTGGACACTATGAGGGCCATGCTACTGCAAGAAAGGTGCTTCACGCAGGGATTTGGTGGACCAATTTACATAATGACGTGTCAGATTATGTGCAGAGCTACAATGTCTTTCAACAGACTGGAAAACCATCACGACAGAATGAGATGCCACTAGTACCCTAAGTTTGCAACCCTTTGATAAATTGGTCATGGATTTTGTGTGTCCAATTAGACCACCTGGGAAGAGAACTGGTGCAAAGTACATAATTATCACTACAACAAACTGCTTGACATGATGGGCATAGGCTGCACCAATTGTGGATTACACTACTACAACAACAATATGATTTCTGTTTGACAACATCATGATGTGGTTTGGATGTCCAAGGATATTGATGAGAGAATAGTGTAGGCATTTTATCGACTGCACAGTAAGAGCACTGAAAAAAGAATTGTAGATACAACATCAGAAAATTACACCATATCATCCGCAAGAGAATGGGACTATAGAAGCATTCAACAAGATCTTGGAAAAATCACTTACAAAGGTATGTAACACTAACCGAGATGAATAGGATTTGAATATTTCAGCAGTGTTGTTGGAATATTGCACCACTTGCAAAATATTGACGAGGAAAACACCGTTCAAATTGGTTTATGGGAAAGAAGTAGTAATGCCCATGGAATACATTGTTCCCAGTTTGTGCATTGCCACTGGGATGAGAATGGATGATGAAGCAGCGCCAGAATATCGTATGGTGTAGTTGATACAGCTTGAAGAAGACCTATTTATCACAGTGTTCCATCAACATGTCAAGAAGGATCGAGAGAAGGCTTGGCATGATCACCATATCAAGAACAAACAGTTTCAACAAGGATATTTGGTGTTGTTATATGACAACAAGTTCCTGAAGCATCGTGGTAAGTTACAAATGCACTGGTTAGGTCCATATATTGTTAATTCTATTACATCTGTAGGGGTCATTCAACTACAACAATTAGACGAAGTGCTGCTGCCAAAAATAGTGAATGGTAGCTGACTAAAGCCCTATAGGATAGGGCCAAAACCATGCACTTCCTAAGGCATTGAGAAAAAAAAAATTATAGGAGGACTAGATAGCTAGAGGAAGGGCGTACCAGAAGAGAGCGGTTGTGCAACCATAGGAGTCAGTAGCATCGCTAGGAAGCTCTGTTACAATGGTTGTAGGGTCACGAAATCATTAAATCAGCTACAAATGAAGAGTAGTTCATATAGTTAACTGAACATACCCATGCACTGTTTGAGGAACTCCGCCATGAAGGAGATGGATCAATAGAAAGAAGAAGTGGTTGCATGAGAAAAAGTGGCTATGCATGAGGAAGTGGCTGTGCAAGAGGAAGTTGTTGCACAAGAGGAAGTAGCTGCATAAGAGGACATGGCTGTGCAAGAGGAATAATTAGTAGCATCGTCAGGAAGACAGATCCTTCAAACCAAACGAGGGTTTCTGGATGTCACATCAGTACTCAATGAAAATTTTCAAAGCAAGTAAATGACGATACTTTTTCGATGTCACATCTAATGATAGTATATCCAGGTGGTGTGTGGGAAGAATCAATGATGTATTTTGGATCATAAATGAATGATTTTGTCATAATGATGAACCTAATATGAGAATCATGACATGGAAGTTGAGTTGGTATTATAAACAGAATCTTGTCCGCTGAAAGGACACCATTGTGCAGAGTTGAACTGTGCAAAGTTTTCAAAGTGACCAGAAGGATCGTTGAGGGTCATTGAAGGAAGCTCTGCTACATAAGAGAGTGGCTCTGACTAGTGAAAGTATCATCTTTAGAGCAAGAAACTTGATATGATATGCATAGCACCCTTGACCCAAGGGATATTTTGAGTGAGAATGCCTCACCAGTTGCAATTTAAGAAGAAGATACAAGTATGTGGACTAGCTCATCTAAGAGAAAAGTGCCTGGAAAGGTCATCCTTGGCTATATATCTCTTATTCAATCTAAGGCATAGACCAAGAAAGCCACGATGAATATGGAAGGGGCCCAATTTCTTTCCCCACTTGACCAAGTGTGTAGGAACATGGAGGGGGATTGACTTCAGGAATTCAAGGTCAAGCCTAAATTCAAGGAATGGAAAAGTTGTTAGAGATGGAAAGGATTTCAATGTGGCACATTGGATTTATAATTTGTAGCTACAAACTGTTGTTGTGCAGCAAGTAGCCAGCCATGCAGTGGTATATAGACAGAAGAATTTCAAGGACTAGTAATTGTGACTCAATGGGCAAGTAGTGTGCCGATTTAAGAATAAATTGATCAGGACAAAGGAATTCATAGAAAATTGCATGGTTTGACAAGTTCCAGATGATCGACACACAACTATCAGTGAGCAATTTTTTACTACACCATGTCCACTTGATGTGGTTCGAGGACAAGCAACAAGACTTTGTTGGGGGGCCTATTGGCATGGGGTTGAGGATCAGTTAGTTGTGCAACATCGTGGATACTGCGTAAGCTTGGAAGACACTGTGCAAGACAAAGATAGAATGCAAGGTAGAAGATAGACTACTTTTGGATTTTTGTGTCACTTTTTGTAACTTTTGACCATATTTTATGGATATTGGTCATTTGTTGGTAGAATTAGTTAGGATTTAGTTAGAATTGGACCATGAATGTAAACACGCAAGACTATAAATAGAAGAGGAATAAGGAAATATATGGGGATATATCAGTGATGATTATTGGGTGTGATTTGAATATTTTCTATCTTGATTCATGAATGAGGTTTAAATTGATGTCTATTTTGGATATGTGATTTGTTGTGTAGAAGTAATATGAAGAGATAATGTTGATCTAAAATACCATTTTCTTTTGTCTCTTTCTATCTTGTATTTTTGTTTCTGCAAATCAATGATGAGTATGTGTGACACGGATCTATGATGTGATGTTTACTAATTATGGATGATGTTATCTTCATAGATTGGTTGTGTGACAGTATGGTTAGTTATGTTATATGATGCTTCTACTATGAACAAATGATGCAATCTGTTGAATAGTGATGATGAATGGTTTGCTGAATGATTGAAAAACTAGTTAGATCTGATAAATAAGTTGATGAAATGTCAATGCCCATATTCCCTTTTCTTTTCTGTAGAAACTTGGTTCCATCATCCCTACCTTGAACATGTCGGGTGAGACTTCATCCACTCTACGAGTGTTTCTAGATAGGGTAAAACTTGTCTAGGATGATGCTCAGAGAGATTGTGGCAAGTTGAGTGTCGACAGAGTGGGAACCCCTATTGACTGGATTTTTTTGGTTGGGTTTGCACCAACAAAAGGTTCTCTTTGAATCAAAATCTAGTAGAATATGACATGTTATACTAAATGGGTAATTTTGTATGACCACTAGCCTGTCGAAGCTATGAAAACATGGTTTAAGAATAACCACATATTCTAGAACTAGGTGCTCACTTTGGTATTGGATTAGTGGTTCCCTCTAAAACTTGCCTCTAAATTAGGTTTTAGATCAATGTTTCCATTTGTAATATATCTTAATGGCTTAGTGTTTCCTCTATAAATATGGTGGTTTAAGGGACACAAAAAACTAATGTCTAACAAATGCAAAAGTATTATACTAAATAAGTAGTCTTAGGATGACCTGAAATTAAATCATGATGTAACATGCACTTAACTATGGATCTAACCATGGTTTTGAATCTACCTAGTAGGATTTGACTTCAGCATCCTTGAACTAGCACAAGCGTCTTGCTATGGGTCTATCTCGTGTTCAAGATCACTTGTTCATGCTTACTTTTTTATCACTATTAGTTAATTCCCCCTACTAGGAACAATATGAGAAATAGAAATGTAAGAAATTCAAACCACAGGATAATTTAGGAGAGTTAGTGAGGTTCACAAATCAAATTTGGGTGCAAGATTCTGCAAAAACCATCAAATTATAGATAAATTATACACAAGATAGTTGGAAACAAGATAATTTTTGACTATATAAATATGATATTGTTATTAATATGTTTATAAATACATAATAAGAATTTTGAATGGCTTTGGAAGCCAATTGTGAGCAAATAACCCCAAATTTCCAGATTGGCATCAACCCCCCCTAGGTGGGACAATCTCATCCCAAATCTCTCCAAATGGAAACTAATTGATGAAATAGTATGGATGATGTGTTGTGGGTCAATTATTACACATTGGAAATTGTGTTTGTGGAAAAATAGATGGTTTAGAGTCTCAAAGCAACATTAATTGTACCAAATCAAGCCAAATTTGGGAAAAATCCCACTCTAGCGCTCCAAGTCAACTTGCTTGTCCACATTCAATGAATGGGAGCACACCAGAAATGATGGATGTGCATATGTGTCTGATTGAATAGGTTGGAGTACCCATGTGGGTCATAGAACCTGAACTTGACATGGCATATGTCCACCTAAGCATCCCTAGTCCACCTCATAGTGTATTAAAGCTTAAAAAGAAATAAAATTGACTAATTAGTGTAACTAATATACTAATGATGGCTTAATGTTATAAAACCCTCCATTAATACAACAACTAAGTATGCTCACAAAATGATGAAGTCCTTGGAAACAATGGCTCAAGTCACCTCAAGTACATAATCAGAAATTACAATTTTTATTTATCCATATGAACCGAGGAAAGAAGGAAAACCTCATGGGAAAAACCTTCCCTTAAGAATGGACATGGGGATAGACCTGTAATAATATAACAGAAAATTACCACCCTTCACTCACTCCAAGAAAATATATTAGGTAAGTGAAGGTCTTCATAGTGAAATCCTTGGTAAAAATGTCAACAGTTTGCTTGGTGGATGGGCAATACTGTAGTGAGATCACCCTATCGTGCACTAAGTCCCGAATGTAATGCATGTGAATCTCTATGTTATTTTTCCTCTGCCTATGTATTGTATTAGTAGATATCTTTATGGCACTCTAATTATCCACCCAAATGTTGGTTGGAGAATAAATTGTGACACCAAACTCTTAGAGAATTCTCTGCAACCAAACACACTTTGTTGCAGCATTGACTGCTTCCTTGTATTTGGCCTCTGCTAATGAAAGTGAGATGGTGTGTTGTTTCTTAATTTACTAGAAAATGGGACCTTCAGAAAACATGAAGACAAAACCTGATGTTGACTTTCTATCAATTGGATCACCGACCCAATCTTAATCAAAAAATCCAGCTAGTTGAAGTGAGGAACTAACTGTGTAGTGAAACCCGAATTTCTTAGTTCCCTGGACATACTGAAGAATTATTTTTGCATCCCTCCAATGTATCTCATGTGTCTGATGCATACATCTTGCTACAACACCCACAACATAAGAAAAAATAGGTCGTGTATGATTGAGGTAGAGCAAGCTTCCCACTAGTTTCTTGTAGAGTGTGATATCCACCATTGGGGAATTCCCAAATTCATGCATTTTAATAACAGAAAGAAAGGAAGACTTAGATGCCTTACACTCAACCATATTAAAATTATTTAGTGGGTATGAATCATACTGTGGCTGACTGAACATGATTCCCTTACCATTTTTCTCAATTTTTAAGCCCAAAAATTTCCTTACCAATCCTAGGTTTGTCATAGCAAATTCAATGTGCAAAGAGCTCTTAATTTGGCCAATTGAATTGGTGCAGCTACATCTAATAAGAAGATCATAAACATAAAGAAAAATTACCTCCAAATCAACATAATTTTCCTGCAAATACACATTAGGGTATGATTTGTATCTTGTGAAGCCAATTGAAAGCAAGAAAGCATCCATTTTTGCATACCAAACCCTGGGGGCTTGCTAGAGTCCATACAATGATTTTTTTCATCCTGCATACCAATGAAAAATCCTCTTGGAAACCTTCAATATTCTGCATATATATCTCCTCATGTATCTCACCATGAAGGAATGCACTTTTTACATCCATGTGGTGAGCATTCCAACACTTACTAGCTGCTAGTGTAAGAACTAGTCTAATTGAGTCCATCTTTGCAACATGTGCAAAGGTGTCTATGTAATAAAATCCATGGGCCTGAGAATATCCCTTAGCCACTAGTATAGCCTTATGTTTTATATCAGAACCATCAGCATCAATTTTATTCCAGAAGACCCATTTACATCGAACAACTTTCCTCTTGGGAGGAAAGGGAACCAATTCCTGTGTATTGTTCTCTTGGACGGACTAAAGCTCATCTTCCATTGCTGACTTCCATATTGGTTCTGTAAAATATTACTGATATATATAAGGTTTATAAATGATCAGCATGTAACAGTTCTCAGCAAGAGCACTATCACTTGCAAATGAATACTTACTAGTTTGTGATCTAGTTTTTCTAGGCTCTTGGGGATTGCCTGCCAATTCCCCAGCTGCTTGCACATTTTTTCATCCTATTTGGGCCTAGATATCCACCACTGGGGAATTCCAAAATTCATTCATTTTAATACCAGAAAGAAAGGGAGACTTGTATTCCTTACACTCAGCCATATTAAAATTCTTGAGCATGTCTGAATCATACTATCGCTGACTCATGTGTTGCAGCAATGACTGCTTCCTTGTATTCATCCTCTGCTGATGAAAGTGAGATGGTGTGTTTTTTTTCACTTTACCAAAAAATGGGACCTTTAGAAAACATGAAGAAAAAACCTGATGTTGACTTTCTGTCAATTGGATTACCGACCCAATCTGAATAAGAAAATCCAGCTAGTTGAAGTGAGGAACTAGTTGTGTAGTGCACCCTGAATTTCTTAGTTGCTTGGACATACTGAAGAATTATTTTTGCAGCCCTCCAATGGATTTCATGTTCCTAATGCATATGTATTGCTACAGTTCTCACAACATAAGAAAAAACAGGGCTTGTATGATTGAGGTAGAGCAAGCTACCCACTAGTTTCCTTTAGAGTGTGATATCCACCATTGGGGAATTCCCAAATTCATGCATTTTAATACCGGAAAGAAAGGGAGACTTGGATTCCTTACACTCAGGTATATTAAAATTCTTCAATAGGTATGAATCATATTGTGGCTGACTCAGCATGATTCCCTTACCATTTTTCTCAATTTCTAAGCCCAAAAATTTCCTTAGCAATCCTAAGTCTGTCATAGCAAATTCAATCTGCAAAGAGTTCTTAATTTGGACAATTGAATTGGTGCAGCTACCTGTAATAAGAATATCATCAACAAAAATAAAAATTACCCCCAAATCAACATCATTTTTCTGCAAATACACATTAGGGTCTGATTTTCATCTTGTGAAGCCAATTGAAAGCAAGAAAGCATCCATTTTTGCATACCAAGCCCTTGGGGATTGCTTGAGTCCATACAGTGATGTTTTCATCCTGCATACCAATGAAAAATCCTCTTGGAAATATTCTGGCTATTGTACATATATCCCCTCCTATCTCTCACCATGCAATAATGCATTTTTTACATCCATGTGGTGAACTTTCCAACAGTTACTAGCTGCTACTGCAAGAACTAGTCTAATTGAGTCCATCTTTGCAGCCGACACAAAGGTGTCTTTGTAATAAAATCCATGGACCTGAGAATAGCCCTTATCCAATTATATATCCCTATGATTTATATCAGAACCATCAGCAGCAACTTTATTTCAGAAGACCCATTTACATTGAACAACTTTCCTCTCGGGAGGAAGGGGAACCAATTCCCATGTATTCATCTCTTTGAGGGACTGAAGCTCATCTTCCATTGTTGACTTTGATCTTGGGTCTGTAAAAGCTTGCTAATATGTCTGAGGTTCAGAACTGATCAGCATGTAAGAGTGCTGAATGAGAGCACTATCACATGCGAATGAAGCCTTACTAGTTTGTGATCTAGTTTTCCTAGGCTCTTGGGGATTTCCTGCCAATTCCCCAGCTGCTTGCACAATTTTTTTCAGCCTATTTGGGCCTAGATATCCACCATTAGGGAATTCCAAAATTCATGCATTTTAATACCAAAAATAAAGGGATACTTGGCTGCCTTACACTCAGCCATATTAAAATTCTTCAGTAGGTCTGAATCATACTATGGCTGACTCATGTGTTCCAACATTGACTGCTTCCCTGTATTCAGCCTCTGTTGATGAAAGTGAGATGGTGTGATGTTTCTTACTTTACCAGAAAGTGGGACCTTCAGAAAACATGAATACAAAACCTGATGTTTACTTTCTATCAACTGGATCACCGGCCCAATCTAAATCAGAAAATCCAGCTAGTTGAAGTGAGGAACTAGCTATGTAGTGCACCCCGAATTTCTTAGTTCCCTGGACATACTAAAGAATTTTTTTTTCAGCCCTCCAATGAATCTCATGTGTCTGATTCATATGTCTTGCTATAGCACTCACAGTATAAGAAAAAAAAGGTCTTGTATGATTGAGGTAGAGAAATCTTCCCACTAGTTTCCTGTAGAGTGTGATATCCACCATTGGGAAATTCCCAAATTCATGCATTTTAATACTAGAAAGAAAGGGAGACTTGGATGCCTTAAACTCAGCCATATTAAAATTCTTCAGCAGGTCTGAATCATACTGTGGCTGACTAAACATGATTCCCTTACCATTTTTCTCAATTTCTAAGCCCAAAAATTACCTTAGCAATCCCAGGTCTGTCATAACGAATTCAATGTCCAAAGAGTTTTTAATTTGGCCAATTGAATTTGTACAGCTACCTGTAATAAGAAGATCATCAACATAGAGAAAAATTACCTCCAAATAAACATCATTTTTTCTGAAAATACACATTAGGGTCTGATTTGCATCTTGTGAAGCCAATTGAAAGCAAAAAAGCATCCATTTTTGCATACCAAGCCCTGGGGAAAACTCCTTTTGGAAACCTTGAGGATTCTTCATATATATATCCTTCTGTATCTCACCATGCAAGAATGCACTTTTACATCCATGTGTTGAACTTTCCAACACTTACTAGCTGCCAGTGCAAGAACTAGTCTAATTGAGTCCATCTTTGCAACTGGTGCAAAGGTGTCTGTGTAATAATCTACATGGACCTAATAATACCCCTTAGCCACTAATATAGCCTTATTTTTTTATATCATAGCCATCAGCAGAAATTTTATTTTAGAAGACCTATTTACATCGAACAACTTTCCTCTTGGGAGGAAGGGGAACCAATTCCCATGTATTGTTCTCTTAGAGGGACTGAAGCTCATCTTCCATTGCTGAATTACATATTGGGTATGTAAAAGCTTGCTGATATGTTTGAGGTTTAGAAATTATCAGCATGTAACAGTGCTCAGAAAGAGCACTATCACTTGCAAGTGAAGCCTTACTAGTTTGTGATCTAGTTTTCCTAGGCTCTTGGGGATTGCCTACCAATTCCACAGCTGCTTGCACAATGTTTTCAGCCTATTTGGTCCTAGATGGTGAGTCATATATAGAAATATCATATTCAGAAATATTTATATCATAATTATCAGAAAAAATAGAGCATGTTTCATCACTTTCATCTTCAAATGGTTGAGGAGAGGAGCAATCCCCCGGTGCAAGTTTGAAATCTGGAATTGGTTGTTCTTCGAATTTGACACTTCTTTCAACAAAGTATTTTCCAGTGGATGTGTAAAAGAGCTTGTACCATTTTTTTTCCTCACCATATCCAAGCATGAGACACTCCTTGCTTTGTGGTTGCAAGGATTTCCTTTTCTCTGAAGGGATTCTTTCCCATGCTTTTGTCCCGAATATAATGAAATTTGAGACATCTAGTTTTTCACCAAACCATGCCTCATAGGGTGTCATTCCTTTAATTGATTTGTGTAAGGATCTATTTTGAATGTGAGCATCACAGCTGATGGATTTAGCCTATATATTGGGATTAATTTCCCTCACTTCTATCATGCAAGTTTCCATCTCTTTTAGAGATTTATTCTTCCTCTCTGCCACACCATTTTGCTGTGGTGTGTAGGGAGTTGAGTGTTGCATTTGGATGACACACTACTCACAAAGTTGCTATAGATTCTTATTCACGTATTCCTTTACATCCTAAGGGATTTGATCTTATTCCCACTCTGATTCTCTACTAGTGCTTTCCAAACCTTGAGTTGGTCAAACACCTCAGATTTCAATTTCAGAAAATACACCCAGAAAAATCAAGAGTAGTCGTCAATGAATGTAAGCACATACCTAGATCCACCATATGAGGGAGTGGGTAGTGGACCAATAAAATAAGAATGAACCAACCCAAATGTTTGTGTTTCTCTCCTTGCCTTCCCCTTCTTGTAGCTTTGCTTAGGATGCTTCCCAATCACACATCCAATACATGCTCCTGTAGATGGCTGAATTTGTGGAAGACCTTCCACCATTCCTTCTTTGTGCAATGTTTGGAGATATCTGTAATTCATGTGGAAAAACCTCTCATGCCATAGTTTGGAAACCTAATTGGCATGTGAGTGAAGTGCTTGATCACTGGAAGTAGGGATGAAATTATATAATTTGTACATTCTCTCATGATGATCAGCATACCCAACTGCAACAACTTGGTCTGTTGAGATTTCAGAAATCTCTACAGAGTCAGGAGTAAAGATTACACTCTTTGGCTCTCCTATATGGGTCATCTGGTAGACTGACAACAAATTTGTTGCAAGTTCCGGTACATATAGTACATCATTGAATAATTCATTGTATAAATCAATTCCCCTAATCCATCTAGTCTAGAGTTCAGAATCATCTCCCATTCGAACTATTGGGCCAGTATTCGAACTCATGGAGGAGAAGAATTCTCTCCTGGATACCATATGCATGGAAGCACCTGAATAAATAATAAAGGATGAGGAATTAGAAGTACCTGCCACCAATGCATGACATTTCTCCTTTCCTTCACTTGAACTAGAGTTGCCATCTTTCTTCCTTGTGCTATCAGGGATTGGAATGTTGTTCTTCTCCAGCAGCTGCACCATGGTGTCTATGGTTTTCTTCATGCATGAGCTTTCTGGATGCCATCCTTTATGGAAATAATTGCATTTGGCATTCTCTTTTCCTTTCTTCTCCTTTTCTTTGGGTGGATTCATAGCTCGCTCACTGGATTTGGGTTTTTCTAATTTCTTCTTGTCCAGAAACTTTGAATTCTTGGACTTGGGTTTTCCCTTTGTTGAATTCGAAACCCACACTACTAGTGCTTGATCTTTGGTATTGATGGAACCCATTTGGACCAATTTTTCCTACTCTTGAGTGAGTGACTCCATGAAATTTTCCACAGTTGGAATTTTCCAGTTTCGAAGGGTGATTTTTCCTGAGTGAAATGTGCTCACAAAGACTGAGAACTCTGGCCCCAACATCAAAAGTATAGACAAGATCATTTGATCTTCCTTATTCTCAATCCCACATTTTTTTAACTACAATACAAGTGATTTGAACTTGGTGAAAAAGTCCTAGATTGTATCATAGTGCACTGGGCTCAATCTTATCAGCTCATTCTCAAGCTGGTGACCACATAGCTCATCAATTTTTCCAAACAAAAACTCAAGCTTCTCCCAAACATCCTTTGGTGATGTCAAACTGTCAAAGTGGAACAAATCTCTTGAGATGCTCAGACACAACAAACCATATTCTTCATCCAATTTGTTAAAATACTTGGATTTCTATATAGAAGAATTTGGTTCCACTTCATTGCCCATGGTAACTCTGAAAAGCCCCTTGGCTCTCAATTGAATCACCATCTCTACCTTCTATTAAAAGAAGTTGAAAGGTGTTAGCATGATGTGGGTAGCCTCAATTAATTTATACACTAATGGTGGTGAAATTTCTAACTGTTTTACACACAACAATTCGATTTTATCTGGAATTCACTAACAAAGCAGCTCAAATCCACTTAGAATTTGGTCTGCAACTCAAAAATATCCAACCAGATATGATACCATGTGAGAAATTTGTAACTGAAAGTGAGTAAATTGAACCATAGGAGAATTTAGGATTGTTATTGAGGTTCACAAATAAAATTTGGGTGCAATGTTCAGCAAAAAGCATCAAACTACAGATAAATTATACACAATGATAGTTGGAAACAAGATAATTTCGGACTGTATAACTATGAAATTGTTATTAAAATGTTTATAAATACATAATAATACTTTTTAATGGATTTGGAATCCAATTGTGAGCAAATAACCCACAATTGCCAAATTGGCATCAAACCCCCCTAGGTGGGCCAATCTCATCCCAAATCTCTCCAAATGGCCACGAATTGATGAAGTGGCATGGATGATGTGTTTTGGGTCAATTATTACACCTTGGAAAGTGTAGGTGTGGAAAAATGGATGGTTTAGAGTATCAATGCAACATTAATTGCACCAAATCAAGCCAAATTTGGGCAAAATCCCACTCTAGCGCTCCAAGTCAACTTGTCTGTCCACATTCAATGATTTGGATTACACAAAAAATCATGTATGTGCATATTTTTCTGGTTGACTAGGCTGGATTACCGATGTGGTTCATAGAACCTCAACTTGACATGGCATATGTCCACCTAAGCACCCCTAGTCCACCTCATAGTGTATTAAAGCTTAAAAAGAAATAAAATTGACTAATTAGTGTAACTAAGGTACTAATGATGGATTACTATTCTAACAAGAAAATATATCTATATTATGTGTCATTACTCATGAATAAACTTTTCAGTATAACATATATATATTCTTGTCTATTGATAACCATTACCAAGAATCAATCCACCCATAGTGAATATTCTCTCTTGTGGGTTTTTTTAGTATGAATCATTTTTATGAAGAATGAATGTGATTTACACAATGATTTCAAGGATGGATATCAAAACATCAGATGTTCCATGTGACCAACTCGATGAAAATGTTTTCATTTCAAAATTTGATGCATGTCTAAAGTAGGTGAACAAGAATTTTCCTAAAGGAATCCAACATTCTAGAACTGGATAGGTTTGAAATAATTATGAATGTGAAATGTCACTTCCTTTTCATATTCAATATTGGCTCTATCCTCGCTGTGGATTATTTCTTCCCAAATTTTAATCATGGGCTTGGAAAGTGCAAGTGAAGTGACATGGGTATAACAAACTTCATCTTCATTTTATTTTTAAGTTGCATGGGTCATTTGACTAGGTTCTTATGAATGTGCATGTTATTACTTGTTTAGAACAATAATAGGTTCAGAATGTTGATTATTTTTTTGTATTTCCTCATGTTGGAGATATGATTAAAGATTAAAAATTCCATTGTCTTATGAATATTGTATATAAGTTAGAACATATTGGATATTTACCTAGTTGATTGAGACTATGTCATCAATAATGATGAGTATTAGTGTATAGTATTATAATTCTCTTACATTTTGATCCATTTAAGAACCTACAAAATACACAAAGGGATTCTTGAAAATCAACCCTTTCACAATAAGACTCAACAACTAAAACTCCAACTTAAAAAATTAAAGGTATCAAGTTCTACTAAAGTTCATCTTCTTATAATAAAATTAAAATTGATTTTGATGAGGACAACAAGTGAATGGATACTTGTTAGTTAGAATCTAAAGTTAAATTTACAAATGGTTTACCTAATATTTATTTGGTCACGATACTTTGATTTGGTGTTAAGTCTACTAAAACATGCAAGTATTTGTACAAAAAAGAAAATAAAAAGTAATTCTATTAGATTCCCCTTGCGATGCATATTTTATCACAATATCTCATTATCAATCTCAATAGTAAACACTACTACAATCTATTAGTTTTTGAAGCACGTTCCAATGCAATTTAATTTTTTTGAGAACTTACGACAAACTGCAATTCAACAAAAATTTTGGTACTGTCTGCAACAAGCTCATATTACAATCTACAAACTCTTCAATATGGTTTTCTATTGAATTTGGTAAAGCAACTTTTACATAAATTCATATTGCTAATAATTTCATACCACAATGGAATTGAACAATTATCAGACCATAGACGACAAGTATACTAACAACAAAGCTAAGGGAGTCAACTTAAAGTTACTATGTCTTTAGAATAGTCCGGGTACTTGCAATACCAACCCATTATTTTTTATTGACAAAACATTGATCCTAGTATGCTACCTTAACTACCTAGTATATTATATCTGGCATTGACCACACCACAAACATATCATCATAAGAATACAATTAGATATCCCTTCACTCTTTTTAGCGAAATTATCTCATTTATTTTATTTTCAAAATTACAAAAAAAAATATAATAATTGAAAATCCCAAAAAATTATAAAAAATCATATCTCAAAAATATTTGCAATTAGTGTGCCCTAGGAAATTTTGTAGTAGATTCTTGAGGGAAAATTTTCTGTATCATTGGATTCTGATGTTTTTTGTGACCTCTACATTCTACAATTTTGATTTTCATATCTGATATTGTAGATACAACATCTATGATAGTAATATCATCCAAGTTTGAAGGGCCTGAAAAGGAGGGTTTTGGGCCTATATTGGCCTCTAGGGGTTGGAAGTTCATTCAGGAACATGATAAACGAGACCATTGTATATTTAAGGGTTGTTATAGGAAATATAAAACATATTATTTTAAATTTTAACATTTTATTCAAGGGTCCTTATCCTATTGCACACCCCCCTTACCCTACTATACAAGATACACATCCTATGGTAAGGGTGACACCGATTAACATATTTTTATCAAGTTTTAGAAGCATTGTTTACTGTTGCAACATTTTAATATCAATGAAAAATTGATGTTATATTTATTGGAATATTTGATAAATTCCTATAACTCCTTCCTCCCTTTCAATGATATTTGTGTTTCAATGATTTGACTCCACAACGAACTGATCTACGTTGAGAAGCTTCTTGCAAAGGCATTTTTGTAATGTCTAGGTAATCACATTTATCATTCACCAAGTTCTAGGGACTTCCCCTTGGTATTAGGAGTTGAATTCAAGTGTTCAATAACATAGACTATTGTGACATTGGGCTCTAACTTCTCTCATGCTTATCACTCGTTTCACCAAGATTGTGATACCTCATGTGTTAATCCCTATACATACACAATTTTCAATTGTTTATTATTGTGGAACAAGGTGCCAAAAAAAGGGTCTTTAAGGACCTAGATACATTATTATTATTTTGTAAATAATTAATTAATGAAAACAATAGGCACATCAGGAACTTGTTTGGTTGATATTGGTCCATATTTATAACTTGGTGGCTTGATTAGTTGATGATCACCCAAATGTTGTACAATGAACCCAACTTTTGATTATATTAGCCTATGTTGGTATTATTGATCCTAATTCATGATGTACTCATCCTCTTTGGTGTTTGGGTGGGTGTGACTTGTTGATTGAGCCCCTTTGGTGGTTTTTTAACTCCTTATTAGAGGTTACAATTGGTTTTGTAATTCCCATTTGCACAAATACTCCCCCACTAGATATTTTTAGTCTTAACACCTCAAAATTTGTGTAAATAATTTTGTAACTCCTTGTGTAAATACTTTTGTAACTCTTGTGTAAATCCTTGTGTAAATCCTTTTGTAACCCCCCTTTGCTATTTGGTGATGATTCCTTGGCTTGTGTGACACATCAATACATTAATTTTGATTCATATTCATAGATGATGTGCCAACACATGAATTTTAGTTTGGTGGAGTGGCTTGGAGTCACTCTCCTTGAAATTAGAATTACTAGGGTTGGATTAGAGTAAACCTCTTGTGGTTAAATTAACCCCCTTGGATCGAATCAAGTTGGCTTACCTTGTTTTGCTTTGACCCCATTGATTTAGAATTTCCTTATTTGTTCTATAATTCCATGTTTTATATCCTTGGTTTGTGGTGGTTGTTTTTTATGTTTCCTTTAAATGGTTGTTGATTATGGGTTTTCATACATTTGATGGTGAGAGATTGGTAAACTTGTGACTTTGGGAAATCATGAATGCTTTGCAATGTGAGTGAATTTTGTGCTAGAAGTACTATGATATTGAATGATTTTTTCGGTAATCCTAGAAAAATATGGTGAATTTTATATGTTTCCACTACTTGTATTTTCCCTAGGCTTGCACAGGAATCATGATGGTGAATGGTAGTATCCCAATGGCCTAGGGGTTCCATATTACCATTGTACCTGGTAGTGGGGTGGAAGTGTTAGGGTTAACCTTGACTTGAGATCAAGTCAAAGATGGTTAGGTCTAGCACATGTTTTGGGCAGATGGTTTGTTGTAGCCCATGGTATTGTCCCATGGTATTGCATGTGTTAACCTTGACTTGAGATCAAGTCAAAGGTGGTTAGGTCTAGCACCTGGTTTGGGCACATGGTTTGTTGTAGCTCATGGTATTGTCCCATGTTATTGCATGTGATTAAGCCTTTATAAGGCTTGAGGAGGCTCCATTGTAATTGTACTATAAGTGGGCATTGTATTGTACTGGAAGAGAGACTGTGAGAGCGTGAAGAGGAAGTGCAGTGGTTTTGCTGCAGGGTGTATCCCTTCATCTTTCTGGACTGCAATAAAAGGACTGGAAAATTTATTTGTGGATGTAGCCCATCTTTTGGGTGAACCACGTTATATCTGTGTCTCTCTGTACTATTTTAATTTGTTTTGCATCTTGTTTATAAATTTAATTGTATATCTGTTATCGCTCTATGGTCCTGTTTTCTAACAATTGGTATTAGAGCCAAAAGGTCTATTCGGTTTGTAAACTCGCAGGAAAGAAGGGTTCCTGGTTTGAGTGGGAGCAATGGATAAAGAAGGAAAGTTTAGGGTCGATAAATTTAATGGCCAAAACTATCAGTTATGGAAGATGCAAATGGAGGACTATCTGAACCAGAAAGATCTGTACCTGTCGTTGGGCGGAAAAGAAAAACAGCCAGCGGCTATGAAGGATGAAGAATGGGAGGTTCTTGATAGAAACGCACTAGGAACAATACGGCTGTGCCTGGCTTCGTTGGTGGACTTCAATATTTTGAAATAAATAACAACAGAGGGTGTGATGAGCGCATTGAGTAAGCTCTACGAAAAACCCTCGGCTTCTAACAAGGTATTTTTAATGAAGCATTTATTTAATATGAAGATGTCGAAAAGTGAATCTGTTGCTGACCATTTAAATGAGTTTATTACACTTACCATTTAGTTAAGTTCTGTAAAAGTGAACTTTGATGATGAGGTTAGGGATCTTCTAATCTTGTGCTCATTGCCAGAAATATGGAATAGCTTGGTCATGGCTGTAAGTAACTATGTCCCTAGTTTAAACACTCTTAAGTTTGATGATGTTGTTAGTGTTATTCTTAGCGAGGAAATGTGAAGGAAAAGCACAGGTGAGACATTAGGTAATGCGTTGACCATGGAGAGAAGAGGGAGACAAAACGAGAGAGAAAGGAGCCCAGGAAATCACGGCAAGTCTAAAAAGGGAAGATTCAAGTTTAGATTCGGAAAAATAGAATGTTGGAACTGCGGTAAGAAAGGACATCTAAAGAAAGACTGCAGAGCACCAAAGAAGAAAGGTGAGAGGCAGCAAGAGAATACCCAGGAAGCTAATGTAGCAGGTGATGTGTTACAATATGCTTTGATTCTTGCATTAGATAATACTAGTGATTACTGGGTAGTCGATTCAGGGGATTCATGTCATGCTACACCCCATAGGAAATTCTTTTATGATTATGTTCAAGGTGATTTTGGGCATGTGTTATTGGGGGATGATGAACCATGTAAAATTGTTGGAAAGGGTAAGGTACGGATCAAACTAAATAATGGAAATGACTGGTTGCTAAAGGATGTAAGGCACATTCTTGCTATGAAAATAAATCTGATTTCAATAGGGCAGTTGGGAGATGGCGGCTGTTTGTCTACGTTCGGAGAAACATGGTGGAAGGTTACTAAAGGATCAATGGTAATTGCAAAAGGAGATAGGATAGGTACGTTATATTTATGTCCTCATAACACTGATTATTCTATTTCTGTAGCTTCCATAGAAACAGGTGCAGCGTTGTGGCATCATAGAATTGGCCACATGAGTGAGAAGGGGATGCAGATTCTCCACTCAAGGAAACTGCTTCCAGATCTGAAGCAGGTAAGTTTGGAATTTTGTGAGAACTGTGTTTATGGAAAACATAAGAGAGTTATATTTCTCAGGGTTGGGAAACAAAAGAAGAGTGAAAAGTTAGAGCTTGTCCATACAGATGTATGGGAAACAGCTCAGGTTCAATCTCTTGGTGTCTCTCATTATTATGTTACTTTTATTGATGATGCAACTAGAAAAACTTGAGTTTATTGCATTAGACAGAAATTTGATGTGTTGGAAAGCTTTGGCTGAGAATGAGACAGGAGAAAGGTTGAAATGTCTCAGATATGATAATGGAGGAGAGTACTGCAGTAAGGAGTTTGAAAGTTACTATTCACACAATGGGATTCACAGAGAGAAGACAGTCCCTGGAACACCCCAAGAAAATGGTGTGTCAGAAAAGATGAATAGAACGATCATGGAGCATGCAAGGTGTATGAGATTGCATGCAGGGTTTCCCTTATAGTTTTGGGCTGATGCTGTAAACATTGTTGTTTATTTTATAAACAGAGGGCGTTCAAGCAATTTGGATGGTGGAATTCTAGAGGAGGCATGGACAGGTAAACGGGTAAAATACTCATTTCTGAGAACTTTTGGTTGTGAAGCATTTTTCCATATTGATAAAGATGATAGAACAAAGCTTGAGGCTAAATCCAAGAAATGTACCTTTATTGGATACGGGGCTGATGATTTTGGTTATTGCTTATGGGATCTTAAAAATCGCAAAATCATTAGGAGTAGAGATGTAGTATTCAATGAAAAGGTCATGCACAAAGATCAGTTGCAGGGAAAGAAAGAAGAAAAGGAAAACAAAGAGTACACAGTGCTTGATGAAATCAAAGAAAATGAAGTTCCAAAAGCACTAAAAAATCAAGAGCAACAGTAGGTACCTGAAACTCCTGCAACTGTAAGAAGGTCTACCAGTTTAAGTAGACCCCCTGAATGATTCTCTCCTTCACTGTATTATTTATTGATGACTAATTCTGGTGAGCCAGAATGTTTTGAAGAAGCAATGCAGGTAGAAACTAGAAATAAGTGAGAGCAAGGCATGGATGAGGAGATGGACTCATTGGTAAGAAACCAAACTTGGGATCTGGTTAATTTGCTTGCAGGAAAAAGGGTATTGCAGAATAAATGGGTTTACAGGTTGAAGGAAGAAAATGGAGGAAAGAAGAAGTACAAGGCTAGACTTTTTGTAAAGGGGTTTGCACAAAATAAAGGTATATACTTTGATGAAATATTTTCTCCTGTTGTTAAAGTGACTTCAATTAGAACTATTTTAAGTCTAGTGGTGGTAGAAGATTTGCATCTTGAACAATTAGATGTAAAAACGGCCTTTCTCCATGGGGATTTGGAGGAAGAGATTTATATGTAGAAACCACAAGGGTATGAGGTCAAAGGGAAGGATAATTTGGTTTGCAGGTTAAAGAAGAGCTTGTATGGCCTGAAGCAAGCTCTAAGGCAGTGGTATTTAAAATTTGATAATTTTATGACAGAACAAGGTTATGATAGATGTCATTTCGACCACTGTGTTTATTTCAAGAGGCTAGATAATGGAAGATATATTATCTTGTTATTGTATGTGGATGACATGCTTGTTGCAGGGTCTAACATGCAGGATATAAATGTGCTCAAAAGAAAACTATCTAAATCAATTTCGATAAAGGATTTGGGTGCTGCAAAGCAAATCCTTGGTATGAGAATAACAAGAGACGGGAAAAATTGCAAATTGACATTGTCTCAAGGTGAGTACATAGAAAATGTGTTGCAGAGGTTTAGAATGTAGAATGAAAAACTAGTCAGCACACCTTTGGCAAGCCATTTCAAACTAAGCAAGCATATGTGTCCAGAGACACAGGAAGAGATAGATTACATGTCCAACATTCCCTATTCATCAGCAGTTGGGAGCTTGATGTATGCCATGGTGTGCACAAGACCAAATATTGCACATGCAGTGGGAGTTGTGAGCAGGTATATGAATAATCCAAGTAAAGATCATTGGAAAGCAGTACAGTGGATTCTCTGGTATTTGAGAGGTACCACTTCTCATGCATTATGTTTTGGAGGTTCAGACACTGTTCTACAGGGATATGTTGATGTAGATATGGCTGGTGATAAAGATAGTAGGAGGAGCACCACAGGGTATGTGTTCACTATAGGTGGAATAGCAGTAAGTTGGATTTCAAAACTGCAACAGGTTGTTGCACTTTCAACAACGGAAGTAGAGTATGTTGCTGCTACAGAGGCTAGTAAGGAGATGATTTGGTTGCAAAGGTTCATGGAAGAATTGGGTAAGAAACAGGAGAATAGTAGGATGTACAGTGACAGCCAGAGTGCCATTCATCTTGCAAAGAAATTAGTCTTTCATTCAAGGACTAAACATATAGAACTCAAGTACCACTTCATAAGATCTGTTCTAGATGAAGAACTGTTAAAACTGGAAAAGATTCACACTAGCCAGAATCCTGCAAACATGTTGACAAAGGGAGTAACCAAAGAGAAACTGAGTTCCTGATCGGTTTTTGTTGGCCTTAAATCATGAAGGTGAAAAGAAGAAATTTGCCAAGTCCAAAGTCCAGCAAGTGTAGCAGCAGTAGAGTTGCTGTGATTAGTCATCATGAAGGCACATGAAAAAAATGTAATGGAGCGGTTTGCATGTAAATGGGCATATGGCTATAAGACCTAGTAAGGCATGCATACCCCTAGTAACTCACCGGTAAAGTCAAGAGATAGACCTAGGTGATAGGGGGTGTATGTAATATTCCTCGGTAAATACTTGAGGGGAGTTGGTGATTACTCCAAGTCAAGTTTAAAGGGGGGATTGTTAGGGTTAAACTTGAATTGAGATCAAGTCAAAGGTGGTTAGGTCTAGCACATGGTTTGAGAACATGGTTTGTTGTAGCCCATGGTATTGTCCCATGGTATTGCATGTGTTAACCTTGACTTGAGATCGAGTCAAAGGTGGTTAGGTCTAGCACATGGTTTGTTGTAGCCCATGGTATTGTCCCATGGTATTGCATGTGATTAAGCCTTTATAAGGCTTGAGGAGGATCCATTGTAATTGTACTAGATGTGGGCATTGTATTGTACTGGAAGAGAGACTGTGAGAGCGTGAAGAGGAAGTGCAGCGGTTTTGCTGCAGGGTATATCCCTTCATCTTTCTGGACTGCAATAAAAGGACTGGAAAATTTCTTTGTGGACGTAGCCCATCATTTGGGTGAACCATGTTATATATGTGTCTCTTTGTACTATTTTAATTTTTTTTTCATCTTGTTTATTGATTTAACTGTATATCTGTTATTGCTCTGCGGTTCCATTTTCTAACAGGAAGAGGAATTATGTGGTGAGGAATAGAGTGTTGGATTCTAAAACATATACTTGATCTATTCTTGAGTGATCCTATGTTGTGGATGTGTCTTTAGATCAGGGTTGGCCTTTTAAAGTGAGATCTAGCTTGGCAGTGCCAAAGGTTGGGTGGAATGTGGTTCAGATGATGCCAGTTGTGCATTGATAAGATAAATGATTTATATAATGTTTATTTAAGTTAATTTGATTCTATATGAATTATTTATGGATTAACATGTAATTTTTGATGAAAAATATGAGTTATTTGTGGAATAAATTTCTCATAGAATTGAATCTATTTATGCAAGTAAATTCTATGAAGGAATTGGAAACTAGTTTTTTGGATTTTGTACACAAATTGTTTAGGGAAATAATTATTTGGTACCTCTTATATAGAACTGATATTTATTCCCCATTTAATAATACAATGTGTATTTTTATGGAACAATAAACTCGGCATGGTTTAAAACACTTCTCTTTGATGCTTCTACCTTTTATTAAGAAACTAGTTTTTTGCTCATAGTGTTTGACATAGTTTTGAGACTTGGCACATGAAGTGTTTGTAAAAATTATTTATTTTCCATTTAATAATTATTCCTGATAAATAATATTTAAATTTGTGTGATAATTTGAGGATAAATCTTCTTAGTATTGTTGGGGAAATGTTTGCCAAAATTCTAGATCAATTTCCAATTTCTAACTCCTTCAATGGAGTTCTTTTGAGTAGATCTGTGACTTTGCATATGAAGTGTTTAAAAAAATGTTTGAATGAGATATAAATATATTATTACTGATAAAACATCTTATTTATATTTTTAATTTCATTTGAATCATTCTATAACCTATGGATTTAATTATTCTAGTGATTCCTAGAATTACTAGTTAATTCAGATGAGTAGAATTACCTACTTTTTTGAGATGTTTAATGGAAAGTATATGCATGTAAATATAAATAAATATGAATATAAGTGAGCACTGATACAATTTCCATGAGCTACAATATTCATATATTTCTCTTATTTTTCATTTGGAACGTTAAATTGGAAACTTGGTACATTCCGGTGAAATTGGTAACTAGTTTTTGGATTCGAATCTCTCTTTTTGGTCAAAAATGATTGTACTAACATATGATCCATTATTGGTATGTTAATTGTGTTGTATAATTCTATTTTTTAAATTTTTACCTTCACTTTGGTGTGCCTCATAACACAATATAGTTGGTTTGATTGAATTCTCGACAATGTTTATTAACTAGATGTACTGATTGAGCTTGAAATATTCTTCATTTATCTACTCGGATGATCTCTGCAAAAGTTGTTTTTTGTAGGTGAATGATTAATGGATTTAATTTCAATTTTTGGTTCATTGGCATGGTTTCCCTATCAAATTTGTGCAAGACTAGTTGTTAGTATTGAGCAACTAGTTACATAGTTCTTGTGGAATCATTTTCATAACTACTATGTTTAATTAATTGGAAAATGGTAACTAGGACTGATTTATGTGTTATTAGGTGTTAATTATCCATTTTAATTGATAAAAAATTGTTAAATGATAAATAAATGAAATTATATTAAGTACCATCAATTGTGCGCTAAGTGTCGTTAAGTATCATAATCAGGCACTAATTACTAGTTAATCATGACTAAGAGTAAATGGGTTTTAGAGGTAGAATTTATGTATAAATTGGATTGGAATGGATATGTGGTGTTTCTATAAGGTGTTATTAATCCTTCCCAACCCTTGGATAACACGTTGGAATAGTTATTGAATTTATTTTACTTTATTGGTAATTAAAGGGACTTTGGCGTGATTAAATCTTGAAAAATCAAAATTTAATATTTATTTAACTAATTCATTCTGCTAAAAATTATAATTATCCTTAGAGAGATAATTATATGTCCCTAATACCCATTTATATCCTGTCGGACATTACAACTAGCAATGATATTTATCGTGGGTGCTATTTTGAGTGGTAATACAAGGTTTGAATAAACAATACTTGGAAAGAAGCTCATTAATGATCGCCATGAAATAAGGGATTTATTATTTCCATATATTTGTGTGTACACCGTAATGATTGAAAGAAGAAAAAATTTAATTAAAATTCTAAATCAATATTGACACAATTGAAATTTTATCCTACTAATTCCTCATTTGTCTATGGCTAATAGAACTCAACTATTCTTGATTGATGTTCATCACTCCTCTATTTGTTGTGTATTATTTGTATAATATATGGATTAATGTTTCTGGAGAGGGATTGTTTTTTGTGGAGAGTGATTTCTCCTAGTGGAAAGGGTTGGACTCATGTATGCTTCATGTTCACAAGCCATGAGGAGGTAGGAGGTTTCCCACTCTATGTTTCATAGCTTGTAGCCAAAAGGAAACTAAGGTTATCGATGACAAACATAGAGGTGGTTCTAGTATGTTGATACCAAATGGTTGAATATAAGAATGGGAATTCCATAGAATATGAACCTTAGTAAAAAAATTCCATACATAAAAAAAATGTGACACTCATAGAGTTTTATAGATGTGTAAGAGGTTAAATTCTCACACCATAGGAGATACATAAGCCATGGAAGAGATTTGGTCAAGGATAGGATTTTAAAACAGAGAGAAAGAGAAAAGAATCATCCATGGGAATTAAGGATTCCTAGGTAATCATTCCCAAAGGAATCAATTCTAAGAAATAAAGTATAAGAGCAATTATGCCCCACAACTGGAAAAATAGTGAATACAAAGAAATGATTGTATGAAGAGGTATAGTGAGTGAATATTCGAAGGCTAACTGTAGGTAGACGAACTGTGATAAGAACCTAATTTGAGAGGGAAGGAGCTATGGAAGAGACTAAAATATCTACTCTAATACTAATATTGAAACACATAGTATTCAACATAAAATACATGGGAAACATATAAGCTGATTTTTTTTTCATTAAGGATATGTACATATAAATACAATCAATATGACACCTGGTTTTTTTCCCCCCTCAAGTTCCATGTCTCAAATCATCCTTTACCTGGTGATGTGAGAAGATAATGTTTTTAGGAGTTGTAGAACATGATTGTGCTACTTAGTTATTAATCTAAACACTACGACCAGTTCATCATGTGTCCCTAAATAACTCTTTTATGCAAGTGAAAAATTGCAATAACATGAAATCGAGGGATGAAATCAATGAAATAATGAATCCATTGGGCCTAGGACATGGGTATTTAGTAGAAAACCCTCATCCTCTAGTTCCATGTCTCAAATCATTCTTTACGTTGAAATATGAAAACACTAGAATTTTACACAATGAACTCCAATGCAATTTTCCCATTGGAGGATCAAATTCATGAATTTTTTTTTGAGAGATCATGGATACCTTCATCACATAAAATATTCCTATTAATATATACTAGAATCTGCATAACTTGATTATGTTTCTTAGTTATGGATAGAGGCCATGGAACCAATTCAACATGTGTTAGTGAACGAATCTTTTATGCAAGTGAAAACTCACCATAAAATGAAACCCGAGATCATATAAATGAACCATTGAATCCATTGGGTCAACGAAGTGGGGATTCAGGTACAAACTTCCTTTTCCTTCCAATTCCATGGCCTAAATTCTGCCTTAGTTGGGAATTTGATAAGTTAGGGTTTTGTTCAATGGTATCTACGAAAACTTTTCAATGAGGGTTAAAAATAAAGAAAATCCTATTCGATAGGCCTATTGACACCTTTATCAAATCTACCATGCCTAGAAATTCTTTCAACAAGTTGGATAGCTTGGTATGCAACTTAGTGTTGGATTTAAATACTTCACCAGTTCATCATGTGTCCAATATTCACTCTTTTATGTGATTATAAAATGCCATAAAGAGAAACGTGAGGATTGGATTGATGAACCATCAACTTAGTGGGGTTTTATACATGGGGATCCAACTAAGGCACCCCTCTCCCTCTAGTTTCATGGACCAAATCATGACTTACTTGGAAATATGATAAGTTAGAGTTTTATTGAGCAAGACCAAATTCTAAGACTATAGTGGGTGGCCAAATTCATGAAAACATTCCCCAAGATGACATGGACACCTTCTCCACATAAAATATGCATAATCAAATCTTCTATAAGTAGGGAAACATGATTATTCTACTCATTTATGGATCTACGCCTCAATACCAATTCATTGTGTATCCCTTAATGACACTTTTACGCAAGTGAAAACTTTTTATAAAATGTATACACTTATATCTATGATTAAATGAATTCATTGGGTCTAGGATGGAACTCCATTTAAGACATCCCTTTTTCTCCAATGACATTACCTTAATCATACTTTATTTGGAGATTTGAGAAGATAAGGTTTTTCTCAATGAGACCCAATGCAATTTTTGCATTAGGGTGTGAAATTCATGAGACTCTTCCCTGATTGATCCTAGAAATAATTTTTACATCCATTAGGCCTATACACAATTGGTGGAAGTTACAAAACTTAATTTTGTTTATTATTTATGTATCTAGACCCTAGGACGAATTCAAGATGTGTCCCTAAATGACTATTTTATGTGAGTTAAAACTCACCATAAATTGCAATCTGGGGATTAGATTAACAACCTGAAAAATATGTTGGGTCCAAAACATGGGCATTCAACTATGAAATCCATCTCCCTCCAGTTCTATGTCTTGAATCATGATTTACTTGGAGAGATGATAAGCTAGTGGTTTTCTCAATGAGACCCAATTTAATTTTCACATTGGGTGGTAAAATTCATGAAACCCTTCCTTGAGAGCTCATGGATACCTTCCTCACATCCAATAGGACATTACAAACCTATTGAAATTTCAAGAACTAAATTATATTTCTCAATTATAGATCTAGGACCCAAAACCAATTCACTTTGTGTCCTTATATGGTTCTTTTATGCAAGTGAAAACATACCATAAAATGAAATCTGGGGCCCAAATCAATGAAGTGTCAATCCTGATGGGTTTGAGACATGGGGATTTAACTAGAAAACCCTCACTATTTAGTTCCATTGCTTAAATCATCATTTACCTAGTGATTTCAGAAGTTGCAGGCTTTCTCAATGAGACCCATGAATTTTTCATTGGGGTGTAAAATTAATTAAACTCTTCCCTACGAGCTCATGGACAAATACATCATATCCACTATGTTTACACACACCTATTATAAGTTAAATAACTATACTTTTTTTCTCAATTATGAGTATAGGACCTAATACCAATTCATCATGCGTCCCTAAATGGATTTTTTGATACCAATGAAATATCTAGAATCATGATTTACTTGGAAAATTAAGAAGTTAGGATTTTCTCAATGATTCCTAATGAAGTTTTTGCATTGAATGGTTAAATTCATAAAACTTTTCCCTAATATCTAATGGAAACCTTAAATAGTTAAATTAGGCCTATACACCCCTAATGGAGGATGCAAAACTTTATTTTTCTATTTAGTTATGGATTTAGGACATGGGAGAAATTCACCATGTGTCAGTAAATTATTATCTTATGCGATAAAATAGATACAAAATGAAATATTTGGCTTGAAAAGACAAATCATCGACCCCATTGGGTTCAGTACATGATATTTCATTTAGGACATCCCTCATCCTCTAGTTCCATGGATCGAATCATGCTTTACTTGGCCATATGAGAAGCTAGGGGTTTTCTTAATAAGACCCAATGTAATTTTTTAAGTGGGGGGTCAAATTCTTGAAACCATTCCTTGATATCTCATGGACATGTTCACTACATCCACTATTCCTATATGCATAATATGGAAGTTACAAAACTTGATTCTGCTATTGATTTATGGATCTAGGCCTAGTACTAACTCACTATTTGTCACTAAATGGTTTTTTATGTGAGTGAAATGGTGCTATAAAATGAAATTTGAGGGTTGGATCAATAAAAAAAAACCTTATTGGGTACAAGACATGGGGATTCAACTAGGAAACCCCTCACCCTCCATACCAATGAAATGATTCATTATTTACATAGTGATATGATAATATAGAGTTTTCGTCAATAAGGGTCAATGCAATTTTGCATTGGGGCATAAAATTTAGGAAAACCATTATCAAGGGATTGTAGAAACCCTAATATTATGAAATAGGATTATGTACTCTTAATTGAATTTATATAACTCCTTTCTATTACTCAGTTGACGATCCATTCCCCATGACAAATTCACCACATGTCCCTAAATGACTCTTTTTGTGGGTGAAAAATTTCCATAAAATTCCATTTGAGTATTTGATAAATAAGTCTTCAATTGTATTGGGTATAAGACATAAAAAATCATCTAGGATACACCTGTACCTCTAGTTCCATCGCTCAAATCATGCTTTACCAAGAGATATGAGAAGCCATGGTTTTGCTCAATTAGCCCTAGTGTGTTTTTTGCATTGCGGGTGAAATTCACAAAAACCTTGCTAGAGAAATATTGAAAACATTCATCACATATACTATGACTATACCCACCTTTTGGAAGTTGAATAAATGTAATTTATTCTTAGTTATGGATATAAGCCTAAGGATTAATTTATTATGTGTCCTTGAATGACCCTTCTATGCAAGTGAAAAGACACCATAAAATGCAATATGGGGTTCATATCAATGAAGCAATGATATAGTTGGGTGTAGGACATTGGGATTCAAATAGAACTCCCCTCATTCTCAAATTCCATTTTTCTAATCATCCTTTACCTAGTGATATAATAATATAGGGTTTTACTCAAAAAGCTACGATGGAATTTTTGCATTGGGGTTTCAAATTCATGAAACCCTTCCATGAGAGATCATGGACATAGTTTACTCATATCCACATTTGTTGGAAGTTGAAGAACATTATTTTTTTGCTCAGTTATGGATCTAGGCCATGAGACCAGTTCAACATGAGACCATTTCACCATGTGACCTTAAATGACTCTTTTATACAAGTGAAAACTGACCATAAAATGCAATCTAGGGTTCAAATCAATGAATTGTTCACTTTTTGGGGTAAGGGAGAAGTATGTTTTATCATAGTACACCCCTTTCCCTCTATTTACATGTACCAAATCATGATTTACATAAAAATTCAAAAGCTATGGTTTTGTTAAATGATACCTTAACATTTTTTGAAGCTATGGTTTTGTTTAATGACGGTTTAAATTCAAGAAAAAAACATTCTGAGATATTTTGGAAACAATCATAATGACTTCCACCATTCCTGGACACACTTTCTATAAGTTGCATAACTTTATTTTAAAGATCACTATTAGATTTAGGCCCATGGACCAGTTCACCGTGTGTCCTTGAATGACTCTTTTACGTTAGAAAATACATGCCATAAAATGTAATACTAGACTCAGATCGATGAACCATTGAATATATTTATTCTAATATATAGTACTTTATCTAATACACCTCTCTTCCTCCAATTCATGCCCTAAATCATTCTTTCCCTACTGATATGAGAAGCTATGGTTTTTCTCAATGAGACCAAATGAAAAAGTTATATTGGGTGGTCAAATTCATGAAAACATTCACCAAGGTCACATGGGAATATTCACCACATCTACTAGGATTATACAAACCTTATATAAGTTGGAAAAATTGATTTCATTGCTATATTATGGATCTAAACCCCAACATTAATTCACCATGTGTCCCTCAATGACTCTTTTACATGAGTAAAAAATGGACATAAGATTCCATATAGGGATCATATCAACAAACCATATACTCAGTTGGGTCTAAGACATGAGGCTTTATCTAATACATCCTAGTAATCCACTTCTATCCCCTAAATCTTTCCTTACCTGAAGATATATGAATCTAGGGTTTTTCTCAATGAGATCCATTATAATTTTTTTAGTTGGTGGAAATATTCTTAGAAATATTTACCAAGAGCTCCTAGACACATTTTTCACATCCAATAGGCCTATACACACATTCTATCAATTACATAACTTGATTTTTATACTCAATTATAGCTCTAGGCCCTGGGACCAATTCATGACGTGTCTCTAAATGACTCTTTTATGCAAGTGAAAACTTTATGAAAAAATATAATTTGGGGCATGTATTAAAAAATAGTTAACTTTTTTGGGTTCATAGCATGATGCTTCATCTAGGACAAGCGTCATTGTCTAGTTCCATGGATTGCATAATGCTTTACTTAGTGATATGAGAATCTAGGGTTATGGTAAAAGATACCCAATGCAATTTTTATATTGGGGTGGTGGGAGAATTCATGAATCCCTTCCATAAGAGATCATGGACACCTTGATCACATCCAATAGGCGTATACACATGTATTGGAAGTTTCAGAACTCAGTTCTCCTACTGAATGATGGATCTAGGCCCTAAGAGAAAATCAAGATATTTCCTTAAATGACTCATTTATTCGAGTGAAAAATTTCCATATAATGCAATACATGCCTTGGATTCACAACATTTCAAATCAATTGGATATAAAAAATTAGGATTCATAAAAAACACCCATTTCGTTCAAGCTCCATTTCCCAAATCATGCTTCACTTCGTGATTGGAGAAGCTAGGTTTTTTCTCAATGAAACCTAATGCAATTTTCGCATTGGGGGTAAAATTCATGAAACCATTTGTCAAATGATCATGGACACCTTAATCACATCCACTATTCCTATACACACCTTATATAAGTTATATAAATTGATTCTACTACTTAGATATGGATCTAGACCCCAAGACCAATTCACCATATGTCCCTATAATGAAGGATTATATGCAAGTGAAAACAAACCATAAAATGTAACTCAAGGCTTGAATCAATGAATTGTTGGTTGTGTTGTCTCCTAGACATGGGATACATCTAGGACACCCATTCCCTCTAGTTACATGGCTCAAATCATGCTTTAACTAGATATATAAGTAGCTCGGGTTTTGCTTAATGATACCCAAGAGTCTGTGGACACTTTCATCACATCCAATAGACCTATACACACTTTCTAGAAGTTGTAGAGTTATATTTTGTTTCTTGGTTATGTATATACACTACAATACCAATTAAAATTGTGTCCATAAATGAACCTTTTATGCAAATGAAAACTCACCATAAAATGTAATCTAAGGCTTGAATTAAGAATCGATCAATTTTGATGCATTCAATACATGGGGATTTTACCAGTAAATGCCTCACCCTCTAGTTCCATGGTAAGAATCATCCTTTATCTCGTAATATGAGAAGATAGGTTTTTTCTTAATGATTTCCAACATATGTTCTCATTGTGGTGTCAAATTCATGAAACTCTTCCTTGATCTCTGATGGATATATTCATGACATCCACTACGACTATTCACACTAATTTGATGTTGTAGAACTCAATGTTAATACTCAATATGGATCTAGTCCCTAATACCAATTCTCCATGGTTCCCCTAATGACTCTTTTATGTGAGAGAAAACTCATGATAAAATAAAATCCATGGATTGAATCAATAAATTGTCAACTATGTTGGGTATGGGACATTGGAATTCATATAGGAATCCCATCACCCTCCCATTCCATGGACCGAATAATGCTTTACTTGGTAATCATTGTTAACGTAAAAATTTGCTCGCCATGCTCTGTCTAGTCTACACCATTTGTAGACATCCATATCATAACCCATTTGACCCCCACACCCATCTTTAGCCTATGTTTTTCTCCCAAAAACTCAAAATAATTAAAAAGGGGGCTTAAAAAACCCCAAAAGATCAAAAATAGCTCACCAAGGAGCCAAAAGGCTCACAAAGGGGCTAAAAGGCCCAAAAAGGGGCTAAAATCCCTAAAAGGGCTTAAATCCCCCAAAAGGAGCTATGAAATAAGGAAAAAGGGCTTAAAACCCTAGGTAGGGCCCAAAACCCTAACGAGGGGCTAGAATCCCTAAGTGGAGAAAAAGCTATAAAAGGAGGGGTGGGGCTCACCATCAAACACTCCCATTTTTCCCTGTCATTATAATGCCTGCATGATTACCTTAAGAGCCCTTTCACTCTCAAGATATTAATGCCTCATAGCTCAATTCCTCCATTTTCTCATTCCCATTCCCTTGGTGTGTTGAGCCATAGCTCCACCCATTCCCAGCCCGTGGAGAGGCAGCTTCAGAGTTAAGCCATGGTGGCCCTCCTTCGAACTAGATACATAGGTATATTGTTTTGTGTTTTGTTTATTTATTTTGCAATCTCTACGTGCTCATGCTTAATTTAGCACTAATGGTTTGTTGCAGGGTCACTTCTGTTCATTTCTAATAGTGTCATGCAGAGTTTTCTTTTACTTTATTCACAAAGAATCTACCCTTTCGTCCTATAGAAAAAAGGGCAGGTGTTTCTGCACATAACCAAGGTTTTTCCTTAGCTATAGTTTGGAGACAATACCCGGTCGATCCCAAAAGATCCCTTGATTTGATTAGTTTTTATAGTTTTTTAAGTAGTTGTTTAAGCAATTTATTTCCATTTCTTTCAATTAATGTTACTGGTCAAGCCCCCTTGAGCCCATCCCTAGCCCGTTCAGCCACAGTACCATTTATTATAGGTCATTCTCAGGTCTGATTTTTATTTTTTTTCATTTTCAAGCCAGCTCACTGCTTTTGGTCCTGAGAGGGTGACCCCATCACTTAGATTGAGCTTATAAGAGTGACCCCTTCACTACATTTCCCCCGAAAGGAGTGGCCTGCCTCTGTAGGCTGAGTCATCTATTTTGGGCTCAACAGTGTGACCCCCTCTCCTATTCTGGGATGAAAGAGGAGACCCCCTTGCCACATTGTCCCTGAAAAGAGCGATCTGGATCTCAGATTGTTTGTTTTGGTTGTTCATATTATCAGTGTGGCTTTATCGCCATTGTCCAGTAGCCTATATTTTCCTGCAAGTATTTTTTTCATTTCAGCTGGGTATGTGGTTAACCATTAACAAATACAAATCTACCTAAATTCTTAGTTTTATTTCTGCATAGTTATTTTTTCAGTTTTAAAAAATCAGTGGAAATAAACCCCCTTGCATAGCCCTTCCTCCTCTACTCGGTCATCACCCTCCAGGGTATTATGATATAAGACAGAGGGTTGAGAAAGTATGGTAATAGGAACCTCTTATTGTTATTTCTCTAAGCCATTAAAAACAGGTGACTTGGAAGGTATAGGGGTTGGAGACCATTGGTGGTCTCACGATGTTCACAGCCTCCCTATTTACCAACCTTGCACTTGAAGGGTAACCTATGGATCTACGGGTGGGATTGTTCCCACTATTATGAGATCCCAACACCCTTTCTTGTCCTAGAAGGGATACAAGGATAGGGTGGTCACTAGACAAATGTACATGGTTGTTAGTTCATAGTTTCATTTTCAGTTTTGTTTAATTTCACTGGCTTTTCCATATATTATAGGTTTCCCATTGTTTAATCTACAAAACCAGAAACATATGCTAAACCACATATTTGTAGAAATTAATGTTAAATGAATATTACTCATATAGTTAAAATGCACACAACCACACCACCAAAGAAAACCAAACTTGGTTCATGACCTTAAGCGAACCTCTTAAAATCAGTCAATTTACTCTTAAGTCAAAATTTGCAATATGAGGACATCAGTACCTAATTTCCATAAACTATGGGAAGTGATTGGGAAATTCCCTAAAGCTCATTATGAGGAGTACCACACAAACCCCAAAGTAGCTGGCCAACGAGAAGAATTTCCAAGCAAAACAGTCCAACGACCCTTTCCAGTTGACTAGTAAATCCTGTGAGGTAAAGTCCAAGTGTTGTCTTCTGGAATTCTTGGTGGCTGAGCGACCTCCTACAAGCCACTAGGAAACCATTAAACTGGGGTCCATATATTCAGTTCTGATTACATTATTTGATCCACTATACATACACCATTGATCCACCACATTCCTCCTCTCAACTCAGGGGGGAGTCCCCTATGTTTGGACTGTTAAACCAACACCATCGAGGCCATTCTTGACAACCTTCTTCACCATCAAAGGGCCATACAAAATCTGAATCTGACTCAGATTCATACCAATCTGAGCGAAACATGCAAACTACACCCTCTAGCCCCATGGTTGGTGCAAACATGGATCCCTTATCTCGAGGGTTGATTGGAAGTGGACCCATGTCTAAACCTCAAATTGTCACCAAATATATTAACGTAAAATTTTACTCTCCATGCTCTGTCTAACCTACACCATTTTCAAACATCCATCTCCTAACCCATTTGACCCCCACACCCATCTTTAGCCTATGTTTTTCTCCCACAGGCTAAAAAATAGATAAAAAGGGGCTTGAAAAACCCCAAAAGATCCAAAATAGCTCAACAATGATCCAATAGACTCACAAAGGAGCTAAAAGGCCCAAAAAGGGGATTCGATCCCTAAAAGGGGTTAAATCCCCCAAAAGGATCGACGAAATAAGGAAAAATGGCTTAAAACCCTAGGTAGGGCCCAAAACCTTGACCAGCGGCTAAAAGCCATAAGTGGAGAAAAAGATATAAAAGGAGGGGTGGGGGTCACCGTCAAACACTCCCATTTTTTCCCTATCGTTATAATGCCCACATGAGTACCTTTGGATCCCTTTCAATCTCAATTTATTCATCCCTCATAGCTCCATTCCTCCATTTACGCATTCCCATTCCTTTTGTGTCTTGAGCCATAGCTCCACCCATTCCCATCCTGTGGAGAGGAAACTTTAGAGTTAGGGCATGGTGGCCCTCCTTCAAACTAGATAGATAGATGTACTATTTTTTGGTCTGTTTATTTATTTTGCAATCTATACATGTTCATGCCTAGTTTAGCTCTAATGGTTTGTTGCAAGGTCACTTCCATTCGTTTATAATAGTGTGTTGTAGGGTTTTCTTTTTCTTTATTCATAGAGGCTCTACCCTTTCATCCTATAGACAAAAGGGTAGGTGAAAAAATCCAGGCTTTTTCCTTGGCTACAGTTTGGCGACCATACCAGGTTGATCCCATAGGATCCATGGATTCGATTAGTTTTTTATATTTTTAAGTAGTTATTTAAGGAGTTTCTTTCCATTTCTATTATTGGTCAATCCCCCTTGAGGCCGACCCAAGTCCGTTCGGTCATAGTACTAGTTACTGCTAGCCATTCTTAGCTCTAATTTTTATTTTTTTTTGTTTTCAAGCTAGGTCATTGCTTTTGGGCCTGAAAAGGTGACCCCATCGTTTAAATTGAGCCTATAAGAGAGACCCCCTCACTACATTTCCCTTGACTAGAGCAACCTTCCTCTATAGGATTAGTTTCCTATTTGGGGCTCAGCAGTGTGAACCCCTCACCTATTCGTAGCTAAAAGAGGAAACCACCTCACCACATAGGTCCTGAAAAGAGCAATCTGGATCTTAGTTTTCTTATTTCGGTTGTTCAGACTGTCAATGTGACTCTGTCACCACTGTCCAGTAGCCAATATTTTCCTGCAAGTAATTTTTTCATTTTGGTTGGGTATGTGGTTAACCATTTAAAAATACAAATATTCCTAAAGGGTTAGTTCTATTTTTGCATAGTTATTTTTTCAATTTTAAAACATCAGTGCAAATAAACCCCCTTGCACAACCCTTCCTCCTCTACTCAGTCATCATCCTCTGGGGTATTTTTAGATAATACCGAGGGTTGAGTAAGTATAGTAATAGGAACCTATCATTTTCATTTATCTAAGCCATTAAAAACATGTGACTTGGAAGGTATAGGGGGTGGAGACTGTTGGGGGTCTCACAATGTTCATGTCCTCCCTGTTGACAAACTTTTCACTTGAAGGGTGACCTGTGGATCTACGGGTGGCTTGTTCCCACTTTTATGAGAGTCCATCACCCTTTATTGGCCTAGGAGGGATACAAGGATAGGGTAGTCTCTTGACAAATGTACATGGTTGTTATTTCATAGTTGCATTTTCAGTTCTATTTAATTTCACTTGTTTTTCCATATATTATACGTTGCGCATTGTTCAATATACAAAACCAGAAACATTTCCTAAACCACATAATTGCATAAAGTGATTTTAAATGAACAGTACTCATACACTTAAAATGCACACAACCACACCACTTAAGGAAACTAAATTCAGTTCATGACGCCGAGCAAACCTCTTAAAGTCAGACAACTTACTCTAAGCCAAAATTTGCAATCTGAGGACATAAGTCCTTGGTTACCATAAACTATGGGAAGTTCTATGGAGATTCCCTAAAACGCATTATGAGAAGTACCATAGGAATCCCAAAGTATGTGGCCAATGAGAGGAATTGGAAAGAGAAATGGGCCAATGACCCCTTCTAATTGACTAGTAAATCCTGTGAGGTAAAATCCAAGCATTGTCTTTTGGCAGCCTTGGTGGATGAGCAACCACCTACAGGCCACTAGGAAGCCATTAAACTGGGGTTTAGATATTCAATTTCAGTTACATTTTTTTATCCATCATATAGACACCATTGATCCACCATGTTCCTCCTCTCGGCTCAAGGGGGAGTCCCCTCAGTTTGGATTGTTAAACTAGCACCATGTTCTCCGTTGTCCACATTGAAATTTGGAGTTGGGGGGGTCTACGACATCAAGGGAAGCTAGTAAATATTTCCATTGTGTTGGGCATGTTTTAAGTACCTTGAGAGTGGAAATGGACATGGGTGATTGGGATAAATCATCAACAATGATATAATTGACTATTGCTCTTGTGGTGGTGTTTTTGGCGAGGTGCTTGAAGGGGAAACATGGAAATTTGGTTGCCCCATCCATGGGAGTAAGAGAAAGGTGAAGAGTAACATTAGAAGTGTTGGATGAGGATGTCGCTGATGTGTCAGCTGTATAGGTGGTCATATCATAGCTACGCAGACTGTTTTAACTCAGTTACCCAATAGTAGTGGACCCACACCTATACCAACCATACCCTTCGTCCCACCTATTGTACCCAGGGGAAGTGGCCCTTCCACAACCGTGTCAGCTATCCCCATCATGAGAGGTTAGTTAGAGGTTCCCTGAGTCACACAAGACCATCACATTCCTGTAAAGCCCGGTGCCATTTCCAATCCCTCTAGTAACTTTGGGTCTAACCTCCCTGCCATGGCTCACATTAAATTGCATGACTTGGCCAGGTTAACCAACGACCCAATATGTCATTAATCCCATTGGCCTCCCATTCTGACCAAACTCCCATCAAACATTCGAAAGTTTAAAGGGAAGGTATAGGAACACCCCAAAACCACATAATGACATTTCTCCTATGGTGCTCATCAAACAACATCATAGATGACTCAATCAAACTTTGGTTGTTCCAACATACCCTCACGAGTGCCATGTCCAAATGGTACATTGAGATACCTCGATCCAAATACCTAGATTTTAACTCCTCGGCCTTCATGTTCCTACAATATTTCCAACTCCCCGTTAGATATGACGAAGGGGTGGAGATCTTGCTATCTTGCCACTAGAATATTGCGACACACATAGCCGACCACATCCATGAGTGTCAGCGATGCCGTAGTTTGTGAAAGATTCATCTTGATGACAATATCTTCCTAGATTTGTTCCTAAAAACTTTGCTACCACCTCTAGAAAAGGATGTCGCATCTGAATGTCCCCAATCCAAAGACCCAACATTTTGACTTGATTTACGCTCAGTGTGGATACCTTTATACCATAATTCCAAATGCTCCCCATGAGGGCACTTCCTACCGTGATGTGTTGGGGGAATCCCATGCTACAGAAGACATCATAGGATCTGTTTCCCATCAATCACAACACCATGTGACACCACATATGATTCCACCACACTCAAGCAACACCCCTACTATTTCCCACCCAAACCAAGCCCTCGACTATTAGAGGATGATGTCTTAGTCTGGATGCACAACCTCGTATGCACAACCCAGGTCACAATAGCATCCCCATGCAGTGATTTTGCCGACACAAAAATATTTAGAACAGATGAATGGATTCGTAGCACCAACTCCCCCCATCTACTATGCACCACTAGCGCAAGACACTTTAAACCCCACCCCAGCTCCGCCACCACCCTAGGGACAAGTGTGTGCTCAAAAAAATCATCCCCACCAACTTATCCCCAATAGCCAACAAGGGAAAGGTAGAAATAACCAAGTTAGGAATCCAGGTAACAACCAACCACAAGGAGGCGACCAATAGCTGAATCCTCCCAACAACACAGGAGAAAAATAACTGTCCCAAAATCCCCAATAGCCTAATCCACCTCAATAGAATTATCCATTGCAGACCAATCATCCATGTGAGTTGTACAATGTCTATGGGAACTACACTCATGAGTGTCCTTTCATGGGACATGCCAAAAAGTGCCTATAGGACGAAGCCCAACAGGGCATTAATGAGGCAGTCCAAACACAACCGAATCTAGTTCCACCAGGCCCTCCACCAATGGTGCTCTAGAATCCATTACCACTCCAAGTATTGGTAGAAACCACACATTTTTCCCAACCTGTCCCTATAGCCCCCCCTGCTCCCCCTCCCGCAAATACAGGAGTTCATCACTTGCTTGCCCTGACAACTAAATATGTCAACTTGCATACTAGGAGGAACCAATATGGGTCCACTACTGAAACCACTGAGACATCAGCGGCATCCACATCCAACACTGCCAATGTTCCTCTTAACCTTCCTTTTCCTCGCATGGATGGGGAAGTCAAAGGTCTATGTTTCCCCTTCAGGCATCTTGCCAACAACACCACCACAAGAGAAACAATCAATTATAGCATTGTCGACGATTTATCCCAATCACCCATGACTATGTCTTCTCTTAAGGTGCTTAAAACATTCCCAACATAGCGGAAATATTTACTAGCTTACCTCTGTGTCGTAGATCCCTCTGATTCCAAATTAATCACTTTTTATTTGGACAACGGAGAGCCTCGAATGCCATCAACCATTTCCTTTCGAATTCTGGTGTCCATTCAAAATTTGTTCATACGTCGATGCATTTTTGATGAGGGGGCATCCACTTATGTTATTTCAACCTTGGTCTGGAAGAAACTCAGGTCCCCAATCCTGCAACCAGCCACTACTACACCGCGTGCTTATGATGGCCATCGTACCAGAGCCCAAGGCATCCTTCCACATGTCCCCATCTCTTTAGCAGGGAAGACAGTCCTAATTGACATAGATGTGGTCAATGTGCAGTTGGACTATAAAATTCTCTTGGGATGGAGTTACATGTATGCCATGAGAGCCATGGCATCCACCGTGTTCTGCCTTATGATATTCCCTCTTGACGGGAATATTGTGATGGTATACCAACTAAAGTTACCATGATCCACATGGTCCAATGGCACCAGCCAACATTATCCCTACCATTGACAGCATAGCCACCCCACCATTGTTGAACGTAGGCCCTAGGTTGTTTGTTGACACCTCTATGATGGATTCCTTCCCCTTCGGGTCACCTCCACCAACACCAAGTGATACTATGGATTTGTGCATGCTCTCATACAACAATGTTACACACAAAACCCAACCACAACCAAAGCATCATCCTCAACAGCAACATCATCTGCAGCCACAACCCCAACCACAACCACAACTACATCCCCAAACGCAGTCACCAGGGAACTACTAGGGATCCTTCCTAGTCCATACAATTCCCTTCCTTTTTCCCACATTTGGAATCGTAAGTAATTTAGTAATGACTACCTTAAACTTACCCAACTTTACATTTGGGATTCCTATGTGGTACCTTGACCCACTGGCTCAACCTCCGATGCCCCAAGTTGTGTTGACTACTATTCAACCCATTGTAGTTGAATCACCTCCTCCACCTTTCCCACAAAATCCAACCACTGCACCTGCACCTACCCTGCCCAACCCAAAAAGGGCTAGGGGAGAAAATGAAAAAGAAAGAATTGAACCGCGACAGACTCTGCCAAGCGCTGTGTGCGATGTATAAGGCCATGCAACTCAAAACTACCCTGAGATTCCCATGCTTTGTGGACATTTATATTCCAAGGATACAACAGGAAACATCCACATGGTTGTACTCTCAAGTGGGCCAACAGTGAAAAAATTGTCTTTGAGAACGAACCATGCATGTGCCGTTTGCGAACTATATGGACATTTTTCTTACGACTACTAAGACTTGACATGGTTTTGAATGGTCCTAGATAAACTTTGAAAGAATTCCCTTGAATATATGATTATTTTGATTGAATAAATCCACCCCCACCCCCTTCCTCAAACACAATGTCCATCTACATGATGTCCAGTTCCATAGACCCACTTATCTCCATAATCACTGATAGTCCCTCACATCTATCCCATTGTTTCTTCTTCAATAATGAGGAGATACTTGAAGCCTTAACCACTCCTAAATACCCTTGGGATGACATGCACCATCACTCGTTCTTCATCTCTAAAGGACCTGTGTCACCATACGATCATTTTTTCAGTTGAGACAAAGGATTTCATTCATGGGAAAGATGATTGGTTCAAATATCCCATTTTGATGCCTGATGCTTTCTTAGAAGGGAAAATGGCCAATATTTCACCAACCATTAGAATCAGCATCTCAAACACACCTGGTACGGTTGAAGAAATCATGTTGGGGGCATCCTACTCCTACAAAGAGCTCTTCCAATAGTTTCACGATATCTTTTCCTAGTCCTACACTGAAATTCCCAGGTTGTATCCATCCATTTTTGAGAACCACATTGACACATGGCCTGATGTGGTACCCATATGCCAAAATAAATGGTTGATCCATCCTTCCAAATTTGTCGCAGTTAAAGAAGAAATTAAGAAGCTGTGCACAGCCAGCATCATTTATCCCATTGTTTACACAACGTGGGTGTCAAATCATGTTCTCATGAATAAAAAATAGGGTACCATTCATGTCTATATAGACTTCCACGATATGAAATGGGAATGTTCCAAAGACAACTTCCCAACGCCCTTCATTGATCATACCATTGATGCATGTTCCAGACATGAGACATTTTCCTTCATGGATGGATTTTCCATATACAACCAAATTTAGATCTAGAAAGAAGATTGTTACAAGATTACATTTACAACCCCTTGGGGAACATTCGGATATCGATTGAATTCCCTTTGTTCTAAAGAATGCCGGAGCTACTTTCCAACCCGCCATGAAATACTTCTTCCATGATCTTATCCACATAATATTGGTCTACCTATATGACCTTACAACATGATTGCGGAAGCAAGCACAACCCTTAGATGACTTGTGACAAGTCTTCCTACGATGTCGTAAGTACAAAATCTGCTTTAACCCCTTCAAGTGTGTTTTTTGTGTCTCGAAGGGTCATATATATTGGGGTTCATCATATCCCACAAAGGAATGACAGTTGATCCCCTCAAATTTCAAGCCATCCTAGACCTTCCCCCACCACGAACTTTGATCCAACTACAGAGTCTCCGAGGAAAAGACAATTTCCTTCACCACTTTGCACCGGATTACGCAAGCAAAGCTCATGGTTTCATACACCTCCTTCATACCAACATTCCATTTGTATGGGACCAGCGGGTGCAAGAGGATTTCAATGCATTAAAATAAGCACTAGATTTTGCACCATTACTTTTGGTGCCTGACTTCACCCGGGATTTCATCCTCTATGTGTCATCCTCTGAAACTGCTCGTCAAGAGCGCGTAATTTACTACATTAGCCAGAAGTTGATTGGTCCCCCTTTACGATATCCACCCAAGGAGAATTTGGCCCTTTCTGTCGTTGTCTCAATCCAAAAACTGCATCATTACGTCATTGCAAACCACACTCATGTAGTGGCCGATTCCAACCCCATGTGGTATCTCCTAACCCACCACCTATTGCAAGGCCATGCAACCAAGTGGGTAGTTGTCCTCTAAGAGTTTGACTTAGAATTTGTCACACCAAAAATCACTAAGGAACTGGTACTAGCTACATTAATAACAGATCTACCCCCATTTACCACACCACCACCAACCACGGTGAATCTTCAAGACAGGTCTCTATTCATCATCTCCATGGAAGATCGATGGTATGGGGGCACCCTCTTGTATTTACACACCACTAAGTTTGCATCCGACATCAAGCTGCTCGCCATATCCTTATTGGAGATATTTTTTATTGTTGGGGCATCAACACCATCTTACATCATTTCATTACCCATAACAAGGTTGAGACAATCCTTAACGACTGTAATAGTGGACAATATGGTTGCCACCTCTCAGGATTGGAAACTTCTCAAAAAATCCTACGTCAGCTACTTTTGGCCTTCTATCTTTGTGGATTGCATCAAGGAAGTCAAACACTGCCATAGTTTTCATCTCTTTTCCCCAAAGGCAAGAACCCTCCCTGCACCATTACACCCTGTTGTCACAGTTGGTCCCTTCTACAAATGGGAAATCGACTTCATGACAATTAGTCCTACCTTGTCCAATGACCATAAATACATCATTATGGTTGTTTATTAATTCACCAAGTGGGCCGAGGCCATGCCCACGTTCGATTGAAAAAGTGAAATGGCAGCATGTTTCTTCTTTAACCATGTCATTTTGAGCTTTGGTGTTCCCAAACAACCAGTCTCAGACCATGGTTCACATTTTGAAGATGTTGCTTGGGCTGATCTCTCAACCATGTTGAAGTTCAAACACCAATACTCATCTTCCTATTGCCCTTAAGGCAATGGCTAAGTTGAGGTGGTCAACAAAAGTATCAAAACCACACTCCAAAGGATGGTAGTAAACCATAAAACCAACTGGCACCACATGTTTTTCTCCACCCTATGGGCTTATTTCACATCCACAAAAAGCACCACCATTTTCACCCCTTTCTACTTAGTGCACAGCGTTGAACCAGTACTCCCTATAGAGTGCCAGATCCCATCACTCCACCTCGCTATGGAACTCCTTCCTGATACTTCATCGTTGGAAGAATGAATCCTCCAACTTGAACAAACCCAAGAGGACCATTGGTATACTCTCCAAGCCATTGAAGTAGCAAAAACCTGGTCAAAATTCTGTTATGACTCCCATGTCCACCCTCACACCTTTAGCGAATTTGATATGGTGCTAGTTTATGACCAAGCCAATGATAAGTTGGGAAAAGGCAAGTTCGAGTCAATGTGGTATGGCCCATATGTTTTCCATCATTGCCTTGGAAAAGGGGCATACATTCTTGTTGATTCTGATCAAAAAATCTTTGAGAACCCTCGCAACAGGATCTACCTCATGATATTTTATGCTTAACATCTCCAATGAGTCTAATTTTTCCATCGCGGTTTTCTCAAACATTTCCCAGAAATCATATCATTTTTCATTCATTTGGAATGTAACTGCCTCAAAACTTGTGCGTACATCATATGTAGTCTAGCCCGTCCACTACAACTTACATTGATTCTATGAACCTATTACTAGAGGTCACCTCGATTTGCATGCCTCTACAACAAACCGTCCATTGCATATATTGGATGTTCAAGAGCCAATTTCTGCATCCATGTTACACTATTGGTCACGTTGGACCACCTTTCACTATCCCACCATGGGGAACCACTAGTGCCCCTAGCTTTGTTGACCATAATGGAGTTTTTGTTAAGCTCTTTTCTAAGTCTTAAAAGAATGAAAATATTTCTGAGTTCCCTTGCTTCCTTTCTCGCTCGTTAAAGTATAGGAAAGGGCATATACATAGTATTGTTTATCTTGTTTTACGGACTATGTATACCACCATACAAAAAGGACCACTTTGGAACACTCAAGCCAAGAACGTTTCCCTCTAGATCCTTTTATGCTTTCTTGGAAATTGTGACCAAACTCTATTAAAAAGCTCATCATGGGTTGTCTTTAAGCTCTTTTCCAACATTCTCATCAAGAAAATATCACCAAGCAAACTTGGCTTCGTTCATGCTCATAAAAATACTTGAGTGGTTGTCTAGTTAGTACAGGATTAACCTTTCATAGCCTGATTGGAATACCAATGGCAAAGAAGTCTCCCATCCCCCAATGGATGGGAGATTTCTCCTATCTACACTTTTATCTTTTTTTGGGAATAGGAGACTATCAATGAAAAAGAGACCCCATTGGAGTTTTCTTCATGCTTTTAGACTCTATAAAATTTAAAGCACCATCGAGCATTTACTTTCTTCGGCTCACTAAAAATCCACGAGATCGTACCATAGCCGCATCTTTAGACACCACCCCATGTGTAATAGTTTAGAAGCACTCCCCCTTTGGGTCACCTTTTTTCATATTATTTTGCGATGAATCTCCCTTGGATCCCATGAACACAAAAAGTGTCTACCTCCCCCAAGTATTTCCCATCTACAATCGCATTCCCAATATTACAGTTATGATCCCTCTCCTATGAATCCGTTTCATTTTCTTCCAGGTCAGCCCTGCTATCATACTTTGAAGTTTGAACAAAGGAAGTTTGAATCCCCTGTACCCCTCCTACCCTTGTTCCCCAATTCAATGTGTCAGTCCCTAGATTGTCTCACACCCTTGGTTATCTCCCTCGTGCTTCTGGTCAAGGAAACATCACTGCCTTAACTAGTTCCAGGTCTTCCTTTGTCGACGACAACACATGTATTCCAGAGGATAGACCCAGAGGTCCTTGTATCCTAGTTTCATTAACCTCATTGATGAGTTCCTTGAACCACTTGAGAGGATTCCTTAATGCCTCTCAGGATGGTTGTGTCTCACGTGCTTGACTCCAGCTACATCATCGCACCATTCAGATTCATATAAAGAATTGTTCCATGAAGTCTTTGGTAGAAGACCCTAGGTGTCACCTAAATCTAGCACATTGGTGAGTCTATAAAGGAACCTAGACAGGTTCATGTCCCGTGTGAAAATTGGGTTGCGTTGGAGATAGTGTTCAGAAGCCCCAAAGCAGTGCTTCTGTATAGATTCATGAATGACCCAACATATTATACCAAAGGGACTTTGACAGTCTGTGAGTAAGTCCCTACAGTTATGTACCATTCAAAATCCAATAGGCCATCAGCTATGAAGATATAGCATTCCATCAAAATTCCATGGATCCAATATAGAAACTCTTCAGATCAATATTGTATTAAGCCTCTTATTGAGGAAATCATTATGTAACAACAATTGTACATGATTGGCTCTTGCATTTGGGTGCCTAGATCGTATTATTCTTTTGACATTGTTATGAGGATGGGGATTCCCACCTCATCCATATAAATGTCACATACTCATTGTATCTCACCCATTGATGGGAACCTAAATTAATACAAAACCAAAATCTACCGTGTTCTAAATGAGTAAGCACTGGTTCTTCACACATCTCTCCACTATCCTAATGATTCAATGATGTCCTTCAACCATACAATGAGATCCTACCCTCATACATTAGGGGATAATCTGTTAACACAAAAAAATTCTCACCATGCTTCGTCTATCCTACACCATTTGAATACATCCATATCCTAACCCATTTGCCCCACACCCATATTTAGCCTATGTTTTTCTCCCAAAGGCTCAAAAATAATTAAAAAGGGGCTTAAAAAACCCCAAAAGAGCCAAAATAGCTCACCCAGGAGCCAAAAGGCTCACAAAGGGGCTAAGAGGCCCAAAAGGGACTAAGATCCCTAAAATAGTTTAAATCCCACAAAAGGAGCTATGAAATGAGGAAAAAGGGCTTAAAACCGTAGGTAGGGCCCAAAACCCTGACCAGGAGCTAAAATCTCTAAGTGGGGAAAAATATATAAAAGGAGGGGTGGTGGTCACCATGAAATACTCCCATTTTTCCCTGTCGTTATAATTCCTGCATGAGTACCTTGAGATCCCTTTCACTCTCAAGCTATTCATCCCTCATAGCTCCATTCCTCCATTTTCTCATTCCCGTTCCCTTGGTGTGTTGAGCCATAGCTCCACCCATTCCCAACCTGTGGAGAGGAAGCTTCAAAGTTAAGGCATGGTGGCCCTCCTTCAAACTAGATAGATAGGTATACTATTTTGTGTTCTATTTATTTCTTTTGCAATCTATACATGCTCATGCTTAGTTTAGCTCTAATGGTTTGTTACAAGGTCACTTCTGTTCGTTTCTAACAGTGTGTTGTAGGGTTTTCTTTTGCTTTATTCATACATCATCTACCCTTTCATCCTATAGATGAAAGGGCAGGTGGTTCTGCACATAGACAGAGTTTTTCCTTGGCTATAATCAGATAAGATAGAGTTTTTCTCAATGAGTCTCGATGCAATTTTTGTAATTTTTTCACTAGGGGTTCAATTTCATGAAACTCTTCCTCGAGAGCATTGAAATGAAAATTATTTAAGGTTTAAAAAAAACCTTAAAAAATATACTTAGGGGTGGTATTTCTAAACCCCCTTCCACCAGTTGTGACAATATAACTTTTAGAGCCAATAGATATGAATGTGATAATTCTCTCCATTTTTTGTTGCTTGTCACTCTTTTATCTGTGATGCTACATTGGCCTTTTGATCTACTTCACCATTAAAATATGGAAAAATATGGAAAAAATAATTGTTGTTAAGTTGAGATGTTTCTCCCCTAATCTTGGTTAGTATATGATCTAGAAATCTTGTGGAAAACTTGTTCCTTTTGTTCATGACATACATTAAAATTACTGAGCATTTGAAGAAAATTAGTGATTATACCTTAGTTGTGTCAATACTTTATATCCCATGAATAAATATATAATATTCAACTTTCTTATTGGTCGTGATCTCTGTTGTCCCTAGGATAGTTTGTTGTAAAAATTTTGTGAAGTCCGACCAAGGCGTGAACTAGGTCGTGACAAAGTCGGAGCTGAAAAGGGTACACTATGGAAATTTTGGTATTTTTTGGGTAATAATTAATGCATGTTGTTGGTTAGATGGGAACATTTTCCACTAACGGGTAGTGGGAACGGATGTAAAATGACCATTAGTTTCCTATAAAAATGTAATGGCTTGAGTAAATCAGGTATTATTATGCGAAACTTATTCGAAGTTTGCTGTAATACATGTAATTTTAGTATTATGTGGTGAAAATTAATGAGTAAGAGCCACAGAGAAGAGGTTTTGTCAATCTACAAAATGTGTGCCCAGATCTAATTTACTAAACATTTTGATGAATAATTTTGTAGGATTTGCATGCAAACATAAAGCATGCTAGACACGACTTAGGCCAGATCAAGAGCCCTTTTGTGAGTTTCTCTCGTATGGGCTTCCATGTTAAAATTCCTATTCCAAATGACATATTCTTATACCTATGTATGTGTGTTGTTTTATGATCTGTCAGAACTTGTAATTTTATCTATTATTCATTTAGGATAGATACTTAAATGGTAAATGGAATCAAATTATACATTGTTGCAAAGTGTTATTTTCATAATTAAGTATCAACGATATTTTCTATAATAATGTTGATTTACTACCGGTTGATCATCGGTGTGGAAATATACCATTCTATCACTCCATATCCTCTTCCATCACTACAAAATCCTAGTTCTTCTAGCTCCCATAAGGTATCTCAAGTGAGACAACACTTGCATAACAGGTGTTGCTATCAGAGCCCTGCTTCGTTGGGTCGATACCTTCGGTTTTGTTGGATGGGTCATGAAGGTAAACATGGGTTGATTTGAATCGAGCCAACAAATGGTTCCATTTTTGGAATCAGGACCATTGGGAGAGGGATATGTTTTGGAACTACATGAAGTTTGAGAGTCAATATTGGGTCAACCAGAAATATTGAGAATTTGCACAAGAAGAATGGAAGGGGTTGAGACTAACTCCAAGTGAATGGTTGGGAACATATTTTTACTCTCACATTCATAAGATTTTTTTCAGTGAATTCCCCATTATATTTTATGAATGGTTATAAAGAATGGATAGTCAAAGGAAAACAATTTAAGGAGGAGAACTTATAGAATGGACTGCTAAACTACTTCAACGATTGGAAAGTGTTAGTAATCCTATTTCTAGGGTTGCCGAATTTTGGATTGATAGCATTTTGGAGGGGTATATTATTGATATTTCCATAGTTACTATTAAGTCATTTAGTGCAGACAAGAGGGAATTTTTCCAAGGTCCCAAAGGAATATTTTTCAAGTATTTAAATCATTGGATAAATATACTAGTGTGTTAAAAAGGAATTTTAAGGATGGAGTCTAATGAGTGAAAAATTGTGCGCAGAGGAAATGAGTAGTGACATGAGGAAGACATGGAAACGATGGTTAGAGTAAACTGAAATTTTTATAGATGGGAGTGAGACTAACGAAGAGCGTTCTCTCCTAAGGAGTGGGAAAATATTCTAGCTAGATAAGAGGAGATGGACTGTGACAGAGAATAAGAGTTGTAGTGTGATCGACATAGGTGACTATGAGTTTGTGGATGAGGACTCTTACAACGATGAGGGATAGGATCCAACTTTGAACCAGGCCTGAGGCCATCACATACCTACTATTCTGTGTACACCTCTAGTATATGAGGTAAGATCCAAGAGTATTTTTAAGTGTTTTTTATCAAACCAAAGTAATAGTAATATCCATGATAGTAGTCGACAAGTTCCTACTGATATGCCTGATGGTTTATCTAATGCAGGATTGTTAGTACCCCAAAGGAATAGGATTGTTGATGATGACATGCAATTAGATATATTCAATGGGAAAGGGCTGGAAGACCCAAAAAAACACCAATTTTTGCGTTAATTTTTCTTGACTGTGCGACATATCCAAGACGAGGCCATACAAAGAGCTCGGATTGTTATGAGCTTTAGGGGTCGTGCCCTTGATTGGTTTCTAAAGTTATTTGTGGTTATTGCGGGGAATCCTTCGAAAAATATAGACGATATTTAGAATAGATTAGTACATGAATTAAGGAAACCTAAATATGAGTCACATTGCATAACATAGTTAAAGTAAATCAAGCACATGACAGGTTACTCTATTTGGTATTTTGATCGTAGATTTTCATACTCTAATGGCTAAGGTTAGTTTCTAGATGTTTGATGTGTAGCTTACATAATGGATCATTACTTCCCCATTGCCTCATATTCGAGTTCCCTTGATGAAGAAGAAGATATTTTCTCATGTAGAGGCTCTTGAGCTCGATATGAAGTTAGAATATTCACTAGTTGGAGAAAATGACGCATGGATGATGCAAATTAAGCCATAGTTAGTTAATGTGTCGTTGAAAATACAAGATATTAAAAACATAAAAGAGGCCCGTGAAGAAGTATGGTGTACAAAATCAAAAAATGAAGGACATCATAAGGATTATTTTCCTTCTTTCTTGGATTAAATCTCTTTAGGTGCACTGAATCCATTGGAATCACAAGGTATCTCGTCGTGTTGAGTCTATCAAAATAGATGTCATAGGGAAGAGGAATACTTTTATCTATAGAATATAGTAACTACACTTGATACCCTTTATTATGAATTTTGTCGATCTTTAGATCATGCTGAAAATTATTACGGATCATACAGTTTTCTCCAAGAGAAAACTATGGATACTTATCTAATGAAAATCAATGAAAAAATGCAAGTTGAGTGACCAAAGGCCTAGTTTTCTCATCCCATGGGAGGTGGTAACTTCATAGAATGTGGTAGAGGAGGAGGATTTGGTAGGATATAAGGATAGGTTATTTGTTATAATTGTGGAAAATCAGGACATTATGCTAGATATTGTACCAATCCGATGATTACATGCTCATATTGTAAAGAAATGGATCATACAATTTAGGAATCCATGTAACTTATTTCTAAGTGTAAATCTAAGATTGTTGTGAATCAGAATCCATCGCTTAATCTTAAGCAGAATGTTTAGATATTTTTGTTGAACCAAGGGAACCTACTATTTTTGTTCTAACCAGGCAAGGTGCAGCAACTAAACATGGTCAAGGAGAAACTTGGCCAGGTACAAAAATATGACCTGTGGTGTAATGAAATATCCCCTTTGATTTTCAAAAGGAGAAAGGAAGCTTCTTCGATGCATGTAATGAATTTGATGATATAAGCCTTTCCTCAACATCTCCTAATTCCCCAATGTTCGACGAAGGATTGATCATTTCCCACTTCGATCGAACAATCCCAAGAGGGTTGACAAAAGAGGTGAGTATTTTAAATAATTTTATAAAGAGTTGTTTAACCCTTTCTAAGAATAAACATGCGATAGAAGAACTATCAAAATTCATAGAAGAACCAAAGATGACTCTAGAACTAGATAAAAGTGTTTACCATATTCATAGAAGGATGGAGATTCATCAAGAGATGCAACTAAGTGCTCATATAGGTGATTACGACATGGATTTCATTATTTTGGATCCGGGGTCAGATGTTAATATTGTGACAAAATAGATATTGGAAAGTAATGGGAAAACCAGGTTGGTATGGTATCCTATCTAGTTAATATTAGCAAACTAGTTGAAGGTTTTACCTATTGGTCGACTACCCCAAGTTCTCGTTGAGGTGGAAATCCTTCGAACTCATGCACACTTTGAGATAATTGAGATTGTTGATGACACCAATCCTTATCCGAAATTTTTTTATATCGATTGGGAAATGGATAACCTGACTATTACAATATTTAAGAAGCACGTGTTATCATTTTAATTTTCATAAATGTGTGTGGTCTTGACTATCGATCTTCTAAGAAGATAGCATTTTGTGGAGCTAGTAAAATGGGAGTACCAAGAATATTATTTAGAAAACATCTACAACATTTCCTTTGCAGAAGATGATTATATCAATCCTACAGCTAATGGTAAATTGAGTTGTTGAAGCATTACCTTTTGTTTGTTAGATTCAAGAGATGCATTAGAACAATGGTAGAATCAAATACATGAAGTATCAATGCGAAAATGTGAAAGGATTATTGAGCCTTTGCAATGGGTAGGTAATGCGGTATGTGATCTACCTACCTATGAAGGATTACGTAACTTAGACATGTTCTTAACAGAATTTGAAGACAAGATAATTGATCTGCAATGATTACTAGCTTTAGATGTGGCTTTGAAAGAAACACCTGCAAGATGGTGGGAAGTGCATAAACAATAAATTTAATAATTCCCTCAGTCTCATAGGTTTCTAGAAGCAATATTTGGTGAGAATGTTTCCTTTGTGTGTAAAAAATATACAGGTTTGACAAATCCCATTGAACACCTTGAAATCTGTCGTCCAACATAGTAGATGGTTCCTCAATAGTTATGGGTACAATTACTCATACATAATATGGATATGATACCTAAAAAATGGTATACATCAATTGAGTTGAAATGAAAAACTCTAGACCGGGATGAACTAGCTAATCATATTTTTAGCTTCAATGATGAAAATCCTATGATTGTGTTGATGTATTTGTAACTTCGAAAGATATTATGAAGTATATTATCATTATATGTTGTTGTACCCCCATTGGGGATGTGTGTTACCCCTTTATGGGATATTTAAATTGTTTTTATACCTTGAGGTACAATTTTTGTTATAAGTTGGGGAAATAGTCCCCAGTGTAACATCATGTAATATGTACTTGTAGTATCGTTAGGAGAAGTGGGCCCCATGTGATATGACATGTAGGCTCAAATTTCATAGTTGATAAGTGAATTGAAAGGTTATAAATAGGGAGGTCCTATATCTCATTTATACACACCTCACACACTCTAAAGTGTGCATGAGATAGAGAGAGAGACTTTCAGAGGAGGAGAGATAGATAGTTGATGAATACTTCTTATTACTGCTTTTGATCATCTTACTATTCTAGAGACTTTTTCAGGGTTTTATCCTTTGTGGTTTCCTTGTTGAAAATATGTGTGTCTCATGTGTCTTATGAATATTGTTGTACTTGTCATTATTTCATATAAATATCCTAGATAATCTAATTAGATATTAATAAAAATGAACATGGTATTAGAGCCTCTGTGAAAGATGGAACTGTGCAGGTGTAGGAACAAGGGATTCATAGTTGAAGGTGTTATCTCCATATATCATCAAGAAAATAGCGCTAGGATAAATCACCTCACCAGGGTGCATATTTTGGTAGTAGCAGTTTCTGAATCGGAGAAGTCTCAATTTTTAGCTGCAACTACTGTTGGGAGGAACTAGGGAATCAAGTATCAAAGGCTTCTTACTTGAGTTTTCATAAAGTGACCTAGACGAGATAATCATCTCAAGGAGGTGTATCTTTCTATCCAAGAAAAATTTCCAAACTCTAAGTTTGGAAAATTACGGTTTCTATGACAAACCCTAGATCAGCCTGCTCTGGAACTTGGTCGAACATCTCAAATCAGTAAGATTCAAAAAATTACCATTTCCATTTGAGGTTCTCATTTTGAAAATATGGCTCACCATACTCATCTTGAGGAAAATATTGGAGGGGCTGATAACTTTCGAGCATGGAAGTACAATATCTCCTTGATCCTTGAAGAAAATGACTTGGATCAGTTTATCTCTAGATATGTTCGAGAACAAAAGGGAGATGAGGCAAAGGATGCTCATAAGAAGCATGGATAAGGCTAAGATAATTAGAGTAGATTATATAAAATATCACCTCATCCCTCATGTGTATTCATTCCTGACACCGAAGGAAGTATATGATTCCTTGACAAATATGTTCAAAGGAAAGAACATCAATTGGAAGATGACTTTTAGGAACCAGCAGAAGAATGTGAAGATACAGAACTTGGAGATTATACAGTCCTACTCTTAAAGGGTTTCTCAAATCAAAGAACAACTTAAAGCATTTTAAGAAAATGTCATAGAAGGAGAAATTGTAATGACTACCCTAAATAGCGTCCCTATATCACAGGACTCATTCATTCAATAAATTTGTGCAAGAAAGAAAGATGATATATTTCAGCAGACATCGAGAAGAATGTGCACAAGAAGAAGCTAGAATTGTGATAAGAGAAGAAAATATGGGAGAATTTGAAAATCAATCTCTTTTATTATACACCAGGAAGAATTTCAAGAACAAGGAGAAGAAGGATAACTTTCATCACAACAAGAAGAAATACAAGAAACCAAAGTGAACAAAAGATATCGTTCAAATGTTTTATTTTATACTTGTGATTAAAAGGGACACTTGGAAAGCAATTGTCCCACATAGAAAAGGAGACACCGTGCCCATATTGTCGAAGATGATTACCAACAAACAAAAGATTCAAACAAGAGAAGAATGATTCAGATGAAGAGTATGTGATAATATCAACACTTAGTGGAACTATCACACACATAAGTAATGATTGGCTCATTGATAGTGGAGATTCCAAACACATGATGGGATACAAAGAATCATTCATCAATATGTCTAAACATGAGTCACCTCACAAGGTAAAACTTGGAGATGATTATCAATACGCCATAAAAGGGAGTGGTGAAGTTTCATACAGGATTAACTATGGGAAATTCTTAAAGATTAAGGATGTCCTATATGTTCTAGGATTGAAGAACAATCTTCTCTCTATATCTGCACTAGATGCAAAATGAATTAGGGTTTCATTTGTCGATGGCCAAGTTATGATGTGTCCCAAAGGAAATACAACAGAGGATGCAATAGTGATTGGAGAAGAAGATGAAGTCTTGTACAAGTTGAAGGGACAACCTGAACAAGCATTGGTTCATGAATCAATTGAACCAATGAACCATGGCACAGAAAGCTTGCACATGTGCACCATAGATCACTACTAATGGAAAGCAAAGCAGTTTGAGGATTTACAAGTATCTGGGAAAAGAATGAGGGAATTCATGAAGTATGTGCAAAAGGAAAGAATGCAAATAATACATTTCTGAGCAGTAAGAGTGAGGAAAAAGGAATATTGGAGATAACACACTCAGATGTATGTGGACCCATGTTTTCTAGCTCATTAAGCAAGTATGCATACGATGTGTCCTTTATAGATGATTTATTTTGTAATACTTGGATATATTTCTTGAAAGGGAAAAGTGAAATTTCCAGTATGTTCAAGGAATATAAATCCTTGGTTGAGAACCAGACAGATAGGAATATTAATATTCTATGGTCAAATAATGGTAGTGAGTTCACTTGGAAAGAATTCAAGGAGCTCTATAGATAATATGTGATTAAGAGGGATTTGTGCACTCCATACAATCCTTATCAAAATGTAGTTACGGAACAAAAAAACCGAGCAATAATGGAAGCAGTGAAAGCAATATTTATTGACTAGGATCTTCCAATACACCTTTGGGTGGAGTCAACAAAAATAGATGTGTATGTACAGAACCATACTCCTCATTGATTACTTGACAACAAGACTCCTGAAGAGGCTTTATCAAGAGTGAAACCCGAATTCAGTCATCTAAGAATATTTGGTTACCCAGTGTACATACATGTCCCAAAGGGGAAAAGGACCAAGATCGATCCTTCTAGGAGGAAGTGTGTATTCGTAGGATACAATGATATATAAAATTCCTACTGAATATACTTCCCATGATTCAAGAAGATCAAAATCAATAGAGATGTAACCTTTGATGAAGACTCAGCATACTTCATATCCAGGAGGACTCCTATCCAGGAATTTGAGGATCCTGAAGAGACGAGAGTCCAAGACATGGAAATTGGAGAATCAATTCAAGAATACCATGAAGATCATGAAATGAGAGAATCACAAGAACCAGTGGAGACATTCATTGAGAAGGACTCCCACGGGACAAAACCAGCATGGGAATGAGATCTCTTATGAGGATATGAAAGGTATGGCGCTCCAAGAGGAATACATAGAGAGAGAAAAAGGGAAAATCCCTACAATAGCTATGTGGCCCTACTGTATGACATCATTGATAAAGAATATTCCACCTATGAAGAGGCTACAAAAAATAAATAATGGAAGGATGCAATGATCAAGGAATATCAGTCGATCATTAAGAATGATGTATGGGAGATTGTTTTGAGGTGGGAGAAGAATTATGTCATGACTTCAAAGTGGATCTATAAGATCAAGCATTCTGTAGATGGAAGCATTGAGAAACATAAGGAAATATTCGTAGCATGAGGCTTCTCATAGGAATACGGCATAGACTACGAAGAGAAATTTGAACCCGTGGAGAGGTACATTTCCATAAGGACCATACTTGATTTGGAAGTAGTTATGAAATGGAAAGTACACTAGATGGATCTCAAGACATATTTATGGAATGGTGTATTCGAATAGGTAGTGTACGTGGAACAACCACTGGGATTTTAGACACATGACAGGAATACCCATGTGTGCAAATTGAAGAAGGACTTTTATGGTTTGAAACAAGCACTAAGGACATGGTACGACAAGGTGGATAGATTCTCGATGATCTTGAGATTTACAAAGAGTAAAGTAGATTCCAACCTATACTTCAATGTGGAAGACAAAAGACCAGTGATACTCCTTATATATGTTGATGACTTGTTTCTAACATGTGATTAGGAACTCATTAAATATACAAGGAGGATACTTGCTATAGAGTTTGAGATGAAAGACCTAGGTATGATGCCCTACTTCTTAGGCATGGAGGTGTCAAAGAGAAAATATGGAATATTCCTTGGGAAAGGGAAGTATGCAGTGGAGATTCTGAGGAGATTTAGAATGTTGGACTACAATTCTATGAACACACCTATGGAATTTAACTTGAATCTTATGAGTGATGCTTCATCTGAGAATTTTGATGTCATGATGTATCATCATATGATTGGCTCATGGATGTATCTGGTGAATATGAGACCAGAGATATTCTTTGTGGTGAACACCCTGAGCTAGTTCCTGATGGATTTGAGACAAGTTCACTTGATAGTGGTAAAGTATGTTCTGACGTACCTAAAATAAAAAGTGGATTATGGGCTCAAATATGATGTGAATCAAAAGATCAACCTACAAAAATATTTTTAGGTATTTACACTGATAAGAAGAGAACCTTAGGTTTCTACTTCAGTTTCGCATCTGACAGGATCTTGTGGTTCAGTAGGAAGAAATCATGTGGGCCACTGAGTACAGCTGAGGTAGAGTATGTTGTTGCTTGATCGCCTAGTTGCAAGGAAGTGTGGCTGTGAAATATACTACTTGAGTTAATTGATCTCTAGTTGGATGTGACTTGCATATTCTATGAAACTCATATTTTCATGAAGCTGAAAAAAACCTAGTGTTCCATGACAAGTCGAAGCACATAGAAATCTAGTTCCACTATATCAGGGATATGGTGCAGAGATGAGAAGTGAAGTTCCATTACATGGAAATAGAGGAGAATATAGCCAATGTATTGATCAAGCCTCTTGTGAGAGTGAAGTATGAGTACTTCATAGAAATACTTGTTGTGATCCAGATTGAGATCCCTTGAAAAAGGGAGTGATCTATTTTATAATAACTAGAAAGACAGGTTGTCTAAGGATAACATCCTGGTGAAGTTCGTAGGTTTCTCATATGTAATCAATCATGTAGGTTATCCTTGGATGTAAAATACAAGAGAATCCTGCAGGTTATCCTTGGATGTATGCAGTTTTGATACAAAGCATATTATCTCACATGGGAAATGAGACGGGTTATCCAAATGTAAATACTGATCCCTGGCGTGGTACACAAGTTATTCGGATGTAATATGTCTCGTGGTTTTTTTGAGTGTAAATACTGATCTCTAATATGGTACATAGGTTACTTAGACATAATATGTCCCGAAGGTTATCTGAATGGAAAATATCTTGGATGCTAGCTATTCATATGTAATTCCTTGAGGTTGACAAGAAGAACTTGAAAAGGTCCTAGTGTAGGAGGTTATTTGGTCGTAATTATTCCTACCATATATATGACATATATGAAGTTATCGTGATGAGATGATAAAGTCATGAAGCATAAGAGGTGCACCGAGGAATTTATTTTAATAAAGCATGGGTTGACAGTAGATTCTTTGGTTGTTTGTTGTTTTTCTTCTGCAAGACAAAAGAGATGATCTGGATACGACAAGATGAAGGTAGGAGACACAGGATATTGTCATGGAATCATGAAGAATATCTTGGAAAAATTCTATGAGAAGACTTGCTCGAGATGATATGAATACTTGGTGGAGGACTAGGCCTACATTGAGCATGAAAACGGGCTTGCATTGTAGAAAGTTTTGATGACAGATAGTATGGTACTATGATCAAATTATAAGAATATGATGACAACATATATGATGAAGACTCTATGACCCTGTGATGATGATGATGCAATGAATACTTGACCAAATGTGTTGATGTCTATGTAGAGAGAGAATACCTCCATAGTTAAGAGGGAGTGTTGATGCATTTGTAACTTCGAAATATATTCTAATGTATACTATCATTGTATGTTGTTATACCCCCATTGGGGATGTTTGTTACCCATTTACGGGATTTCTAAATTGTTTCAAGACCTTGAGGTACAACCTCTATTGTGAGTGGGGGAAATAGTCCTTAATGTAACATCATGTAATATGTACTTGTAGTGTCTCTAGGAGAAGCGTGCCCCATGTGAGATGACATGTCGGCTTGAATGTTATATTTGGTCAGTGACTTGAAAGGGTATAAATAGGTAGGCTCTATCCCTCATTTATACACACCTCACACACTCTCAAGTGCACATGAGAGAGAGAGAGAGAGAGAGAGAGAGAGAGAGAGAGAGAGAGAGAGAGAGNCTTACTATTTTGAAGAAGTTTGTGGGGTTTTCTCCTTTATGGTTTCCTTAGTGAAAATATTTGTGTCTCATGTCTATTATGCATCTTGTTGTACTTGTAATTATTTTAGAGAAACATCCTAGATAATATAATCAGATCATAAGAAAAAATAATAGATTGATCCTTCCCTACAAGTGATTAAGGATAATAGTTTTGAAGTTGTCCCTATTCCAGTATCAATTATTCCACAAAGGAAATTGATAGTTCAAGGTTGGATGGAATGCAACAACCTAGATGGAGTATGTAAAGATGATGATCCATGTGAAATTCATATCCATGAGCCTAGAGGTAGTTGAGCAGTCGAGGGACCGGGTTTGTCGACTGATATATTTTTGAATCCTCTAAAAATAAAAGAAAGTAAACATTGGTTTTCCTGAGTACTTCAAATTTTCTAATATTGGGGATTATTGGGATGTAAAAATAGTGTTAAAATTACCGATTTACTACATGAGTTCCATGATTTATTCCTGACCAAGTTTTAAGAAATGGAAGGGATTGTTAGGGACCTATGTGAGATGAATATCCCATTAAATCTAGATGAAAAAGTTGTTAAGCAATGCCCATACATATTGAACCCCATACATAAAGAAAAGGTCAGAGCATAGTTAGAAGAAATATTGGATACATGGATTATTAAACCTATGGAAGGGTTCAAATTGATTGGTCCAATGGTAGTACAGGACAAGAAAACTGGTGAATTTCATATCCATGTCAACTTAAGGAAGATGAATGGTGATTATTTGCATGATCCATTGCCAACACCGTTCACAGATGACGTTATAGAGAATGTAAGAGGGAAAGAAGTGTATCCCTTTATTGATGGATTTTCAAAATATCATCAAATCAAATTTTCCATGGAAGATTGACATAGAGCCACATTTGTGATAGAGTGGAGCTTATTTCAATATACGATAATGCCATTTCAAATTGAGAATGGACCTACCTTTTTTTCTAGAAGAGTGGTTGTTGCTTCCAAATAATTTATTCACAATTTTTTGGAATTTTAATTTTATAATTGGATAGTGTATGGAATCGTTAAGGATCATATTGAAAATGAAAGATTGATGCTTGAGAGATGTAGGAAATAATAAATTTATTAAGAAATGTATCTTTTTTTCTCCATTTGATATCATGTTGGGTCATCTAGTCTGTCGAGAAGGAATGTTGATGGGCCTTGTGAAGATCACTATTATTGTCGACCTAGTTCCACCTTAGATTGTTAAGAATATGAGGACTACAATTGGTCATACAGGGTATTACAGAAAGTTTATCAAGGGATATTAATAGATCACCACCCCAATGGAGAGGTTATTAAAGAAGAATGTCAAATTCCAATGAAACAAAGAATGTCAGAAGAGTCTAGATTTCCTTAAAGAAAAGATTCTTTCAAAACCCATTTTTGGCATTTCCTAACCGACAAAAGGAATTTTATGTCCATGTTGATGCTTTGTCAATTATGGTAGGAGCATTGTTAGAACAACCAGGTGAGGGTTCTATCGACCACACCCTCAATTTACTAGTAGGAAGCTATCAGTCATAGAAAAAAATTGTACGGTGTCATACCATGAAGGACTTGCAATGGTATATGCAATGCATAATTTTAGGCACTACTTGTTGGGAGGACACTTTAAAATGTTTATAGACCAGTCTTATTTGAAGTACTTAGTTAAAAATAAAGTGATAGGGGGGAATATACGTCAATGGATTATTCTCTTCTAATGGTTCAATTTCAATATCATTGTTAAGCATGGAAGGTTGAATGTAAGTCATGATCACTTGTCGATATTGGAAAATGAAAAGCACCCTACCAGTTTAGACGATGCCCTTCCTGATGCACAATTATTTCCACTAAATATGGTTGATGACTACTATGCATAAATTTTTTGTTTCTTGGCTACAGGAAATGCACTAGAGGGGTTTACTACAACACATAAGAAATATTTGGTTATGAAATCTATATATTTTTAGCTGATAGCAGGGAAGTTGTATAAATTAGGAGCAGATGAGATCCTCCATCGCTATGTTTTGGAACACGTGTGATTTTTTATATTAGTTGAGGCACACACTAGTGTCGTAGGAGGTCACTCTGCACATAAACACACAACACATAATATTCTGTAGGAATGAATACTATTGTACTTGTGATATTTTTGAACACATAGGAAAACCATCATGATGGGATGAGATACATTTGGTATCAAAATTAAGTCTATAGGAATTCAATAAATGGCTGGATAGGTGCATGATATATAATTATTGTGACAAATTACTTAACCAAATGGGTTGAAGCCACACCTGAGAGGGACTATACTACTGCGACTACTTCTATATTTTTGTTTGAAAATGTGGTCACAAGGTTTGGGTTCCCTAAAAATTTTATAAGTTATCGAGGTACACATTTTTGTCAATATATTAAGTCAGGAATTAACTACAAAATTTTAAATTCATCATAAAAAAAAAGAAAACACCTTATTATTTGCAAGAATATGGAGTTGTTGAGGCCTTAAATAAAATTATCGAGCATGCATTGACAAAGATATGCAACGTAATTTGAGATGGCTAGGATCATCGAATATCTATAGTATTATTGGATTTTCGCATTGCAAGAAGATTATAGGGAACACTCCCTTTCGACTAGTTTATGGACAAGACGATGTTATGCCAACAAAGTATATTGTACTTAGTTCAAGGACCACTGTAGTTACTAAAATGACATATGCAGGCATAATTGGAAAAAGACTATCTAAGTTATTATACTAGTAAGAAGATCACTTGATCATAGGATATCATCAGGAAATTGAGAAAGAGGGTTAAAATTGTTGGTACGACCGACATATTAAGTTCAAGTAATTCCATCGATGTGATTTTATTCTTATTTATGACAATAAATTCATAATACATTCTATTAAGTTTCGTACTCATTGGTTGGGACCTTATGTTTTTACTTATGTCATGGATGGAGGTGTAGTTAAATTGAAAAAATTAGATGGTACTCCTCACTTCAAGTTTGTGAATGGAGATTGGATAAAACCCTATTGGGAAAGCCGTTCATCGCTCGACTGATATGCAATTGTTTGAAGTTGTAAAATAGATGTAAAAAAAAGGTGGAGCGGTCTTGTATATAAGATGGAAATTGTTCAATGAAGTCATTATATAGGTTTTTGCATGATATACTTCTATCGAAAGATCAAGTTGTGTCACATTATAGTCTTGTCATAGAATATTTTGGCGACGATATTTTATGTCAAGTTTGTAATTAATGCATAATGATTTCCTTCTTTTATGGTGATGGAAGTAATGTCCTTAATGGAAATTTATCATAAATTCCCAAAAATACTTCAGCATTTCAAATGATTTTCCACCACCTTTTCTCATTTCTTGTAGATCAATTCAGAATAATGACCCACATGATTGGATGATTTTCTACATGCGTAAGTCTATTTCATCTCCATGCATAACCTAGTTGTTCATTACAACAAATTATGAGCCTCTCGATCCAAGAACTATTTGAAACTTTTATTGTTTGAAATTTTCATCATGGAGACATATGTTTCAATTTCAAGAACTATGAGGGGGTTTAGTGTGGAGGTTCCTACCACCATATTCATTATCTAGAAGGTGCTTGAGATTATTCCATGGCCTAGTACTATCAATCCACTAAGGAAGAAGTAAATTAGTGGTTTTGTTTTTATTCCTTAGATACCTCTAAAAGCTACACATGATTCCAAACCATTAGGATCTGGGTCTACAACCATGTTTCCTAGTTACATACCACAACAAAATGAAAATGCTCCAAGGGTTGCAATCAACAAAAATGTAAAGTATCTATTGGTTGAGCATTTTATTCCACCTAGTGTTCATATATCTGTAGACATCATGTCGAATATGAATAAATTGATGTTAATAGACCATGATCTAAGGAATTTCCCAAAATTTCACCCATCCAAATACATGACTTCAGTGTAACGGATAGAAGGTGGGCATATTGAATTGGTCCCCATGGATTGGGCTTGCATATTGGAGAAATATGGAATTCTCTTGTTGTTGTATATGTTGCACTTCGGATGCACTAACGAATTTAATACATGTTTGAAGAAGTTGTTGGTATGCTTCTATGGCGATTGTTTGTGGATGAAGGACCGAATTTCTATTGATGTAGATTAGATTTCTAGTATCATGGGTTTTTCAAGAGAAAGTTTGGATCCAATGCCTTTCCTTGTTGGTAAAGAACACGAACTGGGTGTTATCCTTTCCTTTAGGTATAAATACAACTTAACTCATGACAATATATTTCCTATTACATCCATCAATGATCAAGGTGTTTGGTTCGTAGCGAAGGTTTTTTCTAGTAAATTGATAAGGGAGATGTGATTGAACCAAGGTATTGTTAGTACGATTATTATAGCTGCGAAACAAGCTACAAGGGTCCAAATTATTTTGTCCACTTTCTTCTTCATTGAGTTATTAGTGAATCCCCTTGATGCATAGGAAAAAGGTAATCAATTTACATATTCATGGTTACTAATTTTGTGTTCTTTTGTTGGGGGAAAAGAGACACCAAATTATCAAGCAATGGAAGTTAATGTCCCCTATTGTGGGGGACAATATCAAAATTTATTGTATGATGAGAAGGATCATAAGAGACAAATGAAGAATAATATAACATTTTATATGTATGTTGATGCATTGAGATATTACATTGAGATAGAATCAATGATCCCTATTGAAACAGTTAGTCGGTATAATAATATCATCATATTTACTGTAGGATAACAACACCTACACCATTAACCCCAAAGATATCCATAGCATCAGTGGTTTTCCACTACTTTTTGGTTATCTTGAGAAGAGCTTGATTTGATCATGCAGGATTGTCACGAAAAATGTAAGCATCCTATCGCAGACTACTTACTATTGACTGAAACATATCCACGATAGAAGGGAACATCAGGTAACCAAGATAGGGACCCACATGATCAATAAAAACTATCGATATCACACCACAATAGCAATAACGAGTCAAGTGCAACTCCAACAGATCCAGGACACAGAGAGAAGAAAAACACTACTGAATAAGGGAAGAAGAGATGCAAGAAAGAAAAGGATACTATGGATCTACTTGGTGGACTCGTGGATTAAAACTACCATCTTTTCGATTATAGGATGGTTGATATTGCCGATGAGACTTGAAAAAATATTGATAAAGGAAATAGTAAATTATTTAGAGCTGTTACAGATTTGATTCAAACTCAGTGTAATAAGGTGCAAGGAATTAGAGTTTCAAATGTTTGGTTTGTGTTGCATACATGAGAGTCTAGACCTTTTGAGTATTAACCAATTGAAATACTGTAATATCCCTTTTTGTAATTTTGGAGAAAATTACAAATTGGGAAAAATCAAGCTTGTCTAGTAATTACTCTAGAGGGTTACAAATTTCTCTAAATGGTATCAAATTTGAAAGGAAATGGTATGGTGAGTCTTAATACATACCAAGATGTTTTATGGACACTTTTTATCTAAATTTAGAGCTATGAAACCTTGTTTGGGGTTAAGGAGAAACAATGCAAATTTATTAGGAAAATGTGGTTGACTAGTCGCAACCGCCCTTATTTCATAATATTAAAAGGACAAGATTATTTTCTTAAAATTAATTATAGTCTAATTATCTATCACCCAATAAATCCCCCAAAAGTGTAGGATATGGGTTTGTGTCATCGACAATGTCGATCACTTCAAATTTTTCCTATGTCCTTAGGCCTTCTACTTCAATAGGTACTTGATTCAGTCTACCAATGGGTAGAACCTTAGACTCATTCACAAGCCTTAACTGAATTGGAGACCAATCCAGTCATGGATTATTGATTCTTTCCCATGTATTCCTTGTCAGTATATTATCTTCTGATCCCATATCTAAAATGATATAGTCCATATCGTAATATCCTATCTACATAGTCATTCGCAGTTCACAACCAGTTTTTAATCTCTTCTTGACATTATTAAATATTTTTTTAGGTCATGGGTTTTCTGGAGTTTCTTCTATGAGAGTTTTCAATTATGCGATGACATCTCTATCATATATTAGTGCTAAAAAACTTTTGAAAATTTATTTAAGCTTACTAACCTTTTTTCTATGGATTCTTCCTTAATAATTGTTCAAATCTCTCAGGGATCACCTTTACTTTTCCATATGTCGATGGTTGATTGGTATCAACAAAATATGGTCTCACATACAATAATACTTCCTTCTCGTTCTCTACATCTAATGGGACTTTCTCTTGTGTCACAGGTCGCACCTGCGGTTATCCATGCTGTGTATTTTGGTTTTCTACGATCGCCACACCTCCTCTTGTAAAAACAATAATAGTTGGTTCTCTCGGCTCAGTAGAAATCATCTAAATTTTTTGGTTGGGGTTCATATTCTGATTCTACATAGGGTTGGAATTTCCCACAATTCAATCCTTCTAGTTCATAATCAATTGTAGACACTATTCGACAGTGTGATCAAATGATTTACAGTATGTACATGTATTTGGTGGAATTTGGAAATATTGGGTAGAGTGTCTTGGTTTCCCACAGTTATAACATATGACTTGGCCTCTTACTCAACCAAATCCTTCTCCTCCTTGTTGTTTTCCATGGCCTTAAAAATTTCCACCCCCCCTTGGTTGAGGGTATTGTTTATGTGGAGGATACTAACTTTGTTGATATTTTGGCTGAGGATAATGTAGTTCCTTGAATTGTGGTGGTGTATATTGATCAAGGTGATACTTAGGTTGTGCTCCTTCAATTTGTATCTTCTTGTCATTCTTCATTAAGTAGGTATCCATCATTTTTTCTGGTAGCAGTTGAAGTGCTCTACATTTTTTCTCATAGTGTTGTACTGATTTACAAAATTTATAGTACAAATACCTTGTGTACTTACAATATTCTATAAATACAAACATTCTTCTAACCTATAGCCCCTACTCTGACATATTCTACACCAACGAATCCCTTCAGTGTTTATCAGGGTCAGCACTCCTCTTGTGACATAATTCATGAGCGCTGGGAAATTTCCCTTATGGTTTCCATTTTTTCTACATATTGCACACCATAGGTATTTTTAAATGTCCTTTCCTTTCTTGATATCATGGAGATTCACTGTAAGATTTTCTAGTTGCAACTGAATCTGCATCATTCATGCATTAGTTTCTCCAATCGACAAGGATTCTAGATTCATTTCTATTTCAATAGCTTATTCTACGACATAATCTTGTGTTGCATCAATGGGATCCAGATGTGCGGCAACAAGGTGGAAATGAACCATTCATTATGTTGTACATGTGACATCTCGAAGCTCACTTTGGCCATTAATGTCTTGAATCTCTAGTCAAAGTCCCAAATAGACTCTGTAGGTAGCTTCTTAATTTCTTTTATTTGAGTAATGCATTGTGAATCGAACTTCAACTTTATAAACTTAGGTATCATTCCGACTCAAATCTGGTTGGGAGTTTTCTGGGAAAATCCTACTAACACTATAGAAAATTTCATGTACCAGTCTAGTGTATGACCTCACAAAGTCTTGATTATTTGTGCTTTCCTTATGTTCGAATTTTGGATTTTTTGCACAGTCCATATGGCTTCACAGAGAAACCAATGTTGCTCTGGGTCTTCTAACCCATTTCCATTGAATATTGGAAACTTAATGGCCAAGGTACCGAAAATACCCCACCCAACTGCGGAAACATGGTTCTGGAAGTTACCCATAGAAACATATCTTAGGTGAGACTGCATCTACGTTGCAGGTGTTTCTGATTGGGTTTTTCTCTGTCAGGTCGATATCTTGGAATTTGTTGTGCTAAGCAGAAGGGGTTGAACCTGGGTCCAAGGAAGAAGAGTAAGAAAAAAAATGGTTTCATTGTCGGGACCGAAACATTTTAGTGAGGGATATGTTGTGGGAACCAACGAATCCTGAAATCCAATATTTGGTGGATTCCAAAGCGTTAGAATTCACATGACAATAAATCAAATCATATCGATGCAAGCTAACAGATTGGTTGGGTTGGTACCTCTATATGGTTAAGTGAATAAATTCATATTCACTTATATTTTAATCTTCCTTTTGTAATGTTGTGAGTTTTTAACTTGTTCAAATTTATTCCCTACCATACGATATCAAATTAGTCATGACTAATCAAAGTAGTGAGTCTAGTCTTACTATTTTCACCTTAGAAAATAATTTAATGTTGAAATATTTGGAGGGTTACCTCCCACTCAGCCTTTATATTGCTTAGACCTAGTCTCTTGGAGTATTCCTTCGCACCTAAGGTCCTTTGATGGGAGCCTTAGATATTTTCCTCTATATTCTTTTCTTCAAATATGAGGATTAGTTTTTTGCAATGTGTCCTCAAAACCTAGAAAACATTCTTGACACGCTCTCTATTAGACATTAGTTGGGACAAGCATATATATATATATTAGGTTTCCCTCTCATTCCCCTCGTGTGCTATATATACACTTTAAATATCTTCTACACTATGCCACCTCTATACAACACTATTTTTATTGGAACCTCATCCTTTGTGCCATTTAGACTAGCTAACTCTATAATCTAGGGTTTACGTTTTATAACTTCACAAACATACTTTATTGTCATAGGTTTTCTATTCCAACATGCCTTTTCACAAATATCACTCTCGATATCTAAATAATTAGTTCTATTTACCTTAAGAAATAATTTTCTATAATACTCTTTAATTCCAAATATTTCGTGCAAGGCTAGTGTGGAAATATTAAATTTAGGACACCCTTTGAAGAATTTTGTTGACACTTAATTATGTCTAAAAAAAAAAATTATTGCCATACTAGGTTGTGCAAGTCTATATGAGTTTTTTAAATTGTTTTATCTATATGGCCATTCATCAACAATTTCTATATATATTGTATGCAACCTTTCATAGAAGGTTTCAACTATCCCAGGCCATAGGATTGTGCCGGTGGAAAAAATCACATTTTAGTAAATGGTCAACTTTGAATGATACTAAACAAAATTAAAGTGAATAAAAATTTTCTTCATATCATATATAAGTGTGAATTGTATGGCATTAAACTTAATTTTTTAGTGTAAAATTTGATTCAGTGTGGAATTTGATTTTATTTAAGGGTACTAGCTCAATGGAAGGGCACCTTACTTATAGGAAGGAGGTTGGTGGTTTGATTCCTCTGATCCCTATCTACATAAATCAACAACTAATTAAATGAATAATTAACAAAAATCAATAACCAAATAAATTACCGATTAAAAATAAATAGTGACTAAATTTACTACCAAATAATGATAATTAATGATCAAATAAATTACCAAATAACAATAATAAATGACCAAATAGTGACAATTAATAACCAAATAAATAAATATCTATATGTCAAATGTATGAATCAATTCAAGAAAATTATGACCAAGTGATAAATGATTGATTTGGTTGTGTGATAAGTCATTGCTAATTTATGACCAGTGTTCACGTGAAAAAGTTTAGTCATTTATCGCCCATTTTTAGTCATGTTTTAGTCCTTATAACCCATTTTGTACTAGTGTATGGAATATTGAGATTATTTATTGACTTCAAGAAATTAAATAAAGTTACAATGAAGAATAAATATCCTCTTCCCATAATTCATGATTTGTATGACCCGCTCAAAGAGGAAACGGTTTATTCCAAGATCGGTTTGAGATCAGGGTATCATCAAGTGAGAATAAAGGATGAAGATATCAGCAAAACATCCTTTAGAACCCTATATGGCTATTATAAGTTTGTGGTATTTCCATTTGGATTATCAAATGCACCAGCTACTTTTATGTCCTTAATGAATAGCATATTGCACATAATTTGGAGAATTTTTTCATTGTATTCTTAGATGCCAATCTCACTTATTCAAAATTAGTGGAGGATCACGAGGATAATTTGAGGTTAGATACTTTGATTATGATGTTATGATGATGATCATTTATGTGAAATTATTGTGCTTATGCGATTATCATGCAGTGGTCGTCATCAGATTCATTTATTTTGTATCAAAAACATATAGTTGATTGTAATCCTTGGTATGATGTGATATGTATGATGTGGTACATGGGAACCCATCCATGATGTGATTTATTTTGTGATTTTATGTTATGAAAGGAAATAATATTGATATTATGGACCAGATATTGATTTAATATTGTTATGAATTCATTTTTGCATAGTGCTAACATGCAGGGTACAGGGGCTAGGTGATAGCCAAGTGTGTGATGAAAAGTATGACTCAATACATATCTTGAAGAAAAGCCTTAATTTCCAAGTGATGGTACGATGACACATACCAATAAAATCAATAGCAACACAATATGGTTTGATGAGTATGTACCCAGTATGTTGAGAGGGATGGATGCATTTCCCACCATATGTCACTTTGATACCCGAGGTCGTGGGAGGGCAGTGCTGAGACACGCTTCCCAATTTGTTGTGATGACGATGGTCATATTCTTGCTAGGAGAGGCTAGGTCCGCTAGATAGCCGACGCTACCCCTCTCAGGTTCTGTGTGCGAAGGTCGGTACAACTGGCATCCACTTTGTACTAGCAGAGGAAGGATAGGGAGGATGCGGATGTAGGTTAGGATGGGTGGACATATTAGTTATTATTGTTGAATGTTGGACATTTATGATACTGGATTAGTGATGGTAGGTACCAATCTTAATTGATTGATTAATAAGAACATAACTATTAAATAACTCTTAATGTCAAAATAAATCATATTATATCGGTATATTGGTCTTGTTGCGTGAAATATTATTTGTATCAGCTAGAATTTAGGGGTTTTTTTATAGTACATGTGCAGCCTGTGCATGTACTGGCCATGCATGCACACCTCACACATGCATGCTAGTATGAAATATTAATTGAAAAACATTGAATAGTTGGATGGGTTAACTAAGTAATTGTGAATTATTTTAAACCTGTAAATGTACCTTATTTATGAAGAAACAATGCGCGAGGGGATTTAACAATAAACATAAACATGTCGATGTTATCATTTCAATCAATTAATAATGATACTACAATTAATTAATTATTGGTTAATAATATTAATTATTATTTTACTTCTGTTATTATTATCCATTATTATTATTGCATATTATTAATGTTTATTATTAAGTACTTATTATTTAGTTATTAATAAATAATAATTAACAATACTATTATTACCATTACTTTTACCGTTCAGTATAAAATTCAAAACAAACAACATTGGTAAAATTTTATGAAATTTGGTTAGGTTTTAAATGTAACACGTACAATTCAATTGGATAAACATTTTAATTTCCACCATCTCATCAGGGGAGAGGAATTGTACAATTCAAGAAAATTTATTAACACATAACAAATGTCAAAAAAAATATGAACTGGACTGACCAAGATAGAATTAAATAAATTAATTTAATTATGAAGGAGGTGGTGGAAGAAGGAAGGCGGTAGAAGAAAGGAGGGGAAGGAGGTATAAGGAGGGGGATCAAATGGTTCAAACGGGGATGAATTTTTTTATGGGAGGGCAGTCGAGAGAATTTTTTTACAGAAGAAAAGAGGAAAGAAGGTGATGGAGCAGAGAGGGAAGAAAACTGGAGGAGGGGGTTAACTCCAGGGGGTGAATTACACTCAGAAAAAGAAGGAAGTTGCTATCAGGTTTATCGGCACGTGGGCTCGTGGGTTAGGAAACCTGTCGGTTTCCTAGGGCTAGCATGTTCGCTGGTCGGCAGGGTGGATCATCCAAATTGACATCAAGGCTCAGACAGGATTGGATGAGGGAGAGGAAAGGCTACAGGAGCAGGATTGAGGGACTACCTTCAGCTCGCTAAAGATCAGGTACTTTTCGGTGAACCCTCTCGTTATTGTATAAATAAAACAAAAATTTGAAATAGGAGTAAATGTCATTCTACTATTTAAGTTTTGGACTCAGTGCTCTGCCCGGCAAGCAGAGCACTACATTATAGAAGGTTTTTAAAGGGATTCTCAAAAGTAGCATATTCAATTACATCCTTGAAGAAAGTTTCCAATATTTGAAAAGATTACTTACTAATGCACTAATTCTCAAAACTGCTTATCCAAATGAAAAAAACTAGTATGTACAGATGCTTGTAAATAAAGAATTAGTGTTGTACTCATGCAATATGGGATATGGTTTGCTATGAATCTAGGAATTTTTGCCGAGACTGAGTTTATGGAACTATAAACCCTATATTTTTTTCCTTCACATTATCCTTATTTTTTAGTCTTGTGATTAATTATTTTTCTTCTTCAAATTGATATGGTGTACACAAAAATATAGGTAAATAAGGAACCCTTATTTGATGTCAATTATGAGTGAGCTTCTTTCCAAGTATTGTTTATTCATACATTGTATTACCACACAAAATAACACCCATGAACAATATCACATACCTTTGTAATTCCCCTCAGGGATATCAATGGGTCTGGGGGACATCTCATTATCTCTCTAAGGATAACTATAAATTTTAGAATATTGTATTAATTAAACAAATATTAAATTTCTTTTTTCAATATTTATTCACGACAAAGTCCCTTTAATTACCAATAAATTAAAATAAATTCAATAACTATTACAACATATGATCCAAGGGTTGTGAATAATTACTAACACCTTCTAGAAACATCACATATCCATTTGAATCCAATTCAAAAATAAATTCCACCTCTAAAGGCCATTTACTCTTAATCATGATTAACTAGTAATTAATGTTCTGATTACGATACTTAACAACACTTAGCGCACAATTGATGGTACTTAATATAATTTCATTTATTTATCACTTAACCACTTTTTATCAATTCAAATGGATAATAAACACCTATTAACATGTAAATCATGCATAAATACCATTTTCCAATTAATTAAACCTAGTAATTATGAAAATGATTGCATGGGAACTAGTTAACTAGTTGTTCAATACTAACAACTAGTCTTGCACAAATTTGACACCCAACCATGCCAATGAAAAAAAAATTGAAATTAAAACCATTATACACATATTTAATAATTCACATAAAAAATATATATATTCTTTTTCATATCTGGTCCGATTATATAAATGAAGAATATTTCAAGTTAAATCAGGATGACTAGTTAATAAACACTGCCATGGATTCAATCAAACCAATCTTACCGAGTTCCAAGGAGCACAGAGGTGAAGGGAAAATTTTTTAAAATATTAATATACATCAAAATTAAAGTACCAATAATAGAGAATATGGTTATGCAATCATCTTTAACCAAAAACAGAGATTTGAATCCAAAGACTAGTTACCAATTTCACCGCAATGTACCTAGTTTCCAATTTAAATTTCCACATGAAAAATAAAGAGAAATATATGAATATTGTACATGATGGAAAGTGTATCATGGGTCACTTACAGTCATAATTTTTTATATTTCCACCCATATGCATCCCATTAAACAACTCAAAAAACTAGTTAATCCTACACATCTGACTTGACAGTAATTCTAGGAATTGCTAGAATAATTAAATCCACAGCTTATAGAATCATTCAAATGAAATTAAAATTATAAATAAAATATTTTACCATTAATAATATATCTATGTATAATTAAAACATTTTTTCAAAAAGTTCATATTCAAAGTCACAAATCTACTCAAAACAAATCCATTGAAAGAGCAAGAAATTAGAAATTGATATAGATTTTTGTTAGATACTTCCCAACACTACCAAGAAGATTTATCTTGAAATTATCACACACATTTCAATATTATTTAGAAAACATAAGTATAAAATTAACACTTAATCCCTTTTACAATCACTTCATGTTTCAAGTCTCCACTATGTCAAATAGTCTGATCAATGAACTAGTTTCTTAATAAAATGTAGAAGCATCGAAAGAGAAGTGCCTTAAACCATTCCAACATTATTGTAACATCAAAATAAAAATTATATAATGAACTGGGAAGAAATATCATTTCTATATCATAGGTACCAAACAATTATTTCCTCAAACAATTTGTGCGCAAAATCCCAAAAACTAGTTTCCAATTCCTTCATAAAATTTACTTGCATAAATAGATTGAATTCAGTGAGAAATTTATTCCACAAATAAATCATATGTTTCATTAGAAATTTCATGTGAATTCATAAATAATTCATATAGAATCCAATTAAATTAAATAAACATGATATGAATCACTTATCTTATCAATGCGCAACTGGCATCATCTGGACCACGTTCCACCCAGCCTTTGGCACTTCCAAGCAAGATCTCACTTTCACAGAACACCCCTGAGATAAGGCTATATACCCACAACATAGGTGCACTCAATAATATCTCAAGTATTATTTTTAGAACCAAAAAATATATTCCTCACCACATACTTCTTCTTCCTACCCACTACCAGGTGCAATGGTAATTCATACCCCTTATTGCCATTCACCATCAGGATTTCTATGAAGGGATAGGATAGAGACAAGTAGTGGAACTACAACAGAGTTTTTTGGGATTTCTATAAACATCATACAATATCACAGTGATCCAAGAAAAAAATTAATTCACATAGCAGAGAATTCATGTTTTCCCAAGTTCACAGTCTTACCAAGCTCTCACCATCAAAGGTATGAACAACCATCTAAAACAACCATGGAAAACAAGCACCTCGAACCAAGGATATAAAACATGGATTTATAGTCCAAAGAAGGTAATTCTAACTCAATGTGGTCAAACCAAACCACGGTAACACAACTTGAGTCAATCCAAGGTGGTTAATTCAACCAAAACAGGCTAACTCTAATCCAACCCAAGAAATTCAAATTTCAAGGAGAGTGACTCCAAGCCACTCCACCAAACTCAAATTCATGTATTGACACATAATCCATGAAGAGGAATCAAAATTAGTGTGGTAAGGTTTCAAAAAAGGAAATTCATCTTTCGATACTAGTCAAGGGGTGTTTACACAAGTGTTAGAATAGTAATCCATCCTTAGTACCTAGTTTATACCTTAGTCAATTTCCTTTGCTTCGAAGCATTAAATTTCTATGGTTTAGACTTAGGGAATTTCATTTAGGAGGTGAACTGGTTATTTTTAGACCATTCACACAGACATAGTAGTGCTCTAGATCAGTCAACCCAACACATGTGTTCCCTGATTAATGCTTTGGAGTGCTACATCTATGATTTGGAGAATATGGGTTTGACTAGGGGCGCTAATGATGTATTTTTTCCATTTTGGCTCTCCTAGGAGAATTTATTGTCACATTGAGCCTCCCACACACCTATATTTGCTCACCCATGCATGTATTGGACTCATTATTTCACCAACACAATTTTCCAACACTCACATGAGGTTTCATGACTGTTTGGGATGAATTGGAGCTTGATTGGTCCACATAGGGGGGATTGAGGTCAATTTTGGCGTCACATGTACACTCAGATTTGGATTCCTAAGACTCAAAAATTGATTCTAATGTAATATATACCTGATCTAAGCACATTCATATGTTAGACAGTTCAATAATATTCACTTTTTTTTTTACATGTGTATGTAAATTTTGTTCCTCTTTCAAGCTTTTCGCTGATCTAGTTTGAGTTAGTGTCTTGCACTCCTAGATCTAGTTTTAGATCAAATTATCACATGGTATCAGAGATGATTGGAGTTTCATATGAATCATGAGTGTTTTAACTACATATTCAGAGATTTTCTAGATAAATTTGAGTGTTTTTGCGGGTACTTTCAACAAAATTCTCACCACTAGATCAAGCATAGATGGATCCAAACCACATATTTCTAACTCCATTTAATTAATTTGAATCAAATTCCTAGAATGTCATCTAATGGATATCTATGGGTCTCTACAAGGTCACCATGGGTATAGAAGTGGAGCAAAATTCTGTAGTAGAGAAGTCGAAATACTTCAATAGACTTGATGAGGCATTTGGATTGTTGTTTCTAAGCATTTCAAGAGATATCCTATTTCATGTTGACAGTTTGACCACCCAAAATGATGTCTGGTAGAAGCTCAAATATCTCTTCGGGAAAACTGATGAACTGAGGGGACATCATCTTGAAAACAATCTCATTACCCTAATCCCAATGCATTTTGACACCATCTAGGAGTTCTTCACCAAAGTTAATTTTGCAGTACTTCAACTCAAGTAGTGTGGAATCAAGAAGAAGGAAGAGCAACTAATACTATCAATCCTTAGTAATTCAGGGCCATAATACTTAGTGTTTGTTAGCACATTCCTTTCTGGAAACTAACCATTCAAAATTGGAAAATGCCAACATTATCTAGCTTCATGGAGTCTTTGACCCATGAGAAGGATAAGCTAGCCCATATGGGAACCATCAAAACAAGAAAGGATAAATATATTTTTGTTGGTGTTTTGAATTCCTCCAAACGCAAGCACAATGCCAAGAATTTGAAACAGCCAGAGAAGAATAAATTAGACAGACCCAAGAATCCTGAATGGGGATTCAAATCCTTCAAGGGATAAGGACAAGAAGGGAAAGGAGAGAAAAAGTGCACCTATTGACAAAAGGGATGGAATACAGAGAGATATTGTATGAATAAAACCATTGATATGATGACATAAACACTAGATAAAAACAACATCCCACTCCCAAATGGTGCAAGGAAGAACGATGGCAGCTCAGGTTTTGACAATAAGGAGAAATGTCGTTCTTTGGTATCAGGTTCTTCAGATACCTCCACCTTCATCATTGACTCAAGAGAATTTAGGAATATGGCCTCTGTCAAAGAAATATTCACTTCCATGTATTCGAATATTGGAATAGTTGTTCGAATTGGAGATGAATTTGAGATCCAGACCAAGGGAGTTTGTAGGATCGACCTTGCCAATAGATATTTCAATGATTTCCTCTATGTACGAGACTCCCCAGAAAAATTTATGTCATTATACCAATAGATATATACTGTAGAATCCAAGAGAGTAACATTTAATCCTTATGTGGTAGAAATAGAATAAATATCCTCCAACCAAGTTGTGGCATTGGGGTTTGCAGATCACCAAGCTAGAATGTGTAAATTCTACAAATATCTTCCAAATTCTAGTGGGAAAGCCCTTCTATCTCATGCTAGTGAGATCTCCAAGATATGGAATGAGATATTTGGTCTCATGAACTACAAATACCTTCAAGCACTCAACAAGGATGATATGGTGGAAGGGCTTCCTCCTATCAAATATTCCAATGGTGCATGCATTGATTGTGTAGTGGAAAAGCATCCAAAGCGCACCCATGCGAAGGGGGAGGAAAAGAGAGCTACACAAACAATTGGATTGGTATATTCAGATATCATTGGTCCTCTTCCCACTCCCTCCTATGGAGGGTCAATGTATGTTCTCACTTTCATAGATGATTACTCAAGGTTTTGTTGGGTGTACTTCCTTAAGCTAAAATTTGAAGTCTTTAAGACCTTGAAGATTTGGAAGGCCCTAGTTGAGAACCAAAGTGGGAATAAGATTGAAATCCTTAGGAATTATAATGGTAACGAGTATGTGAATAAAAATTTACAGAATCTATGTGAGGAATGTGGCATCCAAATGCAACATTCTGTGCCCTACACACCTCACCAAAATGGTGTGGCGGAGAGGAAAAATAAGGTTCTCAAAGAAATGGATACATGAATTAGTGAGGAAAATGATTTGCATCCTAAGCTATGGGATGAATCCATAAATTGTGTAGAATATATTCAGAACAAGGATTTACACAAATCAATGAAAGGAAAAACACCCTATGAAGCTTGGTTTGGTCACAAATCAAACATCTCACATTTAAGTAATTTTGTATCAAGGGCATGGGATCTAATTCCATCAGAAGAGAGGAAGGAATTGAATCCATAGAGAAAATAAGGTATCTTGATGGGGAATTGTTATAGCTCAAAAATGACACATCTTTTCCTGTGACCACTTTCCTATGTTTTCATCGCATGTCGACACTTCCATGACGACACTTCATGAAAAGTCGCTGAAAAAAAAACCTAACTTGGAGGACGCATATCTTGAGTTCTGTAACTCTGTTTGATTTCATATCTATGCCATTGGAAATATATTTCAGTTATCTAAAACTTTCCAGAAGACACCAAAGTCTAAAAATTCCCAAAAATACCCTAAAAATGACTTTTTTGATATGTATGTGAGTTTCCTTAAGGCAAACCTGCGTACGTACACGAGTCGCTATATATAATAGTCACGTACACCTTATATACATGACCTTTTGCATTGAAACCCATGTATAACTCCTTGTGTATGCAACTTTTGTCTTTGCAACCCACGTATGCCTCCTGAAAATGTCAAAAAACATGTCTTTTGAATTTCGGGTAGTTTGGGTAGTTATGCAACTGACTCCTTCAGTTGTAACTATGTTGTATTTTCCCCTAACTCTTCTTTAAGCATATAAATAGAGGTAGGGAGGTCCATGAGTGGGGACTTGAATATTTGCATTATTATGCTGGAGGATTTGGAGCTCTCTTTGCCCACACCTTTTACCTAGAAGCATTCTCCTTGTGTTGTAGAGATTGGAGGTTGAGTTCCTTGGAGAAGAGAAGCAACATAACCAAATCAAGGTTTTGTGAGGTGCCCAACTTGAAGAGAAGGTATACTTGTACTTGTTTTCAAGATTAATAAAGATGTGATGTCCTTCTTCTTTCCAAATCATTGTTCAATGTGTGATTAAATATTTTTTTATGATCAGATTTTGATGTTAATCAAATTATTATTTCATGTTTCTTTGATTATCATTAATTTATATGTGGTCATATTGGTTTGAGGAAGGTATAATTCATTTTTCAAGTCTCTTGGAGAAAGAGAAGCAAGAGGAGCAATAAGAGGATTGAATGGATGCTTGGATCTAACTTCATTTGGCTAAGGTATGAACCATTCTAATCTCTAACTTTGCTTATATATACTTGCAGAACCATTTGCATCTCTCTTTCAACCCTAGTAAGTTAATGGCCTCTTAAACCCTAGCCATAGGAAACTTTCCTTTACAACAGAACTGGTGACTCCACTGGGGAGAGCCTTATCTATTTGGGGTTTCTTTGTATTTCTTCTAGCCTTTTGTGAAGTTTCAAGTCTTTCTTTCCACTTAGGAACATCTTCTAAGTCTGATAGCACACTTCCCCTGCCTTCCGAAGGCAGTTTTGACCCTTTTTGGGAGTTTTTCCACCCAGACACGAGTTGCAGACTGAACAGTCGCATGTCTGGCTTGGTACACATGAATTTCTATACTATCAACCCATGTACGATACGTGACTTGTCAGTAATACAACCCATCAATGCTTGTACATGTGACTTGCTGTGTTTTCAACCCGCGTATGACACGCGACCTGTCAGTAGTGAAACTCGCATATGCCCCTTTAAACAGTGTCTTTATCCTCTTTTGTGGTTTTTTCTTCCATTTGAAGGTGTTTTGGTAGGTATTTTGGGGTCCTCTATAGGTGCATGACTCGAGGGAGTTAGTGTCATCCCTTTTGGTTGTTCTTTATCTATGTGATAAGCCTTTTATAGCATTAGGGTTTTCTCTTTGCTCTTTTCCCCCACCTCCTTTGCTTGGCATAATTTTTTGGCTTATGTTTCTGGTCAGCCTATGTCAGTGATATTTGTCTAAGTTTAGAAGCTTGTTGGTGTTGGTTTACTTCTTCTTCTATTGGTTAACTTCACCATGCCACAATAGTTGACTTGTTTTTTATGCAAGCCTTCCTTCCAGGTAGTGTTTATACTAACTTTAGTTCATTCTAGAGTTTGTTTGGTGGTTGTATCGTAGAGTTCCCTTTGCTTTATTCTTGTTATCTACATACTTTTGTTCGTAGGTAGTTTTTCTTTTGAATTTATAAAAGAAAAATAAAAAGAACATATACTTGTTTTCGGTGCTTCGCCCCCCACCTCCTTCTTTGGCTTGACCTTTTTGGACAAGGTACTGAGCAACCTTTGTTTGTAGGTTTAGATTGATACTTTGGGACTTCTTAACCTTTGTTTATGTCAGTAGTATTGCTTAGTCTCTTCATTCCAAAGTTGTTGGCTTGTTTACCTTTGTAATCCTTCCTTTCAAGAGAGGTTGATATCCAACTTTAGGGAAACCTAGGTTTTGCTTATGGGGTGTAGAGTAGTTGTCTATTTGATTTGCTTACAGTACTTGCTTACATTTAGGCTGTTTTTTCTTTTGCATTTATAAAATAAAAAGGGAAAAAAACACATGTTTTCTTTATATGCATGTAGATTAGGTTTTTAGTCTAGATTGCATGGCATATCACTGTTTTTGAAAAAATAAAAATAAAAATAAAATTTTCTTTTGTGGCTTTCAAGTTTCTATTTGGAAAAGAAAAAGAGAATACTTTTTGCTTTTTGCATTTCATTTCTCTTTTCTTAGTCATTTTGTTTCAACTTTGAGTCAAAACACCACATAAGTTTCACGCCATTTACCATCTGATTAAAAACACCCCTTAAAATAAACAATATAAATTTAAAATTATTAGTAAGTTTTATTTTATAGAGTCATACACCAACTAGCTCAGGCTAGGCTTGTGGACTAGGGAGTTTTAACTCTCCACAAATATTTAAATCTCAAACGTAGTTGTCCAATCACTAGGTAAACCCTTTTCTATGTTGATTGTATCTGGGAAGCTCCTCTCAAATGGGAGTTAAGCACGACACCATGTGGAGGCTTGGACTAAGGAGATAACCCTCTGATTCCTTATCAAAGCGTAGACCAAGGTTTTTGCACATCTAGGAATTCTATATTAGACAGGGTTTCAAGCTTTGCTACCCTGCCAATGCGTATGAACCAGGCTTGCGACTATTCCCCCAGACTATCAATATAGTTAAGGTATCCTTTAGTCTCTTTGACATCTAGGGTTCATACATAGGTACACCGGAAGGCTATTTCTGGTTGACCTTGGACAGGCTTGGAAGGTAACCCCAGTAGAAGGTGTGGGAGGGCGGTGGATGATTCCTCTGCTTGTGCCTAAGAACATCTACAGGGAGGGCAAGTAACTCTCTATCGAATTTCTTCTGGAAAGCATATCTTATACATGTTTGTCTATTTGGCTTTAGGAATTTCAGTGATTGCTATGTGGTTTTTCTATACTTAGTGTGCCTTTAGGTGTGTGCTTTGTAATTTTGGTTGCCTTTCAACCTCAGAATTTGTCCCCTAGTTTGAAAATATGGCTAACACCCCTTTGAACACCAACCAAGACATCCCCATGCTGGTAACTCCTTGTACTATTCCTCTTACCGGGAATGTTGGTGTTCCCTTGATGGCCACGTTGAATCTACCTGGATTCACCCTAGGGCTACCAATGTGGTTGTTTTCCAATACAACTATCTTGAATGCTCCTGGTGCTTCTCAAGTAAGCTCTTTATATCAAGGGCATCAAAACACTGCTTCCCCTTCACCTGTAGTTGATTCTCCTTCTCCTTCTACCTCGTGCGGTGAAAGTACTAATACCAGTAACTGGCAGTCTAAAAGGAGTAAAAGAAGGAGGAACAGGAAGAAGGAACATAATAAAGGGGGCACCCATTCAACCTCTATAGGTCAAGTTGAACCTCACCACCCAGCCTCTGTAGTTCATGCTGGGGGCACCTATCCAACCTCTGCAGCTCATGTTGGATCTAAGCACTCAACCTCTACCAGTCAAGTTGATCTTCACCATCCAGCCTCTGTAGATCATGCTACTGGGATCCTTCCAACCTTTCCAGGTCATGTCAGATCCAGTCACTCGGCCTTTGTGTTTCATGCTGAGGGAACCTATTCAACCTCTGATGTTCAAGTTGAACCTCCCCATCCAACCTCTGCAAGTCATGTTGGATCCATCAACCCAACCTCTGAAATTCATGCTGGGGGCACACACTCAACTGCTATAAAGCATGTTGATCCTACCCATTCAGCCTCTACTATTCATGCCAGTGGTGTTCATCCAACCTCTGCAATTCATGTTCAACCTAGTCTCTCAGCCTTTGCAAGTCATGCTGGGGGCAATATCTCAGCCTCTGTGGTTCATGTTGAAGACAATCTGTTAGCCACTGCAAGTCATGTTGACACTGTTGAAAAGACTAACCATTCAAAACACAAGCCCAAGCTTCCTTGTAAGCTTTATGAGGGAGACCACCTTACTTATAAATTCCCTTCTATAGTGGAGGTGCAAAGAGTTTGGTTTCATGGTCATCCCATTTTTTAATATTCTAAATATTTTCAACAACCAACCTCTCTTAGTCAGGTTGGACCCAGTTACCCAGCCTCTGGTTGTCATGCTAGGGGAAAAATCTCAACCTTTGTAGGTCATGTTGAGAGAAAACAGTCAGCCACTCCTAGTCATGTTGACACTGTTGAGAAAACTAGTCGTTCAAAGTGCAAAATTAAGTTCCCTTGTAAGTTATGTGAGGGAGATCATCTTACTCACCAGTGCCCTGCTATCGTAGAAGTGTGAAGAGTGTGGTCTGAGACTCAAGAATTTCCTTCTCTTGAGAAACCTATAGTTTCTCAACAAACTACTCAACCTTTGGTTGATCAAGTGGTCGAACCAATCTCATCTTTGGTCGATCCCACTCTTCTTTCAGAGAGTGATCTTGATGTGATTGAACCAATGTCATCTTTGGCCAATCCCACTCTCCCTTTGGAGAGTGACTTTGACGAAGCACTTGAATTGATTTTAGTATCGATAAATCCCACTCTTCCTTTGGAGAGTGAAGTGTCTACTAGTCACATTTTCTTCACTGCCAGTTCAAAACTTACTGAATAGGGGGGCACTGAACTTGATTTGGATCAACCCCCACCAAGATCATGGATTGCTTCCTTTGATTGGGATAGCCTATTTGAGCCGCACCTTCCTTCTGATCCACCTTTCCAGATAAAGGTCAAAGTTGAACAATACATGATTTCTCATTGTATTGTTGATGAAGGAGCCTCAGTTAGTATATTGTCTGCTCGTGCTTGGTAAGGCATGGGATCTCCCAGCCTTGGGTCGGCTACTAGCCAATTACTGGAGTTTGATAGAAAAACTTGTATAGCCTTGGTAATTCTTGCTCAAACACCTATTACTCTGGGTGGGAAGACCGTCTTAGTTGACTTCATGGTATTAGAAGACCCCTTGGACTTCAATATGCTCCTCATATGTGATTTTATCTATGCCATGCAAGCTGTGGTGTCAACATTCTTTCGTCTGATGTACTTTAATCATGGCGAAGAAATTGTCACTATTGATCAGTTGGATTTTATTGATCTGTCTCCTGAACTAACTAGAGACTAGGTCTTTCGTTTATCAATTCCCAGTGTTTCTATAGACACTTCCCCACCACAGGTGAACTACGTGGCCTCATGTCCTTTGCATTTAATTGCTACTGAGAAGCGGTCTCTATTTTCATGCTTACCTTTTCACGAATTGGTTCCAATAGTTGACCGGGTGAGTCATCCTATACAGACCATGGAGCCTACTCTCCACTCTATTGATCCATTTGAAAGTTTAGACATGTGTCCTATCTCCGATGATCTCTTTCCTTTGGATGAAGTCTTCCTAGAGTCTTTGATACAGTCTGACCTTCTTTTGGATGTTGGTTTAGTTGTGACTAAGTCTAACCCTGATTTTCTTAGTAAGTCTTATTTTCCCATGGATCAGTCTTCTTTTGTTGGTCTTGTTGAGTTTTTGGACTCTCCCTTCGAACAGTAAGTCAGTGATCCTGATGAGTTTGATTTTTCTTATGAATTTTTCAACTCTCGTGATAGTGAGTTTGTTTCTGCAGACTTTATCTCCCTTGTTGATTTTTTCTCTCCTTTTGAGGTTAATCTTACTAATTATAAACCCTCAAGCCTTGGTGCTATAGAATCTTATTCAGTTGATTCTGCCTTGGCTTTACCATTTGTAGAACATAGCAAATTTGCATGTGTTTCTGCCAAATTAACCTGCATCAAAACTTTTCTTTTGAATATGATCCCAATGTTGTTGTTTCTTGGAGATAGGATTCTTAGTTGGATTCACAACTATTTACTGGCCTTGTCTTATTCTTCAAGTTGTAACTACATTTGCATGTGTCCTGCTTGCGCTTTTGAGCTTGATGCCAGCTTCCATGCTTTTAGCTCGTTGTATAAGCCCTCATCTTTTTTCTTCTCATCGCTAACCCTTGTATCATTTTGCCTTTGCAACTTGACACCTTTTACCTTGAGGAGATCTTCCCTGAGTGTCTTTATATTGTTCATGTTCCTTGCATTATGCATAGGTTTGTTCCTTGCACTTGGAACTAGTTTCACCTGCCTATGACACTTGTCTCCTCACATTTAGAGCATTCGTTCTGCTCTCCTTCGAGCTCATTAAAAATAGTAAGGAGGCCACGAGTGGAATTTTCTGGACTCGCTAAAATTGCACGGGAAAGATATTGAGTTTCTTTAGTCCCAGGTATGACTCCCCAAAATAGACTTGACTGCCGAGTAAACTTGTCCGTTTAGGCTCATTAAGAATATGTGAATAGGCATCCACATTGGTGGTAGGTTATTGCTTTCTCAGACCATGTGGAATAATACGAGAAAGGAACACTCCATTTTATTCGGAATTTAAAAGAGTATTCTTAGGCATAGGTTTATCTCTTTTCTGGACCTGGGGGACTAAACTTATAGAAAAGGAACCCCTAGTATGAGCTTAGTTTTCTCTTTTTCGTGCTCTGGACCAAAACATGAAAAAGATTTCAAGTGTAATTTGTGTCTTTGTCATGCTTGTTAAACCCTAAAGAACAAAGCATCGAGTTTATTGTTGTAAGCCCCATTTATCTTAATAAAATGGATCTTTCCAAGTGATCTTGCCTTACTTCAGACTCGTAAAACTCAAGCTATATGCTGCTTTTGAAGGAGCGTTGGGTAGGTGGTAATTTAACCTTTTTTGGACCTTCCTGACTAAATACAAAAAAGGTGTGCCTTACTTCTTCGGAAGCTAAGAGAGTTCTTCTGTGGTTTGTTTTATACTTTTTCGGCCTTAGGAGACTAAATTGTACAAAAAAGCATCCCCCCGGAGTCTTGTTTGGAGTTTTCAAACTCTCTAAACTATGAAAACACCATCGAGCATGTACTAGTTCGGGCTCGTAAAATCCATGAATCGGTGCTTTATCAAGCATTCTTCTGTCTTTCTTGGACTTGTTAAACCTTTAGAAGAAAGAGGGGAAGGGAAGTTCATTCACATGTTTTCTACATCATTGCAGCAAGTCTTGCTTCCTTGAACAAAGCACCAGTTTTGATTTTATCAACAGTTGGGCCCTAGTGTTTTGACCTTAACCTGATTCATAGTTTTTTTACTCCTCCCATTGGTTTCTTTTCCAACTATATGGGGAATCTGCCAATGTCTCTTACATTGCAGATTTGTTTCGTTGATCCTTTTGTGTCAAAAGTTTCCTAAGTCACTTTTGTGTCGTGCTAATTGTTCAAGGATTAAACCTTTTTCGACCATTCTATAATTTCCTTGACCTTTTGTGTCAGCCATTCCCTGGTATCAGTTCATTAAATCATGTCCTCGATGGTCCTTGTCATGAAATTCAGTACCAATTCTAGATCCAATTAGTCTTTGACTTAGCTTGTGTTGGATAATGAAGGATACCTTAATGCCTTCCTTCCAATGGATCTCTTCCTATCAACTGCAACACATCTTGCTCTGGGGATGAGATTTAGAGTTTTATGATAGTACCTTGGGGATTGTAGTCATCAGTGACAATTTCAATTGCTATGGAGTAGTGGGAATACCTTAATGTCTCCTACTCAATGGATTCTTCAAGTGTTCGACTTCAAGTCCTTGTATTCACACTTGTTAGAATGTACTAGGTACCTTGGCAATGATTTTAATTAATGGTGGTTTCCTTCACATTTGATAACGGCTCTCATTATTGACCAGTAATCAAACGGTTTCCTCCATGTTCAACTTCAACTCCTTTATTTGCATGGTTAGGATTCGTATCTTTTGGGTGGTTTTGATTGAAGAGCTTGGGATGACAGTAGCATCATCATTTTTCTATTGCCCAAGTTGCGCAAGACCTTGTTACATTTTATATGACATTTTACTGAGACATAGATCCACCTTGTATTTTTGTGGGTGTGATTGATTGTCAAGTATGGATCCACCTTGTTCATTTGTGGCCATGACTCCTTTAGATTTGATATGGTATTGAGCGACCATGATAGTTTCATCAGTTATACATATGTTGGATCCACCTATATCTTTATGGAAATGTTTTGTGTATGGAATTGTATGTCCCAGAGATCAGTTTTTTCTAACATTTATCTCTCTTTCAGGTACCTTTGTTCGAGCCTTTTGATCTTGGATTCTCTGCTCTCTCCATACTCAGTTGTTTCCTTTATAATGAATTTTGTCTATCGTCTTCCCCTCTAACCTCATACATTAGAGGGAATCTGTTATAGCTCAAAATTACACATCTATTCCTGTGACCACTTTCCTATGGTTTCGTCGCATGTCGACACTTCCATGATGACACTTGATGAAAAGTCACTGAAAAAACACCTAACTTGGAGGACCCATATATTTATTTTTGTAAATCCATTTGACCTCATCTCTATGCCATTGGAAATATATTTCAGTTAGCTAAAACTTTTCAGAAGACACCAAAGTCTGAAAATTTAGAAAAATACCCTAAAAAAGACTTTTTTGATGTGTACCTAAGTTTCCTTAAGTCAAACCCATGTACGTACATGAGTTGCTACATATAATAGTCCTGTACGCCTTATATACATGAATTTTTGCATTGCAACCCATGTATACCTCCTCTTGTATGCGACTATTGTCCTTGCAACCCATGTACGCCTTCTGAAAATGTCAAAAAACACATCTTTTGAAGTTCGGGTAGTTTGGGTTGTTATGCAACTAACTCCTTCAGTTGTAACTACTTTTTCTTCACCTCTAACTCTTCCTTAAGCATATAAATATAGGTAGGGAGGTCCATGAGTGGTGAATTGAATCTTTGCATTGTTATGCTGGAGGATTTGGAGCTCTCTTTGCCCACACCTTTTCCCTAGAAGCATTCTCCTTGTGTTGTATAGCTTGGAGGCTGAGTTCCTTGGAGAAGAGAAGAAACATAACCAAATCAAGGTTTCGTGAGGTGCCCAACTTGAAGAGAAGGTATACTTGTACTTGTTTTCAAGATAAATAAATATGTGAAGTCCTTATTCTTCCCAAATCATTGTTCAATGTGTGATTGAATCTTTGTTTATATTTATATTTTGATGTTAATCAGATTATTATTTCATGTTTCTTTGATTATCATTAATTTATATGTGGTCATATTGTTTTGAGGAAGGTATAATTCGTTTTGCAGGTCTCTTGGAGAAAGAGGAGCAAGAGGAGGAAGAAGAGGATTGAAGGGATGCTTGGATCAACCTTCATTTGGCTAAGGTATGAACCATTATAATCTCTAACTTTGCTTATATATACTTGCAAAATCATTTGCATATCTCTTTCAACCCTATTACGTTGATGGCCTCTTAAACCCTAGCCATAGGAAACTTTGGTGGTAGGTTATCGCTTTCTCGGACCATGTGGAATAATACAATAAAGGAACACTCTCTTTTCTTTGGAATTGAGAAGAGTATTATGAGGCATAGATTTATCGCTTTTCTAGACCTAAGGGATTAAATTTACTGAAAAGGAACCCTCGGTATGAGCTTAGTTTTCTCTTTTTCGTGCTCTAGACCAAAACATGAAAAAGATTCTGAGTGTACTTTATTTCTTTGTCATGCTCATTAAACCCTAAAGAACAAAGAATCAAGTTTACTGTTGTAAGACCCATTTCTCGTAATCAAATGGATCTTTCTGAGTGATCTTTCCTTCCTTCACACTCGTAAAACTCAGGCTATATGTTGTTTTTGAAGGAGCGTTGGGTAGGTGGTAATTTAACCTTTTTTGGACCTTCCCAACTAAATACGAAAAAGGTGAGACTTACTTCTTCGGAGGCTAAGATAGTTCTTCTTTTGTATGTTTTATACTCTTTTGGTCTCAGGAGACTAAATTGGACGAAAAAGCACCCCCTTGGAGTCTTCTTTGGAGTTTTAAAACTCTCTAAACTATGAAAACACCATCGACCATGTACTAGTTCAGGCTCATAAAATCCACGAATCGGTGCTTTATCAAGTATTCTTCTATCTTTTCTTTGAGCTTGCCAAAAATGAAGATGGTCCTGAGTTTGCTTTCTTGGACTCGTTAAATATTTACAAGAAAGAGGGGAAGGGAATTGCATTCACATGTATTTTACATCATTGCAGCAAGTCTTGTTTCCTTGAACAAAGCACTAGTTTTGAGTCTATCAACAGTTGGGCCTTAGTATTTTGACCTTATATTGATTCAGAGTTTCTTACTCCTCCAGTTGGTTTCTTTTCCAATTATATCGGGAATCTGTCAATGTCTCCAACATTGTAGATTTGTGTTGTTGGTCCTTTTGTATCAAAATCTACCTAAGTCACTTTTATGTCGTGCTCACAGTTCAAGGATTAAACCTTTGTCGGTCATTCTGCAGTTGCCTTGAGATTTTGTGTTGGCCATTCATTGGTATTAGTTCATTACATCATGTCTTCGGCGGTCCTTTTTGTGAAATTGAGTACCAATTCCAGATCCAATTAGTCTTTGACTTACCTTGTGTTGGATGATGAAGGATTCCTTAATGCCTTCCTTCCAATGAATATCTTCCTATCGACTGTAACACATCTTACTCTAGGGATGAGATTTAGAGTTTATGGCTAGGGTTTAAGAGGCTATCAATGTACTAGGGTTGAAAGAGAGATGGAAATGGTTCTGCAAGTATATATAACCAAAGTCAGAGATTAGAATGGTTCATACCTTATCCAAACGAAGGTTCATCCAAGTAGCCCTTCAATCCTCTTCTTGCTCCTCTTGCTCCTATTTCTCCAAGAGACCTGTAAAATGAATTATACCTTCCTCAAACCAATATGAGCACATATAAATTAATGATAATCAAAGAAACATGAATTAATAATCTGATTAACATCAAAATATGATCATAAACAAAGATTCAATCACACATTGAATAATGATTTGGGAAGAAGAAGGACATCACATCTTTATTAATNGGAACCTCATGAAACCTTGATCTAGTTTTGTTGCTTCTCTTCTCCAAGGAACTCAGCCTCCAAGCTCTGCAACACAAGGAGAATGCTTCTAGGGAAAAGGTGTGGGCAAAGATAGCTCCAAATCCTCTAGAATAACAATGAAAAGATTCAAGTCCCCACTCATGGACCTCCCTGCCTCTATTTATATTCTTAAGGAAGAGTTAGGGGTGAATAAAAAGTATTTACAACTGAAGGAGTCAGTTGCATAACTACCCAAACTACCCGAAATTCAAAAGACGTGTTTTTTGACATTTTCAGGAGGCGTACGCGGGCTGCAGAGACAATAGTCACATACACGAGGAGGTATACATGGGTTTCAATGTATAAATTCATGTATATAAGGTGTACATGACTATTCTATATAGGAACTCGCATACGTATGTGGGTTTTCCTGAAGGAAACTCGTGTACACATCAAAAAAAGTGATTTTTAGGGTACTTTTGGGCATTTTCAGAATTTGGTTTCTTCTAGAAAGTTTTATCTAACTGAAATATATTTCCAATGGTATATATATGAGTTCAAATGGAGTTACTAGACTCAAGATATTTTTCCTTCAAGTTAGGTTTTTTTTTAGTGACTTTTCATGAAGTGTCATCATGGAAGTGTCGACATGCAACAAAAACATAGGAAAGTGGTCACACGAAGAGATGTGTCATTTTGAGATATAATGGGAATGGTGAAGACACAAAGGGATACAATCTCTTTTATACATCCACACACAAAAATTTCATTGCAAGAAGTGTGCAATTCGAAGAGGATATTATACAAGATTTTGAACTAGCACCGGGGGAATTCTCTTCTCCTCAACACCATCATGATGTATGTGATGATTAAAAATCTGATTTTTATGGTATTTCTTATAATTAAATGGATTAATATGACATTTATGTATATGAATCACCCTCAAGGCCCAAGTGTGATGATAAAACCATACAAGCTGCTGGGAATCTAGCAAACAATCCTCTAGATCCTAAGAAAACAAGATCACAATTTCACAATGCTTCTTATGCAAGTGAAATTTCTCTTGATGAGCACTATTATATGATTATTGTATCTGATTCAAAATCATATCAGGAATAATGTCATGACCCAAGGTGGAAATCATCCATGCAATATGAATTCAATTCTCTACAAGAGAATGAGACTTGGGAATTGGTTCCCTTGCCTCCCAAGAGGAAGCTTGTGCAATGTAAGTGGGTCTATAGGACCAAAATTGATGCATATGGTTCTTATATTAAATATAATCCTATATTAGTTTCCAAATTCTTTTCTCAAGTCCAAGGAGTGGACTATACAGACATCTTTGCACCGGTTGCAAAGATGGATTCAATCATGCTAGTTTTACCCATTGCTACTAGTAAATGTTGGGAGGTTCACCACATGGATGTGAAGAGTGCATTCCATCATGGTGAGCTAAAGGAATATATACAAAATAAAAAATATGAAGGTTTCTAATAGGATCCTTCCCTTGTTTGTAGGTTTATAAAATCACTCTATGGACTCAAGAAAGCCCCAAGGGCTTGGTATTCCAAAATGGACTGTTTTTTTCTCTCAATTGGTTTCATTCGATGAAAGTATGATACTAATGTATATTTGAATAAAAATGATGATGTATTTCAGATCACTGTACTGTATGTTTATAACCTCTTGATTATATGGATTTTCACCAAACAAATTGGATCAATTAAAGCATCTCTACACAGTGAGTTTGCAATGACTGATATAGGATTGCTTAAACAATTTCTTGGTTTAGGAATTGATAAATATAAAAGAGGCATCATGCTCAGACAAAATAAGTATGCTTCAGAACTGATATTAAATTTAAAAATGGCTAATTTTAAGTTATCCAAGTGCCCATTTATTTCTGGAATAAAACTAGGTGAATTTGGTGATTCTCCTTTGGTAGATTGCTCATTGCACAAACAACTAGTTAGGATTTTGTCCTATCATACACATACCAGAACTTATTTCTCTTATGTTGTTAGTGATGTATAAATATATCTACAATAGGCACATGATATGCATTGGAAGGAATCCAAGAAGATTCTTTAGTATGTTCAACACACCAGGAGTTTTGAGGTCCACTGTGTAGTTAGTTCTCCACTAGAACTAGTAGGATTTTCTTATTTGGATTGGGTTGGAGATCCCAATGATAGAAAGTACATTTATTTTTTTTCTTCATGTGATCCATTGGTCCCATTTTCTGGTAAAATAATAAGAAACACACTATTTCTCTTTCTTTAGCTAAGGCCAAATACATGGGAGCAGTGAATGCATCCACACAATGTGTGTGGTTGCAAGGCATTCTTCAAAAGCTTGGTATTGCACTTGATTCACCCACTTTCATTTGGTGTGACAATCAAAGTTAAATAAATATTTATACATATCCAATAAATAGGAATAGGACAACGAACATATATATCCGTAGCACTACATTCGAGGCCTAGTGCATGATCGGGTGATATCCTTGAAGTATTTCCCATCCACCGAGTAAACTGCTGATATTTTCACGAAGAGTTTTATTGAGAAAAAATTCACTTACAAGAGATAAATTCTTGGAGTGAGTGATTAATGGTGATGGATTCCATTCACCTTTATATTTTCATCCCCATGTCCATTTTTTAGGAGATGTTTTGTTCCCATGTGGTTTTCCTCTTTTCCTTGTTTTTCATAGAATTTTTTTTGTTGATGTATGAGGTGACTTGATCCTTTGTTTCCAAGGCCTCCATAACATTATTGGTTAAGTTTTAATAATTCATGGATAAGGGGAGGTGTTATAATATTAATCCATCCTTCGTACCTATTTTATACCTTAGTTAATTCCATCTGCTTCTAAGCATTAAATTGCTATGGTTTAGACTTAGGGAATTTGATCTGGGAGGTGAACTAGTTATTCTAAGACCATTCACACACACAGCAGCACTCTATATTAGTCAACCCAACAAATGTGCACCCTCATTAGTTCCTTGGAGCTCTAAATCCTTCATTTCAGGAATCAGGGTTTGACTAGGGGTGCTAATGATGTATTTTTTCCATTTTGGATCTCCTAGGAGCATTTATTGTCACATTAAGCCTCCCACAAACCTCTATTTTCTTACCCACACATGCCTTGGACTCATTATTTCCCCAGTACACTTCACCAACATTCACATGAGGTTTCATGATTTGTTGGGCCGTATTGGAGCTTGATTGGTCCACCTAGGGGGCACTGAGGTCAATTTTGGCCATGTCACATGTACACTCATATTTGGATTACTAATCCTCATGAATTGATCCTAGTGTAATATATACCTGATATAAATACATTCATATGTTAGAAAGTTCAATAATATTCACTTTTTGTTCACTTGTGTATGTAAATTTTGTTCCTCTTTCAAGCTTTTTGTTCATTTTTTCAAACTAAATCGAATTGTGTGTCTCTTTCGCTCCTAGATCCAAATGTAGATCAAACTATCACAACAAGTATTTACAAAAGAGTTGCACAAATATTAAAACAAGTATTTACACAAGGAGTTACATAATTATCTACACAACTTTTGAGGTGTTAAGGCTAAAAATAGGTAGTGAGGGAAGACTTGTGCAAATGGGAGTTACAAAACAATGTGTGACCTCCACCAAGGAGTTACAAAACCACCAAAGGAGCTCAATCAACAAGTGACACCCACCCAGACACCAAGGAGGCCAACTAAATCATGAATTTGGATGAATAATACCAACATAGGCTAAAACAATCAAAACTTGGGTCCGTTGAATAATGTTTGGGTGATCATCAACTAGTAAATCCACCAAGTTATAAATATCAACCAAGATCAACCAAACAAGTTCTAAAGTGCTAGGAATATCCCCATTGCCCCTCACATTGTGGATTTAGGCCTCCAATACTCTTTTAGTGGTCCTAAATGTGTTAGTTGCTTTCATTAATTAATTATTTACAAAATAATAATAATTTATCTACGTACTTAAAGACCCTTTTTATGGCACCCTGTGCCATAATAATAAACAATTACAAATTACATATGTGTGGTGATTAACACACTAGGTATTACAATCTTGGTGCAACGAGTGGTATGCATGAGAGAAGTTAGATCACAATGCCACAATAGAATATCTTCTTGAACACATGAATCCAACTCCTAATACCAAAGGGAAGTACCTAGAACTTAGTGAATGATATATGTAATTACCTAGATAATACAAAAATTCCTTTGCGAGAATCGTCTCAACGTAAATCAATTCCTTATGGAGTCAAAATAATTTACCATAAATATCACTAAAAGAGAGGAAAGAGTTATAGGAATTTATCAAATATTCCACTAAATATAAAATCAATTTGTCATTGATATTATAAGATTGCAGCAGTAAACAATGCTTCTAACTTGATAAAAATAAGACAAGCGATGTTACCCTTACCATATGATATGTATCTTGTTTTGTAGGGTAAAGGGGATCTGCAATAGGTTTAATAAGGACCCTTAAATAAGATGTTAAAATTTAAAATAATATATTTATATTCCCTATAACAACACTTAAATATATGGTGGTCCCACTTACCATGTTCATGAATGACATTCCAACACCTAGGGATCAATCTAGGTGCAAACCCCTCCTTTTCAGGACCTTCAAACATGGATGAAATTTTTATCAGATATGAAAAAAACCTAGAATGTAGAGGTCACAAAAAACATTAGAATCCAACGATAGGAAAATGTTTCCCGCAATAATCTACTACAACATTTCCTAGGGTGCACTAATTGAAAATATTTTTTAGATATTATTTTTTCATAATTTTTTGGGTTTTTCCAATATATATATATATATATATATGTATGTATATATATATATGTATGTATGTATATGTATATTTGTATATGTATATTTGTATATATATATACATATACATATACACATACACACACACACACACACACACACACACACACACACACACACACACACACACACATATATATATATATATGTCCATTGGGCATAGCTCGAGTGGTGTGTATATTTGGTTATTGTCGTCCCCACCCAGGTTCGAATCTCATCGGGGACATTTTCTCCTTGGGAGCCCTTGTATGTAATGAATTATTAGGTTGGTGAGTAGTTTATTGTGATGTGATGTTGGATTTAATTTGTAAATAATTATAATACAATTATATATATCATGTTTCCCCATTTCCTAAATTTTGGGGGGTCACGTTTCCATTGCGCCCCCATTTCATAAACTTGTCCCTATTTCCCCGTTTCATGCAACTTAGTGTCATAAGACCTATGTGAATATTATGAGAATTATTTTAATGCTAATGGCACCGATGTGTTATTATTTTTATTATTTGAATGTTTCATAACATTCTGATTTGAAACGACTAAAATTTACTCATTTTACGTCAACCAAGTCTAGATTTGCATTGGAAAATAAATAGTTTTTCTATAACTTCCATATTTCGACTTGTTTGACTGCAAATAACTCCATTGTTTTTATGATGAGTCAATAATAGACATATATAACTAGCCCGATTCCGAAATAGAGAATCCAAACCACCCTTACCCTATTTGGAAAGGCCTGCAGATGGAGCTAGTGAGATGCCCGACGAGCTAGTCTCACCTTTACAACTTGCATACTATTTTTATTTTCCTTTGATGTATTATAAAAATTCATGAACCTATTATTGCTGTCACATAACTTTATAAAATAACCTTATTTAGTTTCCCAAATACCATGGTAAAAAAAACTGAACTACTCTTCCTAATTTAACGGTTGGGTGGCTGAGAAGCGTGGGAGTAGGTTTCTGTGGAGGGGATTCTAAAACCTGAATGGTGCCCGATATAAATGTGTTAGGGAAGAGGAAATTAAATTTATGAAATTTACTTTTGGTTTATTCCCTTTCCTTCCATCCTTCCTACAAGTTTCTCAAGAAAACATTGTTAGGCCTAGGGAAAGCATGCAAGAAATAAGCACAAACAAAGAAACTTGCAAGAATTAGTCTGCTGCGCAGGCACAAACAAGGAAATTTGTGTGGACAAAATAAACTGCATAGACAAAGGAATCTACACAAGAAAAGGAAATCTACACGGAAAAAGGAAACTATGCAAATGTGGAAAGTTGTACAGAAGAAGGAATATGCGAAAATGACGTCACCTGCATGGAAAAGGGAAACTGCACGAAAGGAAGATGCCTGCAGGGTAAAGCAGTAGCACAAGTGTAGTCTAACAGCTGAAAGTGATAGGATGATCATGGGTTTTGATGGTGTCTTAAGTTGGTAGATGCCACATGAGTGAACGCATGCTGTAAGTAAGGTCGTTAGTGCCTCATGTCAAGTAATTATCACCGTAGATGTAGCCTAGGGGGTGGTCGATGGTGAAAGTTAACAGACTACATGTACGCATTTGACCCTACGTGGTCATGTAAAATAGTATAAATATGAGGGATTCAATAGTTAGAAGGTTTCTTTTTATATCGATAGTTGTTGTTAGCTTACGCTGTGGTAGATTTTTATATCACTATTAGTTTCTTTAGGTGACTTAGAAGAGGGAATTTGGGAGATCCGAACGGTAGACTAGTCGAAAGTCTGCATGATGTAGTCAGAGGTAGTGCAATAGAATAGAATCTATGCTAGAGAGGTGCAGAGGAGAGAGGAAATTTGAGGTCTAAAATGGGCCTCCTAAGGAAAAGAATAAAATATTAGTTATTAATTTTGGAGGAAGAATGAAAAAAACTACTTTTTTTGTTTGTATTTTCAACATATCTCCATGTGGTTTTATTCAAATTCTGAGCAGGAGATCTCATTGGATGCATAATTTGATTCTGCATCCAATGAGTACCCACACAACATACTTTTGATGGACCCCGCTACCCCAAAAATAAAATACCTAAAAAAACATGATGATGATGTACACTGCATACTTTTGACAGACCCCGCTACCCCAAAAAGTATGCAGTGTGGGTATTCGTTGGATGCGGAATTAAATTCTACATCTAACGAGATCTCCCACTCGGAATTTGAGTAAAAACAAAGGGAGATATGTAGAAAATAGAAACAAAAAAAAAAGCATTTTTCTTTTATGACAAATATGTCAATTCAACAATTATGGTTGACTCATTTTATTGAAATTCTATTGGTTCCTAAATTCTAACTCACAAAATTTATTGTTGGCGTGTTTTCTTATAAGGCCCATTTTAGACCCCAAATTTCCTCTAATGAGTTGATCCAGGTCGTGTGTAGATCAGTAGATGGTAGCAATAAATTAGGAGAAATAAGACAAAGAGCATGAGAGAAAAAGAGAGTCTGAGTGGAAAGCTAGATCTAGGAATGTCTGTAGTCAAATGCAGGATGAAGCTGCCATATATTTCTCATTCCAGATGAAGAGCACCCTGTGTTTTTCTTGGATGGGTTTCCATGCGAATTCTCCTGTGCGTTGATGATTTCCTATGTATGTTGTTTATATTTATGATGCAAGGCCTGTCATGATTGAATGAATGTCACACTATCAATAGAAGTCTGAATGCATGAATAGATTATCATGCATAGCTTTTGAATACTAGTTTATGGTTGTATTGCAATCACTATTGCACGTCTTTTATATTGCACATGTCTGTTAGATCATGTTTATATTCTTTAATGTTTGAAGTACTAAGTCCAAATCTATGTCGCATCATTAGTAGTTAAGAAAGTATATGAGCGGTGTGCACTATAGTTCGGCGGAAATGACTCCATCCTCATGACTTATTTGAGATCCTTGGCCACATTCCAAGGGACTATAATCCCATGACAAGCCACAAAAACATGGTTTTGGCGGTTATCTATCGAAGAAATATCTCGGGTGAGAATGCTCCTTCTTTGCGGGCATTGCCGATGGGGATTTCTCTATCGGGCGAGTATCTTGGGTGTTTGTTGGGTTCACGGAATTCAAAAAACCTCGGTCACATGAGTTAGGACAAGTGGCCAACAAATGGTTCCATTTTTGGGAACTTATTTATCAAAACGAGGGAAATGTTGTGGCACCCGACTAAGAGTGAAGTTGAGGATTAGCTAGAGTCAAAGACATTGATATTCACACAGAAGGAAAGCGAGGGTTCATAGCTGAGCCCTGATAAAAAATTTTAGGGATATATATATTCAAATATCCATGAAATTTTATTCACATAATTTCCCATTATATTGTAAGAATGGTTGTTGGAGTTAGCGGCCAGCAAACTAACTTCCAAAGAAGAGGAGTAGTTGAATGGACCGAACTGTTGACACAAGAAGTAGCACAAGCAAGTAATGCTATTTCCAGAGCTGTTGATTTTTGGATTAGTAGCATATTAGAAGGATATGTTACTAAGTTCATTGTTGAAGTGATAACCTCGTATAGCAAGTCAAAAAGACATTTTTTCCAAGGACCTCAAGGAAGGTACCTTATATCTGTAAACTTATCGATTAAAATGATCCTTTATGAAAGGGGTATTTTACAACTCAATGCTTGAGCCGCGTATTCTATGAAGGGGATATTCTTTGTAAAATTTAGGAGTAATATGGAAGGTAGTAAGCATAAATGTTCTCAAGAAGCTCACAAGATGATTTTGAAACTAGATTCTTAAGAAGCAGAAGGAGGTTCCGGTCAGGGAAGAGGAGGAAGGTAGAAGGAGGCAGAAGGGATTATAGCTTGCCTAGGGAAGGTGAATATGGATGTGAGTCACACCTATAAGAAGGGTTATGCGATGAAGAGGAGTATAGTCCAAATTCTGAGAGAGCAGAATCAGAAGAATCTGTAGAGATTCCAAGGATAGGACATAACTATGACATTCCAATAAGGTCACCTGAAGTGCGACCTAGAAGTTCCTCACCTGAACAGGCCGTGAACACTAGTATCCCTAGTGTTGAGACTGGTGCACAAGGAGGCCCATCACTGAACCCAGTAAACCCTATAAATCCAGGGAATCTAGTGAACAACCCCAATGCCACCCTAATGGAGGGAACAAATGTTGGACTAACCTTGTTCAAGAGGAATGGAACAAAGGGTCCAGAATAGTACTGGTTCCTCTACAAGGTAGTATGGACGATCCTCCTTATTAACAATGATGACATCCAAAAAGTGCAAATGGTTACGACTCCATAGGTCCATGTGTTAGGGTAGCCACAGAGGACTCTTGAGGATACTTGGCGTGCAATGATCTCAGAATTTAGGAAGCCACAATATGAATCTGAATGTATAAATGAGACCAAGGAGATTAAACAGGCTTCAGCAGAAATAGTATGGGACTTTGACCAATGGTTCAAAACGTTGATGGCCAAAGTAAGCTTCCAGATGTTAGACGTACAACATAAAAATTTGTTTATTGTTGCATTAATATTGCACAGTAGGGGACCACTCATGCAACAAAATATTGCAACGGAGATGGAGGCACTGGAATTGGAAATGAAGCCAGAGGCTTCACCTATTGGAGATGGCACTATAGGAATGATACAGATTCAGTCACAATTGTCTAATATGACAATTCAACTCCAGGACATAAAAATAGGGAAAGAGGTGTAGGAAGACCTATGGTGTACACGATGTCAGACCAATGGACATACTAAAGATGATTGTTCAACTTACATGAAATACATCTCATCAGTTGCACCAAACCCATTGAGTACCCAGGGGCTGCCCTAGTGCAACATCTTCCAGACAATGGGACACCGTGACATAGATTGCCTATTGTTGCACAAGATAGTATGTACCCCAGCTAATTTTTACTGTAAATTTTGTAGATCTGTAGACCATGATAAAAAATATTATAGGGCCTACCAACTTATGAGAGAGAAAATATTAGATGCATATCTAATGAATATTAGGGAGCAAATAAAGACTGAACAAGAACAAACCCAGTTCAAGGCTGCACCTCAGTTTCATCCTATGGAGCAGTTTCAAGCTGGGCATTAGTTTCATCCTGTGTAGCTGATTCAGATGGTGCAGTAGTTTCAGAATGTGGCCCCGTAGAACTCGTATCAATATTAGTATTAGCAACTAGAATACCTGTCGCAACCGCCACAACCTCAATTAAGGGGGGACGGTAATTATAGGGGCCGGGCATGGGGAGGATTTGGCCAAGGGAGAGGACCAGTGGTATGATACAATTGTGGAGTACAGGGCCACTTTTCTAGAGACTGCCCTAAACCTATGAAGACTTGATCATATTGAAAACAAGAGCACAATGTGGAGTAATGTCCATAACTTATTGCTAGATGGCAAGCCCGAATGGTTGGAGTAGCTAACCCAGTCCCAAATATTGTGTTGAATGTTCCCAACCTGAATGCTAATTCCAACATATAGATTATAGTAACAAAACCATGAGAACCAAGTGTAGTTGTGGTAACCAGGAGATGTTCTACAATGAGTGCATATCAAGCTACGCAAATAGAGCCTCCAGCGCAAAAAAAAACTATAGGTACGAGCCGTCATGCAAAAGAAAGCACTGCTTGATGTCTAAAAGCTGAAGCACATATTCATGGATGTACACCCATAGTTCATAGGAACAAAATAACCATCCACCTCAGGCCAAGTGAAAGATATGCCTGAGATATTCCTAAAGATATTCGAACAATAGAATGCAAGCAAGGGTGTAGGTAAGGTTAGTAAGCTCAAACCATTCCTGTTAAGTTGTTTGGTGCTAATCCAGGATAAGGATGCACTTGCAGAGTTGGAAGTGCTGATAGAAACACTTCTGGAGGAAGATCAGCCAACAAAGAAGGTTAACAGTGTCAAGAAAAAGTTCAAAATAGGATGGGAACTCAATATGTCTACACAAATTGGTGATTATGACATGGACTATATCATCCTTGACCTAGGATCTGATGTTAACATTTTAACGTGCCAAACGAGGGAAATAATGGCTAGGATACCCATAGAATGGTCCCCAATTCAATTAAGGCTTGCTAATCAGGAAAAGGTCCTACCCATTGGTATATTGAGTCAAGTCCAAGTAGATATTGAAGGATTGTGCACTTTTCCAGACTTCAAGGTCATCAATATAGTAGATGATACTAACACATATCCGGCGTTGTTGGGGATTGATTGGACGACAGAAAATAAAACCATTATAAGCTTCAAAAGAAGGATCCTATCATTTGAAAATGATGAGATGAGGGTAGTTGCACCCCTCAATCCACTGGAAGGATAGAGATAGGTTGAACCTGTGTTTAATGAAGGGAAAGCTAATCACATTGATAACATCTACAATGTCACTTCCCTTAGGGAGGATTATATTAATCCTACTGCGGATGGTAACCTACGCTAGAGATGCGTAATTTCATGTACATCAGACTCAGGAGAGGCACTTGAGAACTGGCGTAACAAATTACATGAAGTCTATATGAGGATATGTGCAAGGATAACTAAGTTTGTCCAACGAGTGGGATCTCAGTCGCGACCGCTACCTACATATGAAGGACTTCCTACCTTGGAAAATTTCTTAACTAAGTTTTAGGAATTAGTAATGGAGCCACGGTGACTATATGCACTGGAATTTGTGCTAAAATATACACTTGTGCGATGGTGGGGTATGCACAAAATATCGATAACTTAATGGTCGTAGTGTAGATGGCTATTGGAAGTAAGGTTTGGAGATGAGGTCACAACTATGAAACAAAGGTATAAAGGTTTATCATACCCTGTTGAACACTTGGATCAGTGTTTTTTAGCATTATCAAACTACCTGTGTCAAGAGTGCGTTCACCACTTCATCAACACTCTCGAAATGGCACCCAGATGCTGGTACGCATCTATGGAGCTGGGCCAAGAAACAAGGGAATGGGAAGAGGTTGCAAAAAATTTCACATACACATTCCAGTTCATAGATGAGCATCCAATAGTTGATATTGCGCTAAAGACTATTAAGGAGAAGATATTTGTTGAGATCGCACTCGAGGTCACGTATTCTCAACCCTGCACTACGCATTCCCACCAGCATTGTGAGATCATTCAACACTAGATGACTTGCTATAACCTCTCCAGAGATGCAAAGGATGATCTAACTAACATCAATATCCTAGAATCAGAAGGATTGCACACAGTAGAAGGAAGCAACATTTCTAGTGAGCAGTTCATCATTAGAGGAATTTTGGGGTCTAAAATGGGCCTCCTAAGGAAAATAATAAAATAATAGTTAAAATAATAAAATAATAGTTAAAATAATAAAATAATATTGATTAATTTTGGAGGAAGAAAGAAAAAAACTACTTTTTGTGTTCGTATTTTCGACATATCTCCCTCTGTTTTTACTCAAATTTCGATCGGGAGAGCTCCTTCGATGTGGAATTTTATTCCGCATCCAACGAGTACCCACACTGCATACTTTTGACGGACCTTGCTACCCCAAAAACAATAAATACCTGAAAAAATGTGATGATGACATCATCATCACGGTTTTTCAGGTATTTCTTGTTTTCTGGGTAGAGGGGTTTGTCAAAAGTATGTAGTGTGGGTACTCGTTGGATGCGGAATCAAATTCTGCATCCAACGAGCTCTCTCGATCGAAATTTGAGTAAAAACACAATGAGATATGTCAAAAATACGAACAAAAAAAGTAGTTTTTTTAATGACAAATATGTCAATTCAACCATTATGGTTGACTTATTTTATTGAAATTCTATTGGTTCTTGAATTCCAACTCACAAAAACTTATTTTGGCATGTTTTCTTATAAGGCCCATTTTAGACCCCAAATTTCCTCTAATGCAAGCTGCTAAAGGTTAAGAAATTTAACATTGAGTCGGAGGACAACCCAAAATTTTCTAACATTGGAGACTATTGGGACAAAGAGATAGTAGCCAAAATCATTGATATATTACATGAATTCTAGGACCTATTTTTGATGAAATTCAAGGAAATGAAGGGGATAGTAGGATATTTGGGAGAAATGAAAATTCCTCAAACCCGATGCAAGATTGGTAAAACAGTGCCCATACAAACTAAATCCACTCTATAAAGAAAAAGTGAAAGCAGAAATGGATCACATGCTGGAAGCAAGAATCATTGAACCTATTGAAGAGTCAGAGTATATAAGCTCCGTAGTGATTCAGGAAAAGAGGGTGGCAGGCGAGGTTAGGATCTTTGTCAACCTTAGGAAGCTAAATGATGCCTGCTTACATGATCCATTGCCAAAAACATTTACAGATGAGGTCTTGGAGAGTGTCGATGGACAAGAGATGTGCCCATTCAGAGACGGATTCTCGGGCTACCATCAAGTCAGAATTCTGCAAGAGGACCCCCACAAGACAACCTTTGTAATAGAATGGGGATGCTACAATACACGGTAATGCTCTTTGGCGTTAAAAATGCCCCTCCTATTTTCTCTAGAATAGTAGTTTCTAGTTTTAAAGATTTCATTCATAGGTTTTTTGAAGTATGTTTTGATGACTGGACAGTGTTTGGTCTGGTCAGAGACCATAATGAGAATTTGGACATGATGTTGGAAAGATGTCATCAGTATCAAATTGCGTTGAGTTTGATAAAATGGATATTTTGTGCACCATTTGGTGCACTGCTAGGCCATGTAGTATGCCATGATGGGATCTTGGTCAGTCTAGCAAAGGTGGTAATTATTATGGACCTTCCACCTTCCACATAAGTCATGCAACTTAGATCCACATTGGGACATACTGGATATTATAGAAAATTTATAAGAGGGTATGTGGAGATAACTGCCCCAATGGAGAAGTTGTTGAAGAAGGAAACCAAACTTGAGTGGAGTGAAGACTGTCAAGGGATTATGGATAAGCTAAAGAACAAAATGGACACTATGCTGATATTAATATTCCCATACTAGAAGAAGGAATTCCATGTACATGTTGATGCAGCATCGATTGTGCTTGGTATAGTATTAACCCAACCAGGAGAGGGTGCAATTGACCACCCATTCACATTTTTCGGTAGGAAAATGTCCACAGCAGAGAAAAATTATACCACAACTGAAAGAGAAGGGATTGCAATGGTCTATGTGCTACAAAATTTTAAACATTATCTATTGGGTGGACACTTCAAAATGTTCACCAACCATTCTGCATTGAAGTACCTGATCAATAAGCTAGTGTTGGGGGGGGGGGGGGGGATATCTCCCGATGGCTCCTCCTATTTCTAGAATTTGACTTTGAAGTCATTGTAAATCCAAGCTAACTGAATGTTTGGCCAGACCACTTGGCATGCATTGAAAGTGGTGAAGAACCAAATATATTAGAGGATAATATGCTTGATGCGTAGCTATTTTCTATCGACATTGTTGATAAAGAATTTGATGCTATTATACACTTATTGAATATAGATTATGCACCTGAAGATTATAAAACATGGCAAAAGAAACAGCTAGTTGTCAAGCCTACAAACTACATGCTAATAGTAGGACAACTTTATAAATTGGGACCAGATGAAATACTATGTAGATGCGTCTTTGATAATGAAAGACAATGGGTAATGGATGAAGTGCATGCATCTGTCTCAAGAGGAAACTACGTCGAGAAGGAAATGGTGTGCAATATTTTGCAAGCTAGACTTTGGTGGCCAATTGTGCATATGGATACAAGGGAGTACTTACGTAACTCTGATAAATGTCAAAGAATAGGGAAACCATCACAACGTGATGAAATGCCACTTGTGCCAAAAATTACACTACAAGCCTTTCATAAATGGGTAGTGGATTTTGTTAGGCCTATTAGTCCACCAGGGAAATGAACTAGTGCATGCTATATTATAACTACTACAGATTACTTGACAAGATGGGCGGAGGTGGCACCTGTGAAATATTGCACCGTAGTAACTGCAACAAAGTTTCTTTTTGAAAATATAGTAATAATGTTTGGTTTCCCAAAGATCCTTATCAGTGACCAAGGTATGCATTTTGTAAATAAACTAATTATTGAATTGACTGTAGAATTCCAAATCCAGCATAAGAAGAAAACACCCTACCATCCTCAAGAAAATTTAAATGTTGAGGCCTTGAACAAGTTATTGGAGAATGCCTTGAAGAAGGTTTGTAATGTACTTAGAGATGACTGGGACCAGAAATTCTCAACAGTATTATGGGCTTACATGAGAACATGTAAATGACTAACTAGACACACTCCTTTCCATTTATTCTATGGAAAAGAAGTAGTCATACACATGGAGTACATTATGTTGTTCCTATGAATGTTCCGCTAATAGAAATGATAGATACTGATGCCATAGAAGAAATACTTGCATAGCTGATTCAAATGGAAGAAGAAAGATTCATTGTAGGCTTCCATCAAAACATGGAAAAACAATGGCAGAAAGCGTGGCATGACTGCCACATAAGAAAAAAACAGTTCAAGGTCAGCGGACTTGTTCTGATGTATGACAACAAGTTCCTCAAGCACCCAGGTAATCTCAAAAAACACTGGCTAGGACCATATGTGGTCGTGCACATTACTGAAGCAGGCATGGTAAAACTACATAAGCTAGATGAAACCCTAGTTGATGGTATGATCAATGGAATCCAATTAAAACCATACCGTGATGACTACGGTGCAACCCCATAAGGCCAAGGTGTGCAACATAAATTAATAAAAAATAGGCCACGCATGTTGCGCCACATCGAATAGCCATTGCTTCATGGATCGGGACGAGCCACATGTGAGTGTTGGGGGCATGTTGGGCCTGGGGAAAGTGTGCAAGAAATAAGCACAAATGAAGAAACATGCAATAATCAGTCCTCCATGCAAGTGGAAACAAGGAAATTTGTGCGGGAAAAGGAAATCTACAGGGACAAAAGAAACTGCACAGACAAAGGAATCTACACATGAAAAGGAAATTTGCACGAACAAAGGAAACTGTGCGAATGAGGAAAGTTGCGTAGAAGAAGGAATATGCAAAAATGATGTCACCTGTGGAGAAAATGGAAACTACACAGAAGGAAGATTCCTATAGGGTAGAGCAGTAGGAACAAGTGTAGTTTAACAGCTGAAAGTGACTAGATGATCATGGGTGATGAAGTCAGGTTAAGCAAGTCGATGCCACATGAGTGAACACATGTTGTAAGTAAGGTCTTTATCACCTCATGTCAAGTAATGATCACCACAGCTATATCCTGGTGGGTGGACGATGGTGACAATTAACGGTCTTCCTGTATGCATTTGACCCTATGTGGTCATGTAAAATAGTATAAATAGGAGGGATTCAATAGTTAGAAGGTTTCCTTTTAGATTGGTAGTTGTTGTTAGCTTACGCTATGGTGGCTTTTTATACCACTGTTATTTGCTTTAGGTGAGTTAGTAGAGGGAATTTGGGAGAGCCGAGTGGTAGACTAGTCGAAAGTCTGTAGGATGCAGTCAGAGGTAGTGTAGTAGAAGAGAAGCTCTTCTAGAGAGGTGCATTGGCGAGAGGATTTAATCCAGGCCATGTGTGGATCAGTATATGGTAGCATTAGATTAGGAGAAATAAGACATAGACCATGAGAGAAAAATAGATTCTGAGCGGAAATATGGATCTAGGAATGTATGAAGTCAAATGTAGGTTAAAGAAACCATATATTTCTCATGCTAGATGAACAACACCTTATGGTTTTTCCTAGATGGGTTTCCATGGGAATTCTCCTGTGTGTTGATGATTTTCTGTGTATGTTGTTTATATTTATGATGCAAGTCCTGTCATGATTGAATAAATTCTACACTATCAATAGAAGTCCAAATGCATGAATAGGTTATTATGCACATCTTTTGAATATTAGTTTATGGTTGCAGTGCAATCATTGTTGCGTGTCTATTATATTACGCCTGTCTGTTAGCTCATGTTTATATTTTTCTATGTTTGAAGTACTAAGGTCAAATATATGTCACATCATTAGTAGTTAGGAAATTATATGCATGGTGTGTGCTATAGTTCAGTAGAAATGAGTCCATCCTCGCGACTTGGTTGAGCTCCTTGGCCACACACCAAGGGACTTTAATCCCTTGAAAATCCGTAGAAACATGGTTCGGGCAGTTACCCATCGAAGAGATATCTCAGGTGAGACTGCTCCTGCTTTGCGGGCATTGCCGATGGGGCTTGCTCTGTCGGGCCGGTATCTCGGGTGTTTGCTGGGTTGACACGCTACATAGAACCTATGTCACGCGAGTTTGGAAAAGTGTCCAGAAAACACCTTTATTTTCCTTGACAGAAATTTCACTAAGTGTTTCAAGTTCATAGCAGAATTTTTATTTAACTTGCAGAAGTTTTTAGTGTTCAGGTATGAATATCGTACTTGGGAACATTATAGTGGTATCAGAGCAGGTTCCTCCATGCCTTCTCTTTATATTCAACAATGGGTCCAAAATACAATTTAGATACCAAAAAAAAATCCCTCAAGAGGAGGAAGTAGAACCTGTGGATGGAATATTCCATGAAGAAAGGGATGAGAAAGATGAATTCATGACCTTTGTTAAGAACATTTTGAAAGGTATGCAATAAATTTCAAATAACATCATACATTTTTGTTAAGAGACAAGATAATTCCTAGATGAACAGCTAGGAGTGAAAGATGGAGAAGGGAGCAATATTGGTTCCCAATGTGAAGAAATAAAAGTCATGGGTGGCTCTATTTTCTCCAAGAATAGGCCTCATAATAGACCTATAGAGTATAGATATGAAACTAAGTTTCATCCCCAACCTACTATGCCCAATTTTGTAGAGACCCCAAAGGAAGACCATGAAGCACAGGATGAACTATTGCTACATGGGAGGAGAAAGTTTCTATGTATCGGTCATTGAGTGAAGAATACAGAAGGGATCTTCCATTCAAATATTTTTGTGACACTCAATTTAGGGGGAATCCAAGAGGATCTCCAAGGAATCCATATCATAATTATAAATTAAAGAATTCCATTGGGAAAATAACTTTTCCATATTTTGATGGTACTTCCAATTGCTCAATGAGCTCATGTATTCAGAAAATGGATCCATATTTTCAGCTAAATCCTATGGCAGAAAGGGATTACATCAAGTTGGAAGCCCTAAATATTGATGGGGAGGCCATTTAATGGTGGTTTCATGGCATGAAAACATTATTCCATGATCAAGCAGTCACATATGAGGAGTTCACCAGAAAATTAACCGAAATGTTTGACCAAAGAGATCCTGATATCTCATTCGAAGATTTGGAACACATAAGACAAGTTGGAAGTCCACAAGCATACATATCAGAGTTCCAATAGGTGTCTATAATGTTCACTGACATATCAAAATCAAGTTTGATCCTTTTTTTTATAGAAAGACTGGCTGAACCATTAAAGGGGTTGGTGAAGGCTTACTGACCCGCCACTTTGTAGGAAACAGTGAGGACTAGAGACCTGGAAGATGCAATTTTTAGGATGAAGTATCCTCCCAAACCTCCTATGCCTCATAAATTTTAGAATCAAAGACCTCATAGTCCTATGAGAAAATTTCCTACCCCTGGAAAGAGAGATTACTCCTATAAGGATCGAGATGAATTGAGGAGGAAGAAGCTATGGTTTTCCTGCCGGGAACCATGGGCTCTTGATCACAAATGTGTGAATGGAAAAGCACACTATATTGAAGTATTTTTCTGAAATTGATGAATATGTGGTAGAAGAAGTTGAGACAGTTGATGGGGAGTATGAAACGACTAGATAAGAGGAGCATCCCCATCAAACCAGCATCGAAATTGTAGTACTCAGTGGAGTATCAGAGTTCCATACTTTAAGGCTAAAAGGAGTACTGCAAGGGTAGAAAATCACAGTCCTTGTTGATGGGGCTGCCTCCCATAATTTTATTGATTCATCCCTTGTGGAGAGGAGAAAAATAGCTACTGAACCCTTTGAATGATTCACTTTGGTCATTCCGGGTAACCATACCATAGAGTGCAACCGATGGATTCCAAATTTGCAAGTAAATATCGGTGACTATACTATGAAAGACACATTTTATGTTGTCAATGTGGCTGACAACAACATGGTGTTGGGAGTACAATGGTTGTACTTTATTTGAGAGCACTTTGTGAACTACTAGATTCCACAAATAAGTTCCAAGGATTATTAAGTAAAACCAATGGTATTGAAAGGTATGAATACTTATCCCAACCAAGTAATTTTTCCCAAAATTATGAGATATGTTATGAGGCATGGGGACATTAAATGGGACGTTGAATTCCAAATCACCACTAGGGGAACTACTGACCACATTTCCTCCCATCCCAAAGATATAAAAAAATTGTTGCACAAGCATAAGGGGTGTTTTGAAGACCTTCGACATGGAAGGCCACCTAATTGTGGATTTGAACACGGGACTGAGTTTGAAGCTGGTACACTTCCAATAAACATAAGAGATTCAAGGATGAAAATAAGAAGGAAATCAAGGAGCTCCTTGAGTTGGTCCTCATTAAACCAAGTTCCACTCCTTTTTCTTCTTCGGTGGTTGTGTTGAAGAATAAGGATGGGACACTCAAGATGTGCATAGATTATCGATATTTGAACAAGAAGAGCATAAAGAATAGGTACAAAATTCCCCAAATAGATGAGCTAATGGATGAGATGCGTGGAGCCAATTTTTTCTCCAAAATAGATCTTCGTTCAGGGTACCATCAAATCAAAATGAAATAAGAATTCATACAAAAGACAGCCTTCCATTGTCACTTTGGCCACTTTGAGTTTCTGGTCATGCCATTTGAATTGACTAATGCATCAGTAACCTTCCAATCATGCATGAACAAGGTATTCAACAAACATATCCGTAAGTATGTCCTTATGCTTTTTTATGATATTCCAATCTATAGTATGACATGGAAGGAGCACTTGCACCAAATGGAGGAGGTACTCACTATGCTTGTAGATCTGTCATTTTTTTCCAATATGTCTAAGTGTGAGTTTGGCATGACATAACTATTCTATCTTGGCCATGCGATCTACGAAGAAGGGGTCAAGGTAGATCCATAAAATATAAAGGCCATATTGGAATGGGCCAACCCAAGGAACCTCACTGAACTGAGAGGCTTCATTGGAATTTGTAACTACTATCGCATATTTGTCAAAAGATACTCCTGATACAATGCACCCTTGACATATTTTACTAAGAAGGGCACATTTTGTTGGAGTGAGGAGGCTGAAAAATATTTCCAAAAAATGAAAGATATAATGAGCAGTTGTTCAATACTTTCCTTTCCTGATTTTTTCCAAACCTTTTGTGCTGTAATGTGATTCTTTTCGTGTAGGCATTGGAGCTGTCCTAATACAAGATAGGAATCCTATTGCATTTGAGAGAAGAAAATTGAAGCCACATGAAAGGCTGCATTTCATATATGATAAATATATGTTGGCCATCATGCATTCCTTGGCCAAATTCAGGCAGTAGTTGGTGGGAGTTAAATTCATTGTGAAGACTCATCACAATAGTCTTAGACACTTCCTGATCCAAAAGGAACTTAATGACAGGAAACAAAAATGGGTGGGTAAAGTTCATTCTTATGATTTTGACATTGTTAGATTTTTATCATTTAATCAATATGATCTAGGATATTATCTGAAAGAATAACAGGCACAACAATAATCACAAGAGACATAAATGTTTTTCTTTGGGGAAACCATAAAGGATAAAACCTCACAACTTCCTCAGAGATAGAATGAGAACCAATAGAAAAATTAAAACCCAAGAGTACAAACATGATCTCCTACATCTTTTCTCTCTCTTACATGTGTGAGCTACTTCTCTTTCACTTATGCGCTATTGTTGAGTGAGTGTGTGTGTCAAAATAGAGAGTCCCACTCTCTATTTATACATAATTTCCAACTGACAATTACCATACAGGTCCAAATTCTCTAGGAGAGTCTAATAACCCTAATATGACTCAACTCTAGGGTGTAATTCCCTGACTTACAATGGAGGGTTAACCTCAATGACTTTAGATGACTTTATTATAGTAATGACTCTCCCAATCGGAGAAACAAACATCGTCGTCAGGGTACAATGGAATACAATAAGAAATATACAAGTGAATACATTCTAAAGTTACAAATACATCAACAGACATTGATTATAAAAAGGGAAAAATGAATGTTGTGGCTAATGCACTCTCTCATAAGCCTAGATTCTCTTTGCTGCTAATGTTTAATAAATGCAAGTTTCAGTTGGATACTGAATATTCTAAATATCAATTTGATTGTGAATTTTTAGATGGGGTAAACAAGAATGAAGAGTACAAATATCATGATGACCTCATCTACTACAAAAACATAATTTTCTTAGTTCCTGGATATGCACTAAAGAGGAAGATTTTAGAAGCTGCACAGCATGCATCAGTGGCTGGTCATTCTGGTTTTCTGAAGACTTTTCAGAAGGTAAGGGAGAGATTTACTTGGAAGGGCCTTAAAGATGATGTTCTCATGTATGTGAAGGAATGTTCTTCATGTCAATAGAACAAAGTGGAGCACATACACCCTATTGGAATTCTCCATCCTCTTCCTATTCCAAAAGAAAAATGGGAAAGTGTATCCATGGACTTTATCACGGGGATTCCAAAGTCCCAGGGGAAAGACAGTATTTATGTGCTGGTGGAAAGATTAAAACAATATGCACATTTTTTTGCAGAAACATCCACTATTTCTTCTAGTGAGGTTGTTGCCTTATTCTTCAAGGACATTTTCAGGTTGCATGGACTTCCTAGAATTATAATCAATGAGAGAAATAGTAAGTTCACTAGTGCTTTTTAGCAGGAATTGTTTGATCTAGAAAAAATATGAACATGAGCATAAGATATCACCCCCAGACAGATGGGGAAACTATAAGGGTGAATCAATTTATTGAAGGGTAGCTCCATAACTATGTTACGGGACAACAAGGAGCTTGGGAAACTTGGCTCCACCTGGGTGAGTTCTATTACAACACCAAATTCCATCTCTCTATCATAATTATGGAATTGTATGGGTATGAAGCACCAACTTTTGAAAAAATAATGTTTGGATATTATAGAGAACAAAAATATAAATATTTGTTGTAGGAAAACCAAGATATCTTAAGCGCACTGAAAGAAAATCTGCAGATGGCTCAGAACAAGCAAAATATGTATGCAGATAAGCATAGAATAGATAGATTTTTCCAAGTGGAAGGCTTAGTGTACCTAAGTCTACAAACTTACAAATAGTATTTATTAAAGAACAAAGGGGATGAAAAAATTCACCCAAGGTTTTATGGACCCTACAAGATTAACAGAAAGGTTGTTGAAATGGCCAACGAATTGGATTTTCCAGCAAACAGCAAAATCCACAATGTTATTCATCTATCTTCTCTAAAGAAAGCAGTGGGACAACATATAGTAGCTTCTAAAGAGCTTCCACATCTAGATGATGAAGGCCATTTGGTCTTAGTACTAGAGAAAGTGTTGATGGGAAAAGAAAGGAGATTAAAGAATAGACAAATCAAGGAATATTTGATATGGTGGAAAGGATTACCCAATGAAGATGCTACTTAGGAGGGTGAGGAGATGTTGCAACACGCCACTTTTCTTCTTCTTGAGGAAAAGTAAAATTGGGAGGGGAGGACTGTCATGTCCCCTCAATTTGATCATTAAAAGTGTTGACCATGATGAAACTCCTAGGGGTTCAAATTGACGATTAATTATTCTTCCTAGAGAAATTTTTTTAATAATTATTAATGAGGCATGTATGTAATTTGTATTCTTCATTTTTATTAATTATGCAAATTAATGAGGTGGAAATGAGATTTCCATGTCAGTGGGGTGCATTGATAAAGTCAACTTGCCACAGTATAAAGAAGGAAGATCTATGAGAAAATAAGTCAAAGAGGAAAAGGGTGAACTTCCTAAAAGTAGCGGAAAATAAGCCAAAGACAAAATCAGGAAATTTTTGCAAATGGGGGCACAGTTGCGTTTTGGAGAACTTAGAAAAGCCATAAGGAAAAAAGCAGGAAATTTTGGGAAAGGAGATCTCAATTTGTTTATGGAGACTTAATCTTAAAAGCCAAGAAAATAAAAAATGTGTCATAAACAAAAGCAACAACTATTTGACTAAGGAGAACGCAGTTTCTAAATCATAGGAATGAGTTGGACATGGATGGTGCCTATGTAGCTACATTTAGGATTTCTAGGTGGTTGACTTGCTCTCAAGGGTCACCATTTGCCTCCACTTACCAAAAAATCCACCCATGATGCTATTTAAGGATAATTTGACCCCATTGACTTAGTTTGGTTAATGTATTTTTTGTAAGTGATTGAAGCTAAGCTTCATTTCTGAGTGGTGAGCCTCAGTACCTTGGGTGATGTACCCCAAGTCCATTAATCCCCTTATCCCATATTCTTCCCACTTCTATTGTAGGTCTTACTGAAGCTAAGGAGAATATTTCTTCTATGGAAGGAGTTTTTTGCAGGGTTTTATGTCTCTTTCATACCATTATCACATCATCTCAGAGCGCTTTGATGCCTCCTATCAATGACATCCCTTCCTCTTTTCTCCTTCTCTCTGTTCTATGATATTCTAGCAATTTTGGAGCCATGTAATGGATATTTCAAAAAATATATGATCTTATATGTATACTAATGTCTAATCTACTTTTCAATATCAGATTCATGCCACCTTTAGGTCATTCCTAAATTTTGTGAGACTCACAGATCGAATTTCTTGGGTTTCTTAACTCCGGAGTCATAATTTTGGAGTTTTGCTATGAGAGGTGACCTTTATGAATATTCTTAGAATTATTTAGACCCTTTTCGACCTTATATATTATTATTTACAGTATCTGAAAGTTTCATAACATTCTAATTCGAAAGGGATGAGATTTACTCACTTTAAGTCAACTGGCATGTCCCCTCAAAGTGGCCATTAAGGTATTGACCATGTTGGACTCCTAGAGGGGGGCTCAATTTGACATTAATTATTCTTCCTAGGGAAATTTTGTAATAATTAATTAAGGCATGTATCTAAGTTCTATTTGCCATTTAAATTATTTGTGATAATTAATGAGGTGTAAATAAGCTGCCTTTTCAGGTGGGGCGCATTGGGCAAGTCTACTTGCAAAGGAAGGAAAGAGGAAACACTATGACAAAAGTTGTGATAGGGAAAAAAAGGGGAAAGTTCCTAAAAGAAGCATAAAAGAATTCAAAGATAAAAACACGAAATTTTTGCAAAAGACGATGCAACTGCCTCTTAGAGAACTCAAAATAGCTGTAAGGAAAAAAATAGGAAAGTCTAGGAAAGGGAAAGCAAAGTTTCCTTTTGGGGACTCAGTTGGAAAACTAGAAAGTTGTCATAAACAAAGCATCAAAATTTTGTCTAAGGCGGGTGCATTGGCTAATTTAGGAGATGACTTGGACTTGGAAAATTTTACACATGGCCCTACTTGCCAAATTACTCAAGGGAGGAACCTATGTGGCTAAGGTTAGGGTTTGTTGAGGGTTGACTTGCTCTCACAGGTCAGCTTGGATCCCCACTTGCTAAGTAGCTCACTCAACACTGTTGGGGCGTGCACCTCAACAGTCCTTAAGATGGGTAACTCCGTGGGTTTGACTCAAAATAGTCTTAGGGGTGTCGGGGGTTGAGTCAAAGTCCTCTATTGTAATAAACCCGCAGCTTAAGACCAGGGTTTAGGGTTTTGGGTGCCCATGGTTTGAATCCATGTTTTTGTAAATAGTGCAATATAAATAGGAACTTGGGTAAATAAGAAAGGTTAGGATTTTTGATGTAAAGAAATAAAGGCGAAGCTAAGGCTAATTGTGTAAATAAAGGTTAAGTCCCAGCTGTGTGCATGGACGACCTCTGCAGCTGTGTGCACAGACGGTTTTTGTAAGAATATTAAGGAAAGATCTGCAGCTGTGTGCGCAGAGGCCTGCTACTGTGTGAGCGGCTTGAAAGGACTGAAGGGATATGCAGCTCTGTACGCAGATCAAACTGTGGTTTTGCAGCAAGTTGAATAAAACACAGTTTTGTGGACGTAGCCCCTACACTGGGGGTGAACCACGTTATATCTGGTGTTGTGGTTTCTTGTGTTGTTTCTCTTTTTGTTGTCTTTTATGCATTAATAACTGTATACATTTGATAAATTAGATCACTGCTAATAACAAGCTTCGCTGTGAATTCCCTGTAGTGGGTTAAGCAAGTCACGGTTGTTTATCTATCTGCGAACTTGTATGTGAGTGAATGATAAAGCTATGTAATTATTGATTAATAAGTTTATTAAAGGCTAAGGTACAGTAATACCCCTCTCTACTTGCAGAAACCTGATTCTATGGCACCCCATAGCTGTTTCGGGTGAGACTGCAACTTGCGCACAGGTTGTTGCCGAAAGGGCCAACACTGTGTGTCTTTTGTTGGTGTGACATAAAAGGATTAAACCCGGGTCTGCCCTATCGCCCAACAAATTGGTTCCGTTGCTGGTTGAAATCATTATCTGCTCAAGAGGGGTTTACGTCATACCTTGAGGGCTATGTTCTGGAGGCCCTCTGTGACGGAAATCGGTGATTGGTTTGCTGAGACTTATCTGAAATTCATGCAACAAGAGAACACAAATCCGTGTTGTAGCGCACATGACTTTTTACAAAGGTATGTTTTTTGTGATGCTTATGAAATTTTCTTTGGTAGTATCCACATAGAGTTGCACCAGTGGTTTTCTAGGTTAACAGAGAGAAGGACGACCTTCCAAGGTCGACGGGTTCCCACGTGGACCCCCGCAAGGGTCAATGTTGTGCAACACATGAACAACGAGGTATCCTGCGCTGTTTATTTCTGGACGACGCGAAAATTGGAAGCCTTCATGATAGAGTTTGCCATTGACACAAGTACCTCCTTCAGCGAAGCTGAACGGCAGTTCTTCAAAGGGCCCCATGGTAAGTTTTTGAATTCATTAAGCTTGAGGATTAAAATACTATTGGTTGAAAAGGGTATATTGTTGTTTGAATCTGACTGCTAGCTTAGTAGTACTAACATATGTTTTCAAGTGATAATACCTTCGATGAGCAAAGTGGTTTGCTGCAAAGTGGAAAAAGGTACAAAAGATATTTTGACTCCTATTCCTTAGGTCAGGCTACCGCGTCTTCCCCTGTAAATCCTGAAGAGTCAAACGTTGAAGAAAACCCTTCAGTTGGAAACCCTCCAGTCACCCCGCAGCGAAGCCTTGTTACCCCTGAAATTCCATCACAGTCTTACAGTCAACCAAGTCCGAGTATTTCGGCCACAGGTCAATCTACCCCCGTAAACTCCCCCCCATCGACATCCGGTCCCCCTCCCAACCCTCCTAGAACCCCCATGGCCCACCTAGTTGATGATATTAAGCTCCCCATATTCAAAGGCATGGGATCAGAGGACCCAGAACAGTTCTAGTTTTTATGTGAAGCAGTATGGAATGCGAAGAAAGTTACAGCCCCGGATGTGAGAGCCGTGCAGCTCATTACTTCTTTTCGGGACCGGGATTTGACCTGGTTCATGAATATCTCCAGTACTCAGAGCCCTATGTTAGATGAGATTAAGGAATCCATAACCAAAGAATTTAAGAAGCCTAAATCGGAATCGCAGAGCATCACTGAACTCAAAGAGATTCAACAGCAGCACGGCGAATCAGTGTGGGACTTTGACCAGAGATTCAAAGTTCTACTGGACCAAGTCATATTTACCATTAGTCCTGCGCAACACAAGGAATGGTTTATTGTAGCATTATTACCACATATCAGAACTCCCCTCATGCAACAGAAGGTTGCTGACCAGCAAGAGGCTCTGGAAATCGCAATGAAGCTAGAGACTGCCCCCGTCGGTGATGATCCTAGTATTGCTCAAATCCAAGCACAGCTAGCAGCGATGGCCCTGGAACTTCACGATATGAAGAAGGGGAAACCGGATCGTGAAGAGGTTTGGTGTATGCAATGTCAGACCGAAGTTCACGACAAGGAATGGTGCCCTCTGGTGGGAAATTACCTGCATACAGGTGCGCCGAACCCATTTCCACCACAAGTCCTATATTGTGAGCTCTGCCGAACGACAGGTCAGCACCGGCCCGAGAACTATTACCTGCTGGAAAGGTATGGACAAGGACCTAAGAACCCCTACTATAATTTGTGCAAGTCTGTAGGTCATAATGAGGATGAGTGCCGCACCTATGATGCCTACCGGGTGCACAATGATGGCCCAAGTAATGATAGCTACGGTTACCAGGGGGGTGCCTCCGGTAGAGGTTCTTCTAGAGGCCATGGTGGTATGGTCGGAAGAGGCAGAGGCCAGTTGGTGTGTTACAATTGTAACCAAGCTAGGCATTTGGCTCATGACTGTCAGAACCCCACTACGACATGTCGGTACTGCCGCGCGTTCGATCATGTGATTGAACAGTGCCCACAGCTCATAGCTAAGATTCAGGCACGACAGAGTACCCCTACGCAGAACATCTAGCTTATTTTAGTTGATCCCAGACCTGCCGCAACCGTCAATGTTGTCATACAGAGTGGAGCTACGACACACGCACAGAATACAGAAAAATAGCCTGCCGACGCTTGGGTTCGTAAGGCTCCAGCAAAAATCCCAGCATTTGATATCACAAGAGAAAGAGAAACATTTATGGAAGTCAAGAAAGATTTTGCTGGCCCTAGCACATCCATTGCACCTGCGCAACCACAGCAATTATCTTCACAGCCCCAGGAAGCCCTGTTGGATAACGTAAGTACCCTATCCTCCTTTTTACAGAGTTGCCTCAAACTTTTAAGAGATCGGGATGCTCTGACTGAGTTACAGAAAGTCATTGCTACCTACAGACCTCAGCAAAGTTTTGGTCAGGACAAAACTGTTCATAGAGTCAGCAGAACCGGCAGGGAAATGAGATTGAATGCTCAGATAGGAGCATATGATATGAATGATGTTATCTTGGACTTAGGTTCCGACGTAAATGTGTTAACTAAACAAACCTGGGAACAAATGGGAAAACCCACCCTCGCCTGGTCCCCTATCCAGCTGAGACCAGCCAACTAGCAAAGGATCGTGCCTCTAGGAAGATTCCTGAGTGTCCAAATTGATATTTCTGGGGTCAGTACTGTCATGGACTTCAAAGTAATTGACATCGTTGATGACAGCAATCCCTACCTAGCCTTGTTAGGAATTTAATGGGAAATGGAAAATGCTACAGTTATTAACCTAAAGAAGAGATAGATGATCTTCGAAGGGAGAGACTTGAGAGTCATCCTACCCCTGGATCCCTCATAAGGGGAACGGTACACAGAACCACTCTGACAAGAGGATTAGGATGATGTGGAGCCCATATACACTATCATTGTGCAGGAAGAAGGTTATGTGGATCCTCCTGCCGCAGGTTGGGAGTCTGGTAGCTCCTGTAAGACAGACTCTAAAGATGACTTAGAAAGCTGGCAGAACCACTTACATGAACCCCATGGGTGCAGCCGTGGCCGAACTACCAAGTCGCTCAGATGGCTCAATTCAAAACCAAACACTTTACCTATTTTTGATGGATTGACCGATCCTGAACCGTTAATTGCACAGGTCTCAGGCTTGATACCCGAGTCACAGAAACTGGAAGCTTTGGACTCCACATTTCGAGCCACAGCAGCCAGGTGGTGGAAGGCCCATAAGGAATAGAGCCTTAGCTAGGAAGCTTGTCAGAAGCTCCTGTACCTGCGATTTAAGGGCCCGACGGAGGAGCTATGAAGCAAGTTTGACGGAAATTCTAATCCCCAGGAACATTTGGCAAAGTGCTACGAGGCATGGAAGTATGTCTCTCAAAATGAATGGGTACATAGATTTGTGCACACACTGGAACCAATAGCAAAAAATTGGTACGAGAAGGCTGAGCTCTGCCAAGATACTGTAAGTTGGGACTATCTTGTTCATAGTTTTATGCATACTTTCTCTACTAATGATGTCTGTCCAGCACTAGATGCAGCTATCTGGATAATCCATACTAAGGTATTTGATGACCAAGAAGTACTAGAACATCGACCTGATTGGGCCACACAAGAATCCCACGCAGTCGAATGTTATAACTTCGCAATTGACGAATATGACAACCCACGTAACATCGCTATCCCTGAGTCAAAAGGATGCTGCGACGTACATGGACCAGCAGTTGAAGCCCCAGAAGTAACTGAGCCCCTGAAGACGTGCACAGTTAACATTGGATCTGAAACACAGCCTAAGCTTGCTACAATCGATGACTATTGGGATGAGGAAATGGTCAGCAAGGTAACCCAACTTCTCCACGAGTACCAAGATCTCTTTCCAACAAAGTTTTCCAAAATGAAGGGTATCCTGGGTGATATTGGCGTAATGAAGATTCCTTTGAAACCCGATGCAAAACCTGTGAAACAAAGTCCTTATAGATTGAATCTGAAGTATAAAGAAAAGGTTAGGGTGGAGCTAGATAAGATGCTCGCTGCAGGAATAATTGAGCCTGTTGAGGAATCTGAGTGGGTCAGTCCTATGGTGGTCCAGGAGAATAAGACTAAGGGTGAAATCCAAATCTGTGTAGACCTACGAAAACTCAATGATGCTTTCCTGCATGATCCTTTTCCCACACCCTTTACAGACGAAGTGCTCGACAATGTCAGGGGTCAAGAAGTGTACTCTTTTACCGATGGTTTTTCTGGCTACCATCAGATCCGAATTGCTCCAGAGGACCGACATAAGACAACATTTGCTACCGAAATGGGATCCTTCCAGTATACTGTCATGCCCTTTGGGTTAAAGAATGCACCTGCTATATTTTCTAGAGTAGTCATCTCCGCATTTAAGGAATACATACATAAATTCCTAGAAGTTTACTTTGATGATTGGACCATTTTTGGGCTAGTAAAAGACCATATAACCAACTTGAGACTTATGTTGAACAAGTGTACACAGCACCAGATTTCCCTGAATCTAAAAAAGTGTATCTTTTGTGCACCTTTTGGAATTCTACTTGGTCACGTTGTATGTAAGCAAGGATTGATGATGGATCCTGTGAAGATTGCCATCATTGTGAACCTGCCACCCTCGAAGTCCGTCAAACAACTTCACACGACGCTAGGTCACACCGGCTACTACAGGAACTTCATCCAAGGCTATGCTCAGATTACCATTCCATTGGAGAGGCAGCTGAAGAAAGATATCAAGTGCGAATGGACACTGAAGTGTCAAGCAAGCTTAGATATTTTAAAAGAAAAAATGGTCACCGCCCCTATTCTAGTATTTCCTAACCGGAACAAAGAGTTCCATGTGCATTTTGACGCATCCTCCATTGCTCTGGGTACTGTGCTAGCTCAGTCAAGAGTAGGTAATATCGATCACCCTATCTCTTTTGCAAGCAGAAAATTGTCCACAGCAGAGAAAAATTATACTACAACAGAACGCGAAGGTCTCGCTATGGTATATGCACTACAGAAGTTTTGACATTATCTACTAGGATCTCATTTTAAGATGTTTACTGACCATTCTGCTTTGAAGTATCTAGTTAACAAGCCTGTGCTAGGTGGAAGAATATGTTGGTGGTTGATCCTATTGCAAGAATATGATTTTGATATCATCATTAAGCCTAGAAGACTTAACCTAGGACCTGACCACTTGTCGAGGCTCGACTCCGGCGAAGAACCTACCAATTTGGATGAAGGTCTTCCTGATGCCCAGCTATTTGCTATCCAGATGGTTGATGAATATTTTCAGGATATTGTTCAATACTTGTCTACAGGTTTCCCACCCCCTGAGATGACCACACAGCAGAAGAAGCAGTTGGTGGTTCGAGCAGCGGACTTCACCTCAATAGCGGGACAGCTGTATAAAATGGGACCAGATGAAATACTGTGCAGATGTGTCTTGGAGCATGAACGGCCACTAATTTTGGCTGAAGCACACTCTGGCGTAGTAGGAGGTCATTATGCAGGGAAAGCCACCACATAGAATATTTTGACAGCCGACCTATGGTGGCCCACAGTTCATAAGGATGCACGAGAATATTTCCACAGCTACGACGTCTGTGAGAGGACAGGAAAACCATCCAGGTGGGATGAAATGCCCCTAGTTCCATAGGTAACCTTACAAGCTTTTGACAAATGGGCTATTGAATTTGTCGGCCCTATCAACCCCCCCGCGAAGAAGTCCGGAGGGCAATATATTATTACAGCTACTGACTACCTTACCCATTGGGCTGAAGCCCAACCAATCAAGAACTGTAGCGCTGCTACAGCCATGCAATTCATCTTCGATCACATCTTATCCAGGTTTGGGTGTCCTCGCGTCCTTATGAGTGATCAAGGATCATATTTCTTAAATAAAACTATTGTGGTGCTGACTGAAGAATTTCAAGTATACCATCAGAAAAGTACAGCCTATCATCCACAAGCAAAGGTCATACTGTGTCAAAGTGGAAGGTGGTCATTGTGTCGTAGGTTCCAAATGTGTCGCAGCGTAGAATGTGATGGATGGGACAAAATGAAATTGGCGACAGCGGCACGTGAGCTACTCTCAATACCTGTAATTATGAGATTTTGGGAAAATCTGAGGTCGGGTGTGACGAGATTCTTGGTATTCAAGCAGATTTGGTGTCATTAATACACTATGCTGACAGATTTTGTCATGGAATTCTATAAGTAAGCTACATTGGCTTGTGAAATTTTTCTCGAAGCACTTCTTGGAGTTTGCTTTACTAGAGCCATGTCAAACAATTGTGAAGTCCAGGAGCTAGTACGAGAGTTCAGAGAGAGAGGTCTGTAGAACCTTTTGAGTAATCCGCCAGTACAGTCGTGTTCGACTTAGGTACATAGGCAAGAATAAGTTCGCTCTAAATCAGGCGAAGGAAAGCACAAATTCACTCTAACGTGGAGCAACGAAGTCCATAAGACCTCGCCAAATGACTCTGGGGAGCCCCGCCCTGAAATATTATGGCATAGCAGAATCGTGGTAGCTGTGTGTCTTATGCAGCATGACATGCAATTCCAGAGGACCCCAAGCTGTGGATGGTTAAGTGTCACCAACCCGAGCAAAGGATGGGGGTGTAGATGGATCCACAAGGCCTTTCTCAGCTTCAATATCAAAAAGGAAAGAAGCAGGCAGCCGAAAACCAGCAGGAAGGACTCCAGGAACCAGTGCACAGTGTCTTCGCCAAGAAAATTTTACCACAAGCTGAGCAGATAAGTGCCCCAGAATGGGACACTGGTGAGTCTTAGGGGCCTATTGGGGCGCGCACCTCAATAGTCCTTAATATGGGTAACTCCGTGGGTTTTGACTCAAAATAGTCTTAGGGGTGTCGGGGGTTGAGTCAAAGTCCTCTATTGTAATAAACCCACGGCTTAAGACCAGGGTTTAGGGTTTTGGGTGCCCATGGTTTGAATCCATGTTTTTGTAAATAGTGTGATATAAATAGGTACTTGGGTAAATAAGAAAGGTTAGTATTTTTTATGTAAAGAAAGAAAGGTGAAGCTAAGGCTGATTGTGTAAAGAAAGGTTAAGTCCCAGCTGTGTGCGTGGACGACCTCTGCAGCTGTGTGCGCAGAGGGTTTTTGTAAGAAGATTAAGGAAAGATCTGCAGATGTGTGTGTATAGGCCTGCTGCTATGTGCATGGCTTGAAAGGACTGAAGGGATCTACAGCTGTGTACGCAGATCAAACTGTGGTTTTGTAGCAAGTTGAATAAAACACAGTTTTGTGGATGTAGCCCCTACACTAGGGGTGAACCACGTTATATCTGTTGTTGTGGTTTCTTGTGTTGTTTCTCTTTCTGTTGTCTTTTATGCATTAATAATTGTATACATTTGATAAATTAGATCACTGCTAATAACAAGCTTCGCTGTGAATTCCCTGTAGTGGGTTAAGCAAGTCACGGTTGTTTATCTATCTGCGAAGTTGTATATGAGTGAATGATAAAGCTATATAATTATTGATTAATAAGTTTATTAAAGGCTAAGGTACAGTAATACCCCTCTCTACTTCCAAAAACTTGATTCTGCGGCCACCCATAGCTGTTTCGGGTGAGACTGCAACCTGCGCGCAGGTTGTTGCCGAAAGGGCCAACACTGTGGGTCTTTTGTTGGTGCGACATAAAAGGATTAAACCTGGGTCTGCCCTGTTTCCCAAAAAACACTCTATTAAATAAGAATTATACCCCATTTACTTAGTTTGGATGTTTTGATATTGTGGTTATGCTATGTGAGCATACTCTCTGAGTGTTGTGCCTCAGACCATTGGGTGATAATCCGCAAACCCCTCCTCCTTTCTCTTCCATTCTCTTTTCTATATATTGAAGGTCTATGGAGCATTAATTTCAGATATTGAAGCTCATTCTAGGAGTATATTGCAGCCTCCAGCACCTACAGGTCGAGCTCCAGTGAAGCCCCTGCTTCACCTATGCTCATAGACCTCTTCCAGTGAAGATTCAGGCCTCATGCCCATCATTTTGGAGTAGCCTTTGTATTGGTCAGTTGTAATATTAATTATGATATATAAACAGCTTAAAAATATTTTATTTCATTTCCTTAAGTGTAAATATATCAGTCATTAAATATTACCTTCCTTATTGCACATTAAAGCTTGTTTTGCCATGATATGGGGGAATTTTGATGAATTTCAATGCAATCAATAGTATATGAAGTTGTGGGAGTGATTGAGTGGGTTATACATGTTAAATTGATTTTTTTGTATCTTTTTAATATTTAATATCAGTTCAAAAAAAAATATGCAATAATTTATGTGCTTAAATTCATACCCTTGGTAGAAAGCTAGTTTTAAATAACTAGTTTTTCCATTTCTTGTATAAACAGAGTTATATATACCAAAAATTTGATATGTAAGTTTCAGTGTGTCACTGACAGGCCCAAATTCCCATACATAACTCCATAACCCATTTTCATTGTGACCGTACTTCCTTTTGGAACCTTACACTACGTAGGGTCTCTCTAGAGAAAAACTACCTATTTTTCCCAAATTGATCCCAAAATATTAAGAGATGGTACAAAGTGTTATAAATAGTTCATAACCTTATTTTATGAGTGAATATAATATTTTCAACTTTATTAAGAAACTGGTTGGAAGATGGATTGATTGATATTCCCTAGTTTCACGGTTTGGTGACCCAACAGCATGAAAGTAAGTTTCTGCGACGCGAACTCCAAAATATCAATGGTACAATATATAAATGTGTCATGGGAATGGATTTCAAAATATTCAATCACTCTTTATTGATCTCCTATTCCCACTCTGTCTTTGCAAAATTTCCCTACCTGAAACCTTGATTTCCCCACTCTCTCAGTGCACTGAATGGTAGATTTGGTAATTCAAAAATTTTAATATAAAATTTGCAGAATTGAAGAGTGTTCACATGTGTAAACCAGACTTGGGACATTATGGTTGTATCATAGCTTTTTCCTTGGATCAACCTATGGAAGGAAATCTCTCACTAAAGATAATTGCAGCCATGTCATACTATGAGGATGACTATGATGAGCAGTATGAAGAATACTGCAGAAGATATGAAGAAGAAGAAATCCTCTATGTTGATGGAGGCATACTAAAACATGAAGATGATGAAAAATATTCGAAATCATATGGGGAAGAGATCAGATCTGATTCTCCAATGGTTAAGAAAAACTTGACAGAGATTATTGAAGCATGTGAGAACATGTCTCATTACTATGAGAACTATCTAGCATTGGGTAGGAATATTTGTGCAACCCTTTATTTTGGATATTATATTTATTTCAATTATGTATTCCAGCCCAAGTATGATTATGAGAATTATTTCAATATCATCAATCTATCCAGAGAGGAACCAAGTTGTTCCAACTCTCTAAAAAAATAAGAAGAAGACGGAACCAAAGGTGAATATTCCTCCAAGCCATCGACATGTTCAATATTTAAGAGTTTGTTTGGTTTTTATTCAAAAAGTGATTCTAAATATTGTGACAAGAGTACCACTAAAGATAAATAAGCTTCAATTTCCTTGAATAATAGAAACTAAGTGGAGAAAAAGATCTAAGAGGTGAAGTGCAAATTAACACAAGGTGGTTTCATAAGAGAAGAAGTTGAAGAGGAATGCACTTCAAGTTCCTTGGTGGGTGATCTCCAGATAAATTATCAAGTTTTTGGATCATGTATGGGTGGTGAGACATATTTTGGATCAGATCCAAAAGAAGTACACAAATCATATTTACAGTCACATCCTGAGCCACAGATTGAAGAAGAAAACAAGGCCACATCGCTCAGGTGTGAACCAGAAAAATTGGTGAAGGAGCAGGCCACCTTAGTATCACTTAAGAAAGATGATAAGGTGAAAAACATGGACAGTAACATCTCTGATTTTTGTAGCATCCATGTACACCCACAACCATATGGTCTATGGGGGAAGGAAAAGTCTTCACTTGCATTTGAGGATTGCAATATGAAGGACAATTGTGAGAAAGATGAATTTACTCCTAGATTTTATGTTGTTGATCACAAAACCATTGCAAAGGAGGGTGATGTTGTCAATGGTGGTGAGGGATATTTTATATCAAATCCAAAAGAATAAAATATATCATATATAAATACATCATAGAAACTTCCCAATGAAGTGGAAGACAAGTCCCCACCAGTGGGGTGTGAACTTATAAAGTTGAAGGAGAAAAATATGATGCAGAGAGATGAGCACAGTTCAAAATTTTGGACTCTCTTGTAGCGTGATGAAGCTGAAATGATAAGGCATGATATTCTTTATGATTCTTGTACATATAACATGTCATTACAGCCTTCAGAGATACCCTCCACTTCACACCATGGAAGTGATTTTGTAAAAATTTCAAAGGCTGACTTTTTTATGAGAATGAGTTTTGTGTTGTGGATCCATGCCACAAGAACAATATTATTATATGTCATCTATTAGAGGAAGAAACATTGGTGTAGAATACTCTTTGTGAGACACATCATTTGAGTGGACCACTTATGGAGGACAGAGAAAATCTTAAGGCAGCCTTGAAAAACCTTGTTGACATCAATGCCTTGGTGGCCATATGTTGTTGGAAAGCTTATGGAGGAGAAATCGAAGGAGAATCCTTTCTGGAGAGTGCATAGAACCGAAAGAAGGAACGGCCAAGATGAAAGAGAGCTATATGAACCTACTATCTGACAGAGACCATCTCCTCATAATGGCTGAAATGTATCATTGTGCAGTCAAGAAGGAATAAGAAGAATTAGAAAGGCTCACCAATAAGTTGGAGATCACTAATGACTTATTGAAGAGCACACAGACACTACTACATTTCGATCCAAAATCTGACGGAAAAATCCGACGGCATGTGGATTTCTCTTTTTAAACTTACCAAAAATCACAAGGATACATTTTTTTTTTGTAAATGTGGCCACAAGCATCGGTTAAGCGATGGTTATTCTCATAACCGTCGGTTAAGCATCGGTTATGCGATGGCTATTCTCATAAGCGTCGCTTAAGTGACGATGCCTTTAATTGGTCAACTATTAACATAGAAATCGTCGTCGCATATCCGATGCTTTTGTTCATTTCCTAGGACATTTTGTTTGCGCTAGGATGTACAAAAATTCTTAGTTTTGGGGTGACGATGGGCTAGTATATTGTATAATGGACCATCTCATATTAGATATGGCATATTTTTTCCCTAAAGACTAAGGCTTCCATGGAACTTTATGATTTTCAATGAACATACTACAATTGATTTATGCATGTTTAAATTAATGTGATTTTCTTAAGCCTTAAGGTTGAATATGACATACTTCAATTTAAACATGGTCTTTAGATTATTTATGCGTGATATGCTCCATTGACTAATATTTAAAGTGAGCAAGAAAATATTTTATATTTCAAGTTGTTGACCTCAATTAATCTTCTAGACAACCCGCTACATGTGTGAGAGAATCAAGGGGTTGTGTCCCTTCTCAATCCTTGGAAGTTGTCCAGTATTAAACAACAACAATAATGATTCTAACCATTCAAATTCTTGTTGCTAAAACATTCAAATTGTGTAGGATGGAAAATAGTCCTTTGTAGCATGATCTATAGATTATTTATGCCTACTATGCTCCATTGACTAACATTGAATGCAAACAATAACATATTTTAGATTTCAAGTTGTTGACCATAGTTACTCTTCTAGACAACCTACTATGTGTGTTAGAGAATGAAGGGATTGTTTCCCTTCTCAATCCTTGGAAGCTGCAAAGCATTAAATAACAACAATAATGACCCTAACCATTCAAATTCTTGTTGCTAAAACATTAAAATTGTGTAGGATGGAAAATATTCCTTTGTAACCAATTGTATAAAGTTAGAAAGTCAAGGGACATACTCCCATTAAATGTAATGTTTTTATGGTCATGATGTTCAACACTTGAATGTGCTTTTAGAAGCTAGCATATAACTTATGGTGGTGCAAGGGCTAAATAACCTAGTGGCAACAACATATAATTAACCATGAGAACTTTCCTATATATGAACCCTTTAGTAGCAAGCTAGTGACCCTATACCTTCATATATCCTTTGCACTTGATTAGAGGATACAAGAGTGAAGGCCTCACACTTAATTTCTTAAGGACTAAGTTAGGACAAACTACTCAAGCTGGGCATTTGAGATACACCATTTTCATTGGTTCCACATTTTAGATCAAACTTATGCAGTTGCATAAATAGTGCACAATACCTCACAAGTCAACATATTCTTGGATTGATAATTAAAGTAGAGTTGAGGGAAAATCAATCTTGTTATAATCATTCAGTCATTAGTTAGAAACGACTCATCAAATTGAAATGCTCTCTTTCTTATGACTTTTTTCTTCATCCCTTGGTGAACTGAAGATGAGCAAACAAATTTAGGTGTCTTGATGCAAACAATTTCATTTGAAAAGAGTCGAGGTATGTTTTTTCATTAATAAATGTACTATATAAAATCAAACATAGACGCTTCTTTATACTTTTGAGTGTCCCGCATTAACAAGCTATTGAAATACTGTCAGATTAATTTTGGCACTGCGCTCAATATATTTAATATATTTAATATATACCAATTTCTTTCATATTTAATATATTTTCTATTTTTACCATCTTTCTTTTTACACCACATCATCACTTCCACTCTACTTTCTTATTATAGCATTACACCATCTTATACCATTACTAATGAACCCTATAACATGATGAACCAATAGTTATAAACTTCAATGCTTTTTTGTGTATGTAAAAAAAAAAAAAAACTTCTTCTCTTTCCCAATAATTTTTAAGATGCCTTTAACATGGAGGGGAGGAGATCCTTCAGGAAGGTCATTCAAACAAACAAAGAAAAGCCAAAAGTCACATAGGGCGCGGAACCTACAAATGCCATACACGCCAAGGATTCACCTTTTAGCATAATACCGTTAGAAGGATGCTTGTTTGGCCTACCTAATGGAAACACAATTCACACAGCTCAACTCACTGCAGAGCCAGTATATGCTACCCACGGACAAGAGGTTCCAACCAGTGCATGACTTGACAATCGGGGTGGAATTTGGGGCACGCATGATCACCATTGGCAACAAGCCCATTAAACTTCAGATCTGGGATACGGTAACACCCTATGAATTTCTCATTGGTTTCTTTTTACTTTTCATCTCGTGTATATGCTACCCCTCGCAGAATTCATCCTGAAATTGTAACTTGCGCAGACCCATTTACACTCAGATAGGATATGTACCGAACCCATCTTGATATGTTGGCGATTTGTGTGAATTTGAGACATGCATCCTTGAGCTTCATAACCTTGATGTGCATATGAAATGAGCTGCTGGTTTAGATGGGTCTGCGTGAGTTACCATCCATTTTCTCACTGGCTTCTGTTCTTCTTCTTTTCATTTTGTATGTATGCGATCCTATGCAGAATTCAACTTGAAAATATAACTAGCAGAGCCTCATTTACAGCTGGTATGATATGCGCTGAACCCATCTTGATATGTTGGTCATTTGTGTTAATTTGAGGTATGCATCCTCGAGCATCACAACCTTGAGGTGCATATGAAATGAGACCCTGGTGTTGCAGCTGCAACAGTTTTTTCCCAAAATTCTAAAAATTTGGGACCCTCCTTCGCTTTGAGTTAGTTCAGTCCTTTTCTTGTTTTTTCCTTTGAGTTCAACTTGAGGATTTTCGAGGTGCCTTCATGGAATTTGAGTGCTTTCACTTAGCTGGTTTCTCATCGTTTTCATGTTTTCATATTTTGGAATTGAGCTTCTACTTGTTTTTTCCTAACCCTTTAAGTATTCATTGCAAAATTTTCTTGGGTCGGGAGGCTTCTTCTTTGGCCGAGCCGCCGTTGCGGGTCCTTTTCAGCCCATCTTTATCTTTTTGCCCCGCCGTTGCGGGTGGTTTCCGAAACTTTGTTTTCATTCTTTGCGCCGCCGTTGCAGGCGGCTTTCGAAACTTTACCTTTGTTTCTCGCCCCGTCGTTGCGGGTGGCTGCAAGAACCCGGTTGTCTGTCCATCCCACCGTTGCGGGCTTGCCTCCTTTCTTGGTGGTCATATAACTGTTTCAGGCGCATCCATAACATCGTGTCGGAGGGAGACGAATTCTGCCCTTGCCGCCATTGCGGTCCAATGAAAGATTGAGAGTTGCGGTTTATGGCCGATTGCGTTTGGCGGCGCCATGGATAATGTTGGTTTCCCCGATGCACCCGCCGTTGCGGGGGTCGCTAAGCTCCTGATCGCCCGACAAATGAATCTGTGGCCGCCCGACCTCGTGTTAAAGCGTATGCCTTTGTCTGGTGATGCGGGTGGTGGAGAGAAGAGGATGACCCGCCGTTCCGGGCGTAGATATGTTGAGCCGCCCGCTGAGACTTTCATATCCGGCCCGACTGATCCGACTCATCGCACGTGCTAGTTTTTTTTTATATATATGCGGGGCGCGTGGTTTTTTTTTATTATTATTTGTTTTATCGCGTCCGAGCTGTCGCATTGTCGAGCTAGCGAGTTGTGTGGAGCTTCGTACCGTTAACCGCGTCCAGCTGTTGGTCAAGGACTCCATCGTTGTCACCTGTTCATTCGTGCAATCCTGCCAGGTAGGAGCTTAAGCCCTTCTTTTCAAAGTTTGGCTGGGTTACTTAGCGTAAAAATAATGAAGAATTTATGGCCTGTTGTTGTCGCTGTCGTAAACGGGGTTTTTCTTTACCCACGGCTAGGGTTGGTAGTTCCGTTCTCCCCAGCAGTCGCGCCCGCGTCATATATTATTTGGGGGATTAGTTTTGGCCGTTGGAGGGATTGGGGTTTTTCCTTTTTTTATAAAGCCGAGTTTCATCTGCCTCCGCATTTTGGTTCATTCATAGAAAAGGGGGAAGACAAGGTGTAGGCGGCCGTTATGCCACCTGCACCTGGTTTTTTCTTGTGGCGAGGTGAACTTTGAAGCGTTTGGGGGAGGGGTTTTTCGCAGTCTGTCCATGGTATATGTCCGGCCGTTGGTTTTCCTTTTCCGCGAACCCTAGTCGTAGCCTTCGCACTACGCGTTCGCCATCGCTAGCCACCGTGAAGCCCTAGGGTCGTGCCGCGGTCATTATTCGAAGCTTTACAGGTATGATGAGCGATGGCGCTGATTGGTGTCCTCCGCGCGAAGGATTGTCGTGGGTGCCCGTATTTAATGACCGCACCAATGTAATGGTTAGGGCCACGAGCGGCTCAGGCTGTGTTTTTCTTATGCTTGCTAGGGCTGGTTTAAGTTTGCAGGATAATCATGTTGGTTTTGCATGTACATTACTTGATGACATTGTTATAAATTAATATTGATTAGTCTCAATGGCAGACCATTTGATGAAGTAGATCCTGTAGCATTTATGGTTAGTTATATTGCAGAGAGGGGTTGAGTTTTGTGCTGCTAGTTCAATAATCATAGTGTAGATTGGTTATGCATATATATGTTACACTTATAAGATGATAGCGTAAGCTCAACGGATTGCATAACTAGGTCGAATTCTGCAATATAAAGAACCTGTGACTGATACCATGTTAGCAACATATACAAATGGAGAAAGAATAAACTGCTGCTTAACATTTTCAAAATCTGAATGGCTTCATATCATGATGTGTTGCATTGCAGGAAGATTTCAAGATGTCCAAAAGGCAGAAAAAGAAAGCACCTGTGGTAGAAGAGCAAGCGGCCATAGAAACCGATATACCTACTGAATATATATATGAAGATACACAGTGTGTCACAGGGGTGGACCCTGAGTATAAATGGGGGGACATACACAGAATGATTTCCCGAAGGGAAGTTCCAGATACAGGCCTGGAGGAGGAACATATATACACAAACATAGAGAAGTCTGCAATCATGAAGGTTGCCACTAGGCCCGAGATGTTTCCTTGTGCTGAACTGATGAGGTGGATCCTTCCGCACACAAATCATGGTTCAATGCTGATATGCAATATTGGAGGACAGGGCTACGCTTCCTTTAGCCCTGGGTATGTGTCCTTAGCCTACCATTTGCCTGAGCCTCAAGTTTTCTTGACCAATGAGTGGTTGGACAGTCTCAGGATGAATCTGATAGACACCATGAGAAAAATGCTATTGCCAGGGAAACTCTTTAGACATAGAGTTACCGAAGATTACGATACAGCCACCCTTAGACCCCCGTACAGATTCATAGCTCTAATGTTGAACCGAATCTTCGGGAGGGAAGATGGTAAATTATTCAAATTCGAATGGATTCCCCTGATGTTCTACGTGGCCACTGAAGGGACCATATTCAACTAGTCCGGCCTGGTATCCAGTAGTCTGTCTTCCTGTATAGCTGAGCTAAAGGTAGGAGCTGAAGGAACGACCAGCACAATGATATCTGATAAAGCTGTGATGGTCGGAACAGATAAAGACCCGAAGTTTGTCATAAGAGCTGGCAGGGCAGCAATAGACGCTACAGAGGATAATGTCGATCAAATGATGAAGGAGATAGACTTGACCAAGAAAACCTCCGCCCAACTGAAGGACACTCTTAGGAAAGAAAGAGAAGATGGTAACAGATTAAAAAGAAAGTACGAGCAGGTACTTAGGGAGATGGAGGCCACAAAGCATGAAATTCATGCTATTCAGCAGGAAGCCCAAGCAAAAGAGACGACACAAGAAGCCTTGGATAAGGCACACCAAGAAATTCAGGGCTTAAAGGATGAAAAGGAACAGATGAAAGAAAAGATAGAAGAACTGACAGAGCAGCAGAAAGACATCTATGAAGCCAATACCTTATACGTTAAAGATCTGCAAGAGCAGCTGAAGGCAGCCAAGGAGCAGCAAGTGGATCTGCAGCCGGTTAGAGAACACATCCTGGCTCGGAAGGCTAGGATGCTGCAGTTGCAAATGGACCTGGAGGAAGAAAGGTGTAAAGTCCTGCAAATTGATAGCAGGCTAGATGAATTGTTAACTACAGCATCTCATTTTGTAGATAAATCGCAAGACATCCTGGAGGTGCTGACTTCAAGGATTATCAGAGCAGAAGATGATCGAGAAGTCCCAGCTCGGCTATCAGTTAAGGACCGGCAAACTTTAAGGCAGGACCATGATCTGATCGAGTTTGTTGTTATTGCTGCAGAGGACTTTCAGAAGACAGTGAAAAAAACGAAGGGAGCATGTACAGAGTTCTTTAGAAGAGCTCTTGTCACCTACAATCGCTGTCAAGCGGAAGCTGCGCATAGGTTACCCAAATTCCCTGATCATGATACATTTACAGGGATGTTACAGACAAGGCATCAGGAAGGGGAGGCCAAGGCCCAATGCATCATAGCCCTCGATGAGCCGATCCTGAGAAATG